>CABPRJ010001428.1:1970904-2347583 GCA_902439185.1 Cinara cedri
GTAATTTTCGTAACGCGTCGCGAGTGGGAAGCGGCGGCGGCGGCGACTATTTGTCGTCGCGGACTGGCGATCGGCCGAATCCGCGGGGACGGCCGGTGTACCGTATTCGCGCCAACTCCAAGCGGTTTTGAAATCGTTCAACAGTGTCGGCGCTACCGGCCGCTATTAAATCGCGCGCGCGACTTGCGCAAACCCCCGTTTTTCATACGGACGGTCGGTATTGTTATTAATATTATAACGCGGGTGACATCTGAAGGGGGTTAGGTTTTATTTTATTTGTTTTTTCCTCGAACGTCTTTTTGCCGCTACCGCCGATTCTCTCGGCCGTCGTTTCCGCGCTTCGGGTTCGCTCCGACGCGGAATTCGGGACTATAATTGTCGACCGATCGATTTACTGCTCGCGCGGACCGATCGTCTGCCTAGAGATCCGGAGCTCTAGATGTCGGAACACGTTTCGGACCAACTCTATCGGGATTGCCCGAGATTGTGGTAGAATAAGTAGTGCAAGACTATATTAATCCTGATAAGAACGAATCTCGTCTATTGTATGTGAGCGCGTTACACATACCGATACAAATAGGCAATTGCAAGCGCAAACAAATAACAATAAATAAAATGATAACAGGCTCCCTGACTACTAGTCCCCGCCCCATACGAATCGGTTTTGACTGTCAGAAACCAATCCCGAGACTGGATTAATTGTCGTGTAGGAGTTTGTGTTTTTGGCAACTTTGGCGGTGCTAAAATTACAGTCACATCAAAAACTCGTGGTGGGTGCTATGCCCCCACAATCCCCTTAACACGACTCTTACAATAGTCGTCTACACATACACCTTCCATTTACAAATTTTTACACATAAATCTATCATAAATGTCTTAACATTATTTTTCAAACACACGTGCGTTGTCTGCAGGAAACCTATATTTTGTTCTGCTCGTTAATTATGAAATACACGAATAAAATATTTAGTCGTTGATATAAAAAAAATTGATTGGGTTTTTTAGTGGTGCTGAGGACCCATATTACCCCCATAGTTGCACCTATGACGCCAGCCAAATCGTTCTATAATAACGCATCGTACCGAAATCGGGACAGGCGTCGTTTCATTTGGAAAGAGGTGTTTCGTAATAACACGGGTTTTTGCGTTTTTACGGCCGGAATTTTCAATAGAAGATTTTGAAAAAGCAATCCTCCGCCTTTCCGATGGCTTGTTCGGCTTAAGACGTGTGTCATATTATGTTCTGTATAATGCCTAAACAAATTATGTCCGTCCCCCCAAGAAAGTACCTATACTATTATACAAATAAAGAATACGGAATTTTAACGTAAATCCAGAAATAATACTTTAATACTATCTCTATCTCTCTCTCTATATATATATATATTATACATTATTCCTCTTCTGAGACCGGTTTTTTTCCCCACTGAAACAAAATAAATGTGTAACCCGAGTAATTATGTAATGAAATTTTGTTAATATCCGAAATTGTGACGAGATGCGAAACCGTCCGGTACGAGAACTACGTCGCAGGTAAAAAATTATGCATTCAATTATTGCGAATCGCGATGGTAACGAGCCAATAGGCTTCTTAGACATCGCTACAATCGTAGGAGGCGAGTATATTATAGTTTATTACACTGCGTAATATACCCGCAGACTACCTCATCAACATAATATTACTATTATTATTAAAAAATAATACAATCCGTCCTACCTGTTCGATCCTTCGCGGTTTTCGTACCTATCGCCACAACCTGTGGGTTCCCTCGCACATAAATAACACAATATAATATTATTATAATCGCATTCGTAAACTTTATAAACGCAATCAGTGTGGATAGAAACCGCATAATATACAGTTATTATAATAATATTATTGTCGTGAGAACGCGCATAAATATTATGATCAGTTAAAAAGCATGCACGAGATGACCATAATATTATCATACGAGACGGACAAAAACCACGATTTATTCTACCAAAATGCAAAGCGATATTCTAACATGTATTTGTTTTTGATGCAAAAAAACGAAAACATTTTTTTTTTTCTGTTTTTAAATCTACAAATCGTTTGTACACCTATATATACGCGGGGTTATTATTATTTTTTTTTACTCACTACAAGACTATTATATACTATAATACGAAATCTATATACTACCCGTACGAATAAAATATAACATACGTATTTCGGTACATAATTTAAAAAAAAAATATATATATATATATATATATATAAATATTATTATTAAAACGAGATTACCAATCGTGACAAAACGCTCGTAGCTATACGCGAGCGCGCGCGTAGGACGGTACCTGTGGTAACATTAAAAAACTAATTATTACACATAATTAATTCTTTGTGGTGGTCCTGCAGTGTAGTAAAATAATTATTATAACATGTGTTACGTGAATTAACCACGGTGTGTGTGGATGTGATGGTTTCGTGTAGTCCGACGACCGGAGGAATTCGTTTCGTTTTCGTGTATACGGTGAAAGAGATAAGTGGATAAAATCAAAAATAATAAACGGTTAACCCTAAACCGTCCGTCGTACTAATCGCGGCGGGCAGAGAAAAAAATGTTAACTCTGATTTTAAATGGAAACTTTACGCGGTTTTTTTTTTATACGACGGAAAAAACCACTAGTCGTTTATATTTGATAATATTTACAACCTACGTATATAAAACAGCAATAATATTCGAATTTTTTTTTTTTTTTTTTAAATTCTCCGCTTCGGAAATAATATTTCGGATATATTAAACGAAAATCGTTTTTTTAAGGCCGTTGACACGAAATCGCGGATACGCGGATTTACATCGAATTATAGATGTTTTATCTGAAATACCAATAGAATATATAGATATCAATGTCAATGTCGTCGGCGGTCCGAAAGCGATAAATTGAATTTAAGTAATAATAATAAAATTATGTTAATAACGCGTTGAGAAACGCGTGACACCCGCATGCGCAGTAGTCTCGATCAGTTACAAACGTGAAACATAGTGAATTTCCGTTCGGCAAGGCCATCATCGTGCTGTTAGCTTTAATATACGATTATAGATACTATATATATAGCATAATAGGATAGGACTGTCAACAATTATCCGCGGAAGTGAATCGACTGAATTCTAGAATGCTGGCGCTGATGTGAAGGTGTGAGAGAATATCGAGTTAAAAAATCCCACGTACATGTTTGACGGGACGTATCGAGATACTTGCGGATACGGAAACTTCCGACCGGATTTATATTGTACCGGTGTAGTACAAGAAAAATTGTGCGGAATTTCTTAAATTTCGACATTTCTCACACCGTCATGCGAGCGCTAGCAGTCTAGAATCCAGCTGATTTTACATGGGATTCACTTCGGTCCTATAGGTCGTTGGACAACCGTAATATCTATAATCGTGCTTTAATAATTCTAAGAATGAATCGATCTATTATCAAACTTAAAGGATAAGAACATTATCCGTGCAACGTTCGCACTATTTTCGCGATATTTTAACTCTTATGATAGATATCCGTATGTCAAATATCACAATTTAATAACGCTCATATCTCACGTTACGCGGATAATGTTCTCGTTTTTAAGTTTGATAATCGGTCAATGCATTGTAATATTTAAACTAACAAAGTCGCTCTTGCTGAACGCAAATTTTTTTGCTTTTTGAAGAAGTGTTTAATTATATTCTAATAATTTTGAAACATTACATTTGTTTTCCCTCAACTAAATATCCCTCTGTGCCCTCCACAACTCCCGAGTACGTACATATTTGTCGAAAACACCGTGAATCCGTAAAGTGTACAAATCAATGTGTGTATGATGCGAGTGACGACAATATAATAAACAAGTGTTTTTTTTTTTTTTTTTCCATCACACAATATTATAATATTATACTCGTAATACTATGTAAGCTTACCGTTGAATTTCTGCACAGACTTCGCGTTCGAGTTGGCCGGCGGTGAGGTTACTACCCCCAAGCTCCTGTAGCCTTCGTCGGACACTTCGGAACCGCTGTCCGTACCCACGGGTTCCTTTGCAGCGTCCTTGTGATGACCGGACGAATGCGACTTCTTCCTGCCCACAGACTGCTGCTGCAGAGGCCCGTCATTACACACTACCCTCAGGTTATCGGAAACGCGACGGAACGGCGTGGTGTCCACTTCGGACTCTTCTTCTTTGACGGTCGAGTGCCTTCTTTCGATGGCCGTCACGGGCGTGGGGTTGAGCACGTGATATTGTTCGGTACCTCGAAAGTTATCCGACACGCGGCATGTGGACGACGTGTCTATGGCTATGTCGTCGTTGTCACCGCCGCCGCCACCGTAATACGTCACGTCCGCACTGCTGGCTTTCCTGGAGCAACCGCCGCCCCGTTGCAGTGTGTCCACGGACGACTCTCTGAATAGCCGGTCGCCGATTTCGGTGGCCAGTTCCGACGTGAAGTTGAGCGATATTTTCGGAGTTGGCGTGTCGTCCACACCGCTGCAGTCTCGCCGCGCAGTCGACGGCGAGCGGCTGCGGTTGTAGGTGTCGTTGGACGGCTGCTGCATCAGTTGTCCGTTGTTGGGCACCAGCAGACGATCAGCGCCACCTCCGCCTTGCAAAGACGGCGATACGGATCGCTGTTTGCGTCTTCTGTTGGAAGGAGTCACCGACCTAGACCTGCAGCCCGCGCGTTGTACGCCCAAATGGTCCGTGGCCCGCGGTGTCGGACTCCTGCTCCTGCGTCCCGCAGCAGCATCCACGGGCGCACTCAGTTTGCACGTCGATTGCACCCGCGGCGACGGCGATCTACTCCGGCGACGACTCATCCGCTTGGCCGTGGCCAGACCGCCGGACGTCAGGTTTAAGCCGCCAGAGTAACCGCCGTTGCCGCTGCTGCCCGTGCTAGACGTGGACGAACGGCGCGTCCTCGGCGGCGATCTATATTTTGAGATAATACAGGTCACTGTTTAGAACTTGGGACCAAAATTAAACGCGATGACGTGATCCCGAAAGAGAAGCAGTGATAGTTATCAAATATAGGACTGTGAATTTAATGCACTAAAAAGCTATTGAAATAATACATTTTAAATCTCAGAAAATTAAAAAAATTCAAAATTTCAAAAATAAAACAACTTAGGTATCGAATTTCAATGAAATTTATGAATTTCGTTGTAATAGGTACGCGTGATACAGCTCTCGTATGGAACATTTTAATGACGGAAATACAAATCGTAAAATTCGGGTTCAATTGTATCATATATTCGATTTAAATTGACGAAAATATTAATAGTGCTGTTAAATAAAAATATAATAATAAATTATATCTAAAAAGGCAAAAACCAACCCAAAAAATCTCGTCAAACTTTGTGTTTAGAAAGCTGTGTTTTTATATAACCAACTAAAACGAATCTATTTTGCTACAAATTCACAGTCCTACTTATATTAGTGTCGTTAGCAGACGAACAAAAACCACCACCTAATATCTCGACCCGACGACGATAATGAGCGTTTAATAATATTACCGTTTGAGATTTTGACTCTATTTTTTTTTTATTATTTTTTTTTTTATAATATTACAGAACACGCGTCTCGTCCTAACATTTACGCCATAAAACATATAATATAATATTGTTATTTTCATACTTATATTCAAATCGAGAATATAATAACTAATAACTATTCTGTACCGTGGTTTTAAAAAAATTAATCGACATAACATATATTAGCTATATTAATTTTGTATAATTGGTTAATTTCCCTAACACCAATGGCGTGTACGCATAACTTTTTTTATGAAGGATCGGTGGTAACAAATTTCCTTGCGAAGATGTGTTTTTAAATCAACATACAAAATTGTATAAATTTATATGGGAAAATAAAAAACTGGGGAATCAGTTCCCCCTCCAAATCCCCTACACCTCGTGTATGAGCTCCCGTTTCCTATACCGGAGCAACATAAAATTACGCGAAATAGCCAAAATACTATATAATCGTTATCATCGCACAGAATACAATTGTGAAAAAAATCGATTTCGGTACCGACATTTTTCTGCTATTATTCCACGATTCTAGTGTATTATATTGTATTATTAACGCGCGTACATATTAGGTATATTAATCATTGTTATGTCTATGTAGAAAAATAAAAATAAAAAATACTGCATGCACACGTGCTAGAATATTGTTATGCTATACAAACGTATTATTATAATTAGGTATAAACAAAGTACTGACCTTTCGTAATGTACTTGGGCGTGCGATATTTCCAACGTGGGCCCGCCGCTTCTGACGCCCGTCAGTTTCGCAGACACCGGCGCTCGATGAGCTATATTTACGAGTAAAAAACGAATAGAAAAAAAAAATAATAATAATAAATGCATGCTCAAAACTACTGAAACAAAAAAAAAATAACTCTACAAACGCATGACCAAATCTACAATAACTAAATAACCTATTACTCTATACGCGTACGCAAAAAAATACGTATGTTGTGTGGTGTCCGGTGGGCATTTTTTTTTTTTATTTTTTTTTACGCAATAAGAATCGCGATTTCTTGGCGAAACACGGTCTACGCACTTGTATTAGTATTTATTATTATTATCGTCGACCTTGGTAATAAGAAACATAATATTATTATTATACATTATAATATTTGTTTTCCTAGCCGTCTATAAACTGTGTATACGCACTAATACGTAGGTACACGGTGCGGGCAGCGAGACATTATAATAACGTACGGCTTACTACACATACATATTCGTATATAGATACTATATTATTATAATAGTACGTAGTAATGTGTTTTTTTAGCATCAGACGAGGTACGAGGTTTTTTTTTTTTTGTTGTTGTCCGTTATACAGACAAAAAGTGACTTACCGGTTTTGCATCGACACGGATCGTGTTTGTCCAAGTAATGAGACAGCGTGTCCCAACCGCCGCCTACTCTGACCATAACGTGACTCCTCAGTATCTGCAGTATAATAATGTAATAATATAATAACAGTAACAATGAAGATGACACGGGTACGTGTGCACGTCGGATTCAACGACATAATATCGAATTTTATTATTGGAACCGAAGGATTTCGAAGAGTTTTTGATTTTAATGTCGTATTTTTTTCATTATTTGAAAATGCTCGAAAAGTTTCTGAGTTTTTGGATACGAAATTTAAAATTTGTATTACCCGCGCGCTAATACGATATTCGTTTACAACAAACTATCAAGTATAAGTACTCGTATATTATATTATTGGACAATAGGCAGGTCGGATTACAAGACTCTTAAGGGCCTGAGTTTTTGTCACGGTTTATGTTTTTTATCTATGCATTTAATCATAAACTTGGTATTTTTTGACGTTTGAATATCTTTTCGATGGTAACTTTTATAGCGGAAAATGCTAGATATATATTTATGTATTATGTTTTAATCAAAGAAGTATAGTTATAAATTTCGTTGTCTATGGCAAAACTAACGTGGTATATTTAAAATCACTAGATTCCATGTTTAATAATCTGTTAAAACAATAAAATCAGAATAAAATAAATCAAAATCTAATATGCCTGTTCTGTTATAGTTCTGTGAGTAAAAATGTTTAAAATTTCTATTCGAATATCATTAATACAAAAATTATTAAAAACAAAATAAATTTGGGGCATAAAAAAGGAAATTTTTTTTTAAGAGCATTGGTTAGGATTTTATAGGACATTATGTCCCCTGCAGCCCTGTTTATTATTCGTCGGACAAAAATTCTTTACGAGACCGACGTAGAGCTATAGTATTATAATTGCGATATACTTACCCTGACAAATATCAAAACTTTAGTATCGCCAATACGGTATTTTCCTTCGGACACTCTGATCATCGGGAACTGGGTCGGACACTTGCACCTTTCTACAAGATCCCGTACCTGTAGACGAAAAATAATAATGATAACCAACACGGTTTGACTAATGTGTATAAAAAAAAAATAATAATAATAATAGCATTTTGATGAGATTTTGTGGGTACGGCAACCACGTCGACTTTGCCGAACACGGTAATTTGTATTTATTTGACATTCGAACGTTTTTTAACATTGGTTATATGTACGCGAATTTTTCCCAGCGGATTCTAGTGATGACGAATCATTCGCATCGGATATATTAGAAAGTATTCGTACACCGAAATTCGCGAATTCAATTTCATAGAGTACATGGTAAAACAAATTGGAAAATAATAACCGTATAATCGTATACAAACTATACCTAACCTATATTGATAGGTATAAGTAAGGAAAAAAATTAATGATAAAAAACGATTTTTAAAACTCCTGCACCCACTCTTCCTTCATCTGATGTTGATTAAATACCTTTTGCAAAAAAAAAAAAGAACCGTCTAAATTTAAGTTCAAAATTCAGGAAATACAAGGTAACTACTATAATCATAGTACATAAAAAGCTGTCCAATAGTCATTGAAAACCTCCTTATTTTTAAAGAATGAATGTATTTTTTTTATAACCTAGTAAATTTATGTAATTTTCATTTCAAAAATTTAAGTTTTAGGGAAGTAATATTATTTCTGAAATTCATAAAATTAAATATTCGTATAATGTTGTACAGAATTGTATAATACATTGACGTTTTAGGTAATAAATTATAAAACCGCATAACCTAACCACAGCATTTGATTGGTTTATTATTATTATTGTTTATTAACATTACACAATACGTTTCAAATTGATTTTTTCACCGTTACAAATAGTAAACACGTTTTATAATAATACGAAATAAATATACAGTTATAAAGTATTCTAATTTTATAACTGTATTGGAGTGTTCAATATTATGTTTATTGAAGAATATAGCAATTTTAAGATAGCATCAATAATGAACTGTAATTAATTTTCTCGTATTATCAAACATCAAATAATAAAAATATGTTATTATAAATTAATGTTTATCATGATTTTTCAAGTTCTTAAAGACAATAATTATATATGAAATAGCTATTTAAATATTATACAATATAATAGTTATCAGCCCACATCAATGTCTTTACCGAAATAACTGGTTTCAATTTCATAATTTAAATGATTTTTTTTTTTTGGTATTTATTTTATATAGAAAGAAATTTCATAAAGATTCGTGTGTAGTCCCCTACCATATAAGGTCCCAAACGAAGATCGAACATTGGCTACAAAATATTGGGATGACAAACTGCACATTGTTGTGTAACGTACAAAAAATAATAATTTTAGACAATAAGTTGTACCGAATATTTAGATTGGTAAGCATGCAGCATTTATGGAAATTACGATATTTTCAAAAATTAAAACCTAGTACAGCTCTAAGAATATATTGAAATTGTCTGAAATGTGTGTAGTCTTTATGTTAAAATTATACATATAAATTCAACAATCTGCAAATTGAATACAGATAATATAGGTATACTAATAAACAATAACTACTATAGAATAATTTTTAAACTTCGAAAAGTTTCAATACTTTTTTTATGTAATCATCTAAGAGGACGTCACATCCGATGCGGGCGACGTACAGCTGATGCAGCAGTCAGTTTAATAAAGCGAGTGCGAATGGAGGTGGCAAGTGCGAATGAATAAACAGTTTTAACGGGCAGCATGGAAAAACTACATTACTATTAGACCGTAAATTCTGGCGTTGAAATTGGAGTTTGAACACAAATAACAAAATGTATAAAATAAAATACTTACGAGGGTAATACGAAGTTTATATCCAAAAAAAAATTGCACACAAAAAAGTTACAGCTACCTATTTAAAAAAATGCAAAAACTAACATGGATGTAATTTGTTCGCAAAAAACCTGCATAGATACAGACCTCGGAAATTCTTTACTTTGAAACTTTTCATATTCATGAAAAAACTCTAATTCCCATCTAAACGCCACTATTTACGTAATAAGGAGATAATATAATTTTGCCACGTCGTGCGTTCGTATAATGACGAAGATAGCGCATACGAGTATGATATCTTCTTAATGTTTGAATAGTGAAAAACAATGTATATTAATTTCCCTATACAACAACGGTTTTCAATAGGTGCACATAATGCATCGGTTTTACAATAAACATGCGCCGGCAAGTGGACTTTCTTTGGCATTGCCGACTTGTGATTTTTTTTTTTTCTAATTAGCATTATAACTGCGCATTTCACTGAATTTATTTTTCGTGTCATTGTACTAAATTTTAATTACGTCGGTCGGCTCGGCGTATGATGTGATGGTGTATCAATCACAATCCAACTGCGTTCGTGCGAGTTGTGCCCCGGGTACGCCACGCCGGTGGCTAAGGTCGGCAACTTCTTAACGCTTTGTTTTCACTAATTCGCAATGTCACGATGTTTTCTTTTTGTCCAATAAAATCAAGGTTATGCGAGGCGTTCACCCGGAGATAGAAGAGGAATACACTACGAATTTTATCCCGAACATCATGGTGTAAGTAAATAAAACCAAAAAATAAAATAAAAAATTAAGCATTTTGTGTCTCAGTATTAAAATAATAATGATGACCTGGCAAACTACCTAACCGAAGTGTACTCGATACGCGTAAACTAATTAAATGTTAATTTATACATCACGACGTGGAATAAAACGTAAAAATAATTTTTTTCAATACAAAAAAATTACAAAATAGTCATGTTTTTTTTAAGACACACGACTAAATTTACATATTATTACAAATTATAGGTTTTTATCGAAATAATGTATTTTATACACAATATTATATTATATATTTTCCACGCTTTATTCGATAAAATAACCGCCTTCCATTTATTTATTTTTTTATAACCTCAATTGTATATTATACTTGTCCATTAAAACTGAAATGTAAAATGTGCAATTATTTTTATTTGTAATAAACTACGCTAAACGCTATTATTTAACATCATGATATTTACAAGTTAATAATTACGAATATAATATTTCTGTTATTTGTTTGCGCTATTTTCTTATTATTACTACAGCCAATAATTAACAAAGATTAGATAATATTATTTTTAACAAAAAATACTCGTCTCGCAACATATTTTTAGGTTTTACACATTTTTTTATTTTTACTACGATAGTCTCAGTCAATACTTTTTTCTTTTCTGACCATTCATAATAATGCTATAAGCAACGAAATTAATTTTCAAACTGAAATAAACGTAGCTAAATGACATAATAGCGATTTCCGCCGCATTATTTTAAACTATTCGATAAATATTAAAAAACTTACCATTTCGTCTAAACTTTTTAAATCGTTGGTAACAATTTGAGGCAGCGGACTATATTCCGTCAGGTCTTCGCCGTCGCTTAAATCGGTATCGTCGCCATCGTTGAAATCGGTGCCTTGTGAAAACTGGGCGTATTTTTTGTCAGCTGCAATTTCTCGGTCGATCTGCCGTTCCATTTGCACTAACATCGGGGCTGGTACGCCAACCCTAGCACCGCGTCTAGCGACCTAGTAAAACACGACAACCGGTTAAATTAATACTATTGTTTTGTACAAATTTTATTTTATTTGTTTTGTTATATAAATGATACATACTTCTAATAAACATAGAATCACGTGTTTTTCATTTTTGCGCATTATAAGATCGTCGGTTTCGAACAGCAGACACTCGTACACGCCAAGTCCGTTCCG
This sequence comes from Cinara cedri, assembly GCA_902439185.1. NCBI lineage: Eukaryota > Metazoa > Arthropoda > Insecta > Hemiptera > Aphididae > Cinara > Cinara cedri. The sequence goes on from CABPRJ010001428.1 coordinate 1,982,541, forward strand.
GCACCAAGTGATGAAATTCGAAACGTTATCCCTAGCGAAAAATGTGCCTCCTTTAGCGCCGGGTAAATATCGGACGGCTGGTAACTGGAGGACTATGCTCGCAATGCCGCTAATATTAGATTTCCCAGCTGCTTGTCTTCGATTTACGTGTTCTTCGGCATAGTTCCTTACACAATTCGCGTGCTACAAAATAAAATACCCATTATGCTCTATAATATTATTACTTTAAAGTTATTGTATTCAAGAAGATTTAAAGAAATGTTTATACGATAAACTAGAAATAACTATTATACAAATAGGTATTAAGACTGCTAAATGAAATTTCTAGCGATTCGTGATTATTGATTGAATTATCCTTGAAATAAAAAAAAAAATCAACCGTTACCCATAATCATATACCTGTGTATTTTTAAGTAAACCGAAACAATACAAAATTCACTCCACTCTCTGTACACCATAATAAAATATAGGTATAATAATAATATTGTCCGTCGCAATCAGATAGGTAATCAAATAACCATAATTATTATTATTATTATTATTATTTGCTAATATGCAGGACACCTACGTACGGTTTTCTCGTAAAAATAAGACGTAATATTTACCTACTATCGAAACTTTATTGATGAACCTATTAACCGTGTTCTAGTTTTTTTTTTTTTTACATGTCAAGGTTATTAATCGGAATAGTGAGCATTTTCTGTAAACCTCCATCGTTATTTATGCTACGGCATTCACTACGTTACGATACACGAAATGTGCATATTATTTGCCAATATAGACATCGTACAGCAGTTAAGTACAATAAACCGTGCGAAACGACGTTTATTCCAGAGCTCGTTCGCGGTGTTAACTATACAAACTTGACATATTCTATAATGTCGCTGGACCCTTCTACGTGGCGAGCATATTATGAATCATACAATACATTAACCGCACAAATATTATATTATATGCTACGGTTAATAATAATACGCTTAGTATATACTCGATTAATGTTTTAATCGTTTCGTTATATTATTTAGTTTAGAAATAAAAACAACCGCAAGTATAAGATCTGGCTATGCATTTTATGTAACGGTACTCGGGGTACATACTCGGTACAATCATGGATATCGACCAGTTAAAAAGGCAAATTCTAGTTAATTTTTCGTCGACTAAACTATATTTGAGTATTAGTTGTACAAACTTGACTTGTTAATTTCCATGAATACCTAAACTTCCGGACAGTTCTAGTTTATACATTTAACGAGTTAAGGACTAAAGATTTTTATCAAAATTAAATTTTATTTGGCTGTTATTAGTAGTTAGTACTATATGTAATACAATTTATCGTGATAGTTTGTACAGTTTATTTTTAGATAAATTTAAAATACTTAAATATATTTGACTTTATAATGAATATTTCTAATGTTGATTGTTGATTTTTTTGTAATAAAAAAAAATAATAATAAATTTGTTTAACTAGTCGACATCTTTTTGAATTTTAATTTTTAACTTGACTTTTATCTTTTGAATATTGAACTTGGTTTTTTTTTTTTGTTTTACTTAACTTAGTCAAGGCAATTATATTTATTAAATTGACCACATAGATGCATACAAAATTTAAAATAAAAATAAATGACACATAGATAATATTATGTTTACAAAATTAGGGCATTGTGTTAAAAAAAAAAAATGTGTACATAAAAATAATCTATAATGAAGTAAAACGTATATTATTTTGATACTTGATACTTTGATGGTTTTCTTTCACATTATTGTATTAGGTATATTTTAATTACAACACAAGTAAATTTTAATTTATTTCAAATAAGAACAGATTATACATTATAATAGAGAATAAACCGTAACACTAATACGGTGACTTTGTATGTATTATTAAACTTTAATGCATTTACAGGCAAGATTTATTTAGGTTAATCCGTTGTTACCCGCGGTCACTGTAGTGCAAGGTTAAATTTAAAAAGGTTTCTCACCTATTTGTACCCTAATCCGTGCATACATGCTTACGTTATAAATACTAATACTTGCAGTGAACTTTTAACAAGAAAATTTCTAAAAAAAAAAAAAATGGCATAATATAGGCAAATTGTCCATGAAATACTTATTTTTCGAAAAATAATTTATGTTCTAACTTTTGGAATCAAATATATAAAATGTTACACTGCTTTTACTTTGTCCCTTTATTTTTGGAAGCCATTACCCAATATTGACTTTAAAATAGCAACCAATATTAAAAATTCAATAGTCTTCGAAAACTAAATCTTCCATGAAGTCTTAGATTAAATACCTTTTGGTATTGACAATTTTAATTTCCGTATACAGGTTGATTCGAAATTCCACTTTTAAGTGATTTAAGCACCTAGTGGTTTCACGCCTTAAAATAAGGGCATCGAAAAATAATCGTTATGTAACATTTTAAAGCTACTTATTTCTTAAATTAAAATTTCAAAATTACTAAAATTATTGACATTTCTTAAAGTAGAGCACTATTTAAACGCCACTACTACGCTAATGACTCGTCTACTGGAATATCTCGTCAACGGGTTGACGGAAATTAAAAATATTAATATTAACATTTATTTGAACTAAAACTTCGTTTATTTATAAATTAAAATTTTTCATATAGGTTACTATTAAAAAATAAAAAGTCGGTAGTGGTTTCATCCTTAAATATAGGGACAATATAACATTTAGGAATATACGATTCCAAAACGTTTTTACAAAAATACTAACATAAGTATTTTATAAAAAATTTGACTGCAACATGAAATTCAAATGACCCCATATGTTTACAAAATATATGCACATTTCGTTTTTTCAAATAATAAAAACACAGTAAACCCGAAGCATAAAAACACGAAACTTCGAATAAATCAAAATCAGTTATAATAATTACATGACGATTCGATGTTCGTATAAAGTTCTTATGCGTCCAAATCGTCCAATTATTTTCTACGACTACTCTCTATCTACAACCTATATTTACGGCTCGTGATTACACAATAAGATGAATCTAATATATTTTGCACTTTAAATAGTATAAATTACTATATAATAAAGACTCGGCATAATAATAGGCAGGAGCTAGGATATGGCAAATTGAAAAACACTATAATTGTATAGTTTTAAAAATTATATACCCGGCGTCCCATACTATACCGATGCAATTACTAAAAAAGCCGGATTAATTTCGTTGACATATAATGGACCTCATTTATGTATAGTGATGTATATACAAGTGATGTATGTGCATACAATTTACTATTTGATTATAACTCATAACTCTTTGCCGGTAGTCGTTATGTCATGTTTATATAATGACCAGGTATATAATCGTATAATAGTGTCGGAAAGTATCTCTCTTTGACGGACATATTATTATTTCTTTTCAAAACCAAAAGAACTACACTGTCCATATTATATTATTATCTTATGGTTTTATATTCATTTAGGTGTATATAGAAAACGTCCACGTATATAGAGTTTTGAGACGGCGGCAGAAAAGAGACAATAATGTAGAGCAAATCGAATTGTAACAATAATCAACCGTGGCCATTTACTCGGGAAAAATTGTAATCTGCAGAAACAACTTGCGTTGAAAGTATTGCCGTTTTCTATTTCTTTACAAGTGTTATATTATTACGCCTAGATAGTTTTCGTTTCACCCTGACTATATGTTTCTCATCTGCTTTGGTCAATCAAAAAATAATATATATATACAGAATTACAGACACTATGATACTATGACGACGCTTTCCAAAAGACTGGAAGGAATAACCGTCAGCGTAATCTGTCCTACCGCGCACGACGACGACCAAAACGAATCGATACAACAATTTATTTCCCGCCATTAATTGTCGTTTTCATAATTAAATTATTCCATTATATAGTTTTGTGCCAAAAACTTGAAAATAATATATTGTTACTTATACTCGCGAGTGAAAACAATAAAAAAATCCTAAAGCATGGCAGTTATATTTTTAAAATTCCGAATTATACTTAATATCCCGTCGCTATAATGCAGAAATAATAAACAAGGATCAATTAAAAAAAAAAAAAAACCCAATCAACAGCAATAATAGTAAACATATTAAACGCGTAGTCCATATTTTGAATTTGTTTTCAAAGTATAAAACCATTTAGAGACTTGAATACTCGCAGTATTCTTTAAGTATCAGAAATAATCGATAAAATACGTCCGCAGAGGATAAAATCATAATTATTATTATTGATTCGTATATAAGACGGTGTATACCCATTATGAATGAATAACAATTTTTTTTTTTTTTTAGTTATTGCATACTAATATTACATATACAAGCTCCGACGCGTTAAACCGAGTTAATCATTCATCAATAATTCAAATAATTAAGAGACCCATGGTACCGATATTGTGACGTTAATATATTACAATTTACAATATTTAATTCATAATTTTTTAGACAATCGTCATAAATAAATATTTTTATCAAAATGTATATACGACAACGCCAATTGAATTTATTCGCATTTATTTATTTGATAATATTATATTGTTTTTTTTTTTTCTTAGAATTCGGCCGGATTTCATTTAACGACCTTTACGCGTGAATAAAATTGGCAAATCATCGTCGTTATAATAATATGTACATTATACATGGTAGTTTGACCCATTAACCATTAATTTTGACCCGATTCGGATGTCCGAAAAAACATTTCTAATAATTATATTACTATATATAGGTATCGCCTACTCGCGAAAAACACCCGCGGAACATTCCGTCGGTCACGTACCGTTAAATGCAAAAAAAATAACACTGCGCACAATTCAAAGGTTCATAAATGCCGTATTATTAATATCGTAATCGCATGTGGGAAATTATTTATATATACCTAGTTGAACACATTAAAAATAAATAAAATGACACAGCGATAATTATATTATTGTTTTGTTGATAAAAATATGTTCCGTTATAAGTAGGTGTTTGTTTATTTATTGTTATAACCCATTATTATATTTTTGTTGTTTTTTTTTTCTACTTTCCGTAGTGATAAATCCCATCACTACAGTGCGCGCTGCAGTCAATTGAAAATCCGTTTTAAGTGATCCCGACACTACAAAGCAGTTAAGTATAGCATTTCCGGAGTTCAGTATAATAGTCATTCGTCATATACATATATAACGAAAATTATTTAACTATGGGAACCAAAAACGAAATAATACATTTTTGAACTTGAATAAAAACGTATACACTGTAGTATTGTACACTACAGGATGATTCGCGGCGGTCTGACAAATTTACAAGCGCAATGCTTTTGTTCTGTTCAGATATTTTTATTTTGCATTCGAGTAATACCTAATAACTTGGCCCCTTGTGCCGTGATTTTTAGAAGAAAAAAACTTCATTAAATCGAACAGCACAAAAGTTATTGCATTTACCAAAGATCACCGTGGATCATCCTGTAATTATATACAAGTATGCGTACTACAATTTTGTATTATTATTTACTACTTAAAAAATATAAAATCCTTTATTTGACTGGCGTCGCAAAGTATACCCATAGGTCATGATAAAATCAAAATACCTACTTAAACAGTAATAACCCTACATACGACATTATATTTTAATGTAAGACTTTGTAAATAAAACGAAACTCGTAGATTATAATATTATTCTATAAATCCTGCATGCAGCGGCCGTTTTAGTTCGGTTATTTCGCATTGTGCTTTTAATACTGTTGAAACGGACTAATAAATTATTGTATCAAAGGTTAGGTATCGGGCGAAACAGCGACGATAAAATAATAAACCGAATTTGCATATAACTCGAGAATTTGCATGTAGGACCTAACTATACATACACGAGTATTATATTATACTTAAAACGAGGATAATAAGTAATATATGCGAGTATACAAATAAAAAAAATAAACGCTAATAAAATTATAAAACTACGATAGTGACTCATCGCAGGTAGCCCGTATATTATTAAAATGTAGTACGGCTCGTTTCATCTGTAATGACGTCGTCCACGGTATTATTATTTCTAAACGCATAATCGAAAATTGAATAGCTATGATTTCTGCAAGGTTCAAAAAAAATAAAATAATAATAAAAACATACAAAATAAATAGCATTTCAATGAACATTAACGTGTAAGGTGGTGTAAGTGGTCTCCTAGAAAACTGATAACAATAATATCAGAAATTATGGCATGTTTGTATTTGTATTTTTTTTTTATCAATTTTCGCGGTAAACCGAACGTATATCATATTGCTATCTTATTTTGTAACACAATTCGAATTAATTAATTATTCGATTTTTTTTTTTTTTTTTTTGTGATTTTATCCGTCCGTCCATCCGTCGGTCGAATATATGCAGAACCATTAAGGTGTTTCGAACGCGTATAATGGAGAACCCATCAATAAATGGACAGAACACGTTGTACGTGATATCCTACAGGAAAGAGAAAATCGTGCGGCTACGGTCATATGCGCGATACACAATACAGTATACTGCAGTGCGGTGGTATGCGGAATAGAAACTACAATGAATATAGGTAAGTGCATAATAATAATAATACACAACCGATAAAAATTACTGGAAAAAAAAAAAAGGTCCTGGCAAATAATATACGCTCTTAAATAATTGTATAACATTGTATTATTGTATTCGCGGTGCCTATACGATAAATATAAAACGGATAGTTGTGTAAACGGATTTTATAATATGGAATAATGCACACATAATACAGGCATAATTATATTTGAAATGCATTCCTTTTTTTTTTATTATTATTTTTAACGGGCTCGTTTATAACTGCAGCTGATTTGCCTATACGTGCCTATATTATAGTATATATATTATTATAATAGAATTAAGTCGGTAAGTGGTTATTTCCTCATGGGGGGGTCCCCTTATACTATTTACGTTTTTTATTATACAACCACTTAAGGCTATGGCGAGAGGAATAACAATAATTATTAAATACATTGAAAAAAAAAATATATATATATATAATATATAATAATAGATACTATAAGTCACTTAAAACAAAATTATATTACGTCCGAAATAAAATAAAAACCAAAGCGCAATATTAATACGTAACAATTCATATTCAGTAGCATATTCAGCATTATGATATTATTACGGGGCGTGGGAATCATAAAATAAAAATAAAAAATTAATAAAGTTATAGAAAATATAACTAGTTATAGACATAAATTACATATTTTCTGATAGAAGTTGGTACAATACTTAGCACCTACTACACCAAATAAAGTCAATGGGAGGAGGGGGATATAAGACCCTCACCCACCCGCCCATAAGTAATTCCCTGTTATAAAGCAAGCACAAGCAATTATATTTACAAATACAACAACCGATTTAAAAAAAAAAAATTTCGAGTCATTAAAAAATATAATTCGCCCGTTTTCTTTAATAATGAATAGGTATAGTATTTTAAATTTTAAATCGTAGTTTAGGTTTTTATTTTTTTGAAACATACATTACGTTAGGAGTACCTACATTATATCGATTAATTTATTTTATTTTACATATTATTAATTACTATAATAATTTGAATGCATGTTCAGTGTACATATTCGAATCAATTTAGATTAGGTACAACAATTATATGCAATTATGGAATACGAAAAAATATTAGTGGCTGGTTGTTAATAAAGCAATTCAATTAAAAAAAAAAAAATGTTAAGCTTTTTATTACATTGATTCTTTATTAAACCGAGTTGATAATTAGTATTATTGAACCAAAATGATACTTCGACGGCGGCGCCCTAATAATATATCCGTGTACACATACATGGCTCCTATATTAAGTAATTCGTTCTAAATCGAGAATTCGACATCAATAGAAGAATGTCTTGGTTTAAAAATAATTTTCGTTAAATAGTAATATGACCTTTTTAAATGGAATCTTCCCGAAGGATTATATCTCTAAATTGTTAAGTCCATGCCAAGTCCATACCAATAAAATCGATTTTTTTTTTTTTTTTTTTTTACGTGCGATTCTTACAGACATTCAAACTCGCTAATTTAAAATAATATAGGAGACTTAAAATATATTAATTGTTCAGTGGTGACGTAATATAATATATTGTAAACCAACCGGAATGCGATTCGATGTAACAGTATAGAATATTGTTATTTTTAGTATTTTAATTTCTTCGATCCAATTAAATAACATATTATTATTGAAACAAAATATTACTTTACCTTGCATAGAGCGACGCCGGTATCGAGTCTGTCCATAAAATTGTTTACGTTTATGTAGAGCTCGGGATATAAACCGTTCAGCCATTCAGCCAAATCCTCTTTCATGGCGTAAAGATATTCTTCACTGGACTTGAACGGCCGAAACGACCGTGATTCTACTAACAATGCCATCTGCACGAGGAAAAAAAAAAACTTAACATTAATACACCTATAATATTATTATCTTACAAATACCTCTATATACTTAACGCTAATAATATAATGCGTACGGCGGTTACAAAGTAACGTTGGCTATACTATAGGTATACCTATTTAGCTGAATTTATAATGCTGTAACGCGCGCGGGTCAAAATAATTACTCGCAAACGACAACAGTAATATTCTCGTGTGCATAATGTAACCGGGGGCCGACTGATGGGGTCACAGGCCAATCGTGGATCACAATAATTATTGTCATGATCACTCGAAATACCTTGCGCGTTACCGCGATAGGTTTCACCTTACACACCGCCAAATTCATAATCACTTTTGTTTGCCAATCAAAAAGTACCGAAACAATTATCGAATGTTTCCCATTCCGGACACGGTGCAACAGGGTATCTATCTATCTGATGTTCAATGAATATCAATTATTATCATACAACATCTATTATGAAACAGAGGTGAAAGGTCAAACGATAGTTTTCAATATTACATATTATTTTTATTTTAGGTAAGTGTATTTACGATTTTCTATCGCTTTTATTTTCTACTATTCGTATATTACAAATTAAGCGCACCATTAAAATATATTCACCTATCATAGTATACAAACCTACAGTACAAACTAAACAATTTAAACGAAACGAAAAAAGAAAAGAAGTCTCATTCATAAAAAAAATATAATAATAAAAATGATACGGATAAAAAAACTATTTTAAGTTTGCCTGCTGTAATACCTATCCGAAAAAAAAAAAAAAAACAACGATATGACATAAGCAAAATGCCCTTCCACACATTCGATTTATTTTGCTCTACTCATATTCGCCGTTCATTAAAATCAATGAAACTACGCTGTAAATTTTGATTATCACGGATAATTCGCTATGCTGAGTTCATACACCCGGATACCATTGTTGTCATTTTGTAATTGATTACTGTTCTTTTTTCTCCTTTTTAATTATTATAAACGCGTTATATGAAAACAGAAAAAAACTTCTGAAATAAGAATAACCAAAAACTTTTTTTTCATTAAATTCCATTAAGTCAGTATGAAATAAAAGTTTTAACAACTTCTTAAAATATACAACGGATCACCAAAACTGAATTTAAATTACATAAAAAAAAAATATATATAAGCAACGGATTACAATTGTCGGGCGTTGACAATCATTTCACATCGCTCAACTAACCCAGAAAATATCGGTTTAATATTATTTTAAATAATTCACAGATTTAGATTAGAAGAATAATTCAAATTTGAAAAATATTTGCAGACAATAATTTTTCATAATTTCCCTAAACAATTTTTTAATTTGCGGTGAATTCGAAAAACCGTATCATTCTAAACCGACAGCATTTACGCGGGATTTATTTCTACACTAATAAATATCCACATTCAAACGGTTTTGTTGCGTGTCTCGAAAACAATTTTAAAATTTAAAAAAAGGACGGACAGCCATTGCACATGCAGGTGCAGCCACTTTTGCAGATGGAAAGTTGGGAAGGTAGAATACAGACGTTAATTAAATCTTTATCTGTAAACAACGATAAACCGTTGCTAACGAAAAAACGATTCTGAGCGGAATTCAGTTGATAATGTTACTTTTTCAACAATATATACATTTTAATATGGTAAAATGATTATAACAATGTGCATTTCCATGACAGAAATGATTGTTTAAAAAATATTAAAATAATAAAAACTTAATAATAACAAAAAATGAATAAAAACTGTTGCCAATGACAACTTTATTTTTAATCTTTCAATTTTTACTAACCAAAACACTAGATTTTCCTCATCAACTCGAATATAAATGAAACTTTCAAAAAATGACCTCTTAAAGTACCATAGAGAACCTAGAGAACATTTCCTTTCAGAAAAAGTGCTATACTTGAGTAAGCTTTCTGGTCGAAAAAGTATTTATATAAAATAATAAACATCATTGTAAAACCAATACATTCCTCGCTCCACTTACAATCTAAAATATAAATACATCAAACTAGTTGTTACAAAATACGTAATATTTACATTATAGTTACGTTAGATATATTATAATATATCAAGTTTAAACATTTACATAATTATTATTTATTAATGACTTTACAAATATGTAATTTAGAATTATAATACTTCGCACTATGATTATGGTTAAGCCGCTGTTTTAGACGTATAGGTGAGAAGGAGAAATTTTACAAACGTACTAAATGCAACGATAAATCGTAACGGTTCTGAGTAAAGTACAGAATTAATTGTTTACGAACGAATTCTTTTTTATTATATCAGGTTTTCACGACTTAAAGGGACATTACCTAGACTGAACTGTACGTTTTGTTAAATGACGTTTAATAGAGGACCACCCACTACGTAGATTATCTATTTAAAGAGATACTAATCGTAATTATTGGACATTGTTTACTATCATCCAAACAGAAGTTTTGAAAAAAAAAACCAAAAATAGGTACATACTATTGAAAACCAAATACCTAATACCTACTTCATCACTCAGCTCACAACTCAAAACTATTTTAAATTGATAATAATAACTAGACAATATTATAGTAGGTTATCATAAAAATATTTATTTATACATTGTGCAATTATAATCCTCGTACAGGAACTGCTTATCGGTCGGGAAAAAGTTGGGAAAATATAATAGGTACATAGAGTAATTTAATTTATATCTGAACACAACGATAATTGCTATGAAAAAAGAAACGATTTCAAGCAGTTTCGATAATTATGTATAAACATTTTCATTAGTCGATCATTCTTTAAAATGGTGTACACAAAATTAAATTGAAATGAAAAAAAAAAATCGATATTTTAAATAGCTATGAATATTTAAAAGCTAATATTCGGTGAAAACGTCCGGTCTCTACGATTATTTTTAACTGAAATTACAAAACATAAAAAAAACAAACGTAATAACATAGATTTTTTCGCTGTTCCCAATAAAATTATTAAAATAACTCTACAGGGGGAAATAAAAAAACGACCTTTTCAAAGCATAAAATAGACAAAAATATTATACGAGTAGGTACTAGAAACCGTCATTGAAACTAATCGCAAGATTTCCGATAAAAAAAAGTTGTTTATTGATAGACAAATGAAGCACAAATAAAAATAAAACCAAAACTCCCTACTCTCAGCAAATCTAACAATATGTACCAAAAATGTCGAAACAACTTTTATGAACAGTAAGTACTAAGTATATTAGTAATCTCTTGTTTGTATGGCATATCGTTTTACTAATTTTAGTGCCGTTCTCACCAACCTAAACGCTTTAGTTTATCCGATTTTAAAACATAGTTTATGGCTGATAACCAGCTATGAATGATCAGTTATCTTATAAATTCTGTTTGATAATCAACGTGTATGTTGGTGAGAACGGGCCTTTAATCTCTTTTAATTTAACGACTAAACGAAAACCTTGTATAATTACACACATATATATTTACAGATTACAAGTCCCAACATTGAATAACGAAAACCTTTTGATAAAATAACGGACATTTAAGAAGTTTAATTAAAATATGAAATAGTATTACATATTAAATTGTATATAAATATAGCTTAATACAAATTATTATTGCATCATGCAAGGATTTTTTATAAATATATTTAAACACCTAACCTGTAAGGTATTTAATCGCACCTAGCAGCCGGTGTAAAACCGGCTACGCTAATTTATAATTATTATTTGTTGTTCTGGTTTTTTTTTTTCAGTTTTCAATAACGACTATTTATAATTTTTGATTCCGAGAAAAATGTTAGAATGAATTACGCAGGAAACTACTTTATATTATATCATAATATAATAGGCCCCCAGGAAATTGTATTGTACTTTTATAATAACAATATGTCCACTCATCGTATACGATTAATTTACCTACTAGTTAACAAATAATTCAGCTAGATATTCAGCCAGTATTCAGCTAGATAAAGCGTAATTTATAACAAAAACCAATAGGCATTAATAGCGGTATGAATAAATAGATATTTTTGGGAAAATATACCCAAAGTGCCTACATTATTCTTATTTTGTTTGAGAATAGGAAATTAAAAATAGAGAAGTACAATCTTTGTTTAATTATGTTCTGATTTATGATGTACGGAGACGATGTTAATTATAAATTTTAGATTTTATGATAAGTGGATGCCGAATTCAATGCAATAAATTAGTTCCGTATTTATTTAATTTAAACGAACAGCCTATATGTAAAGAGCTAAATTATTATGGTTTTATAATGACACATAAGTATTTTTGTTTAACATTTGACGTGTAATATTTACGAGTTTAAAAGAAAAATATAATCAATATTATGCTATAATTATATGCCATTATTAAAAATATCTGCGTATTTCATAGATAAAAAATTGAACAATAAATTATTGATACCTACTTGAGAGGGCAATTAGATTTCCATGTACTAATAACTCCGATAATTACCGAAATGGTGAGTATAAAGATTAATATAATACATATTTTATGATTTGTTGACTGTGTATGATAATATAGTATAGAAATCGCTTTAGGGCAGAATAATAATTTGAATTGTTATTTCGATAAAATTGAAAATAATAATTCAACGCTGGTTTACACCAGTATTCGCGAGACACCATACCCTGAAAAATTTACCTACCCACGAGAGCGGATACAAAAGGGCTCTCTAAGGGGCTAAAGACTCTCCTAGCATATAGGTACTAAAAATAAAACTTATACTGAATTATAATACATTAATTTAATTGTATTAAAAGTACGTTTTTAACGCACATGAAGTGAATTTTGTTTAGCCCCCCCCCCCCCTCTTATCTAATTCCTATACCCAACAACACTAGAGATAATAAATGTTTAAAATAAATATTAAGAGAACGTGGTGCTACCTCCCGTACTCAAAGGATTGTGCATTGACATTTTTGAAAAAATGAAAATTTATCAACTCAGAATTTTCAAATATACATACAAACAAATTATAAGTATAGTACCGTGTTATTATCACACGAATTTACAATTTAGTCGTGAAACTAACAAAAATGTTTACAAAAACCCGTTTCGTACAGGTAAAAAGTATTAGCCGGCTATGGACTTAGTTAAGAAACCAAAATTTCACTATCGAAAAGAACTTGCACTTTTCAACATTACTTTTAGCTTTTCAATATCACTATTACGAACACTTCACGTATATTGAAAAACTTAAAAACTATCAGATATTTAAACAATATAGATTATAAAAGACTAACAATTTTTTTGAATTTTTAACTACAACTGTTTTTTGTACAATTAAAATTTCCCCGAATCATTTTTTTCCATGCCTAACAGTTTTCACCGACAAATCACAACTGCAGGCGGCAAAACAAATACGGTTTCTTAACACAGTAATGTTATATTGAATATTTGGATCGAACAGTGTAGTGACTCACACGAAGTCCTAAGAAAAAAGAAAAAAATTGTAAAATTCGTGAAATAAATAAACACGTATTATATAGGCGACTTGTACCTGCACAGTAGTTTGAACGACCTATAATTATTACTTATATAAATATTATTACAAAAATTGTTAAACAAAACTGTTAATATTCTATACACAATATTATTATTGTGCGTTCAAAAACGATATTGGTACACGCTGTCAAAGTTAAATGAAGTTTGAATATTAGCACCGGAATATTAATTTATTTAGACAATTCTAAAAAGAGGAACGCGTGCATAATATTATTACTTTGTCGCCCACACTGTTTAATATAACGGACCACTTCCAAATTAGGCGGTTTTTTTTTTCTGTAATACATCGATGAAAACAATCTAATCGTTAAAAAAAAAATATGCAATAAAAATGAACATTTTTAATAGTTTTTATTCATCACGAAATGTCATTAACAGTCATTAATATGTATTCAATTTAACATATTATTATGAAATTCTATAAATATTTCGTATCATAAATTATTTAAAAAAAAAAATATTAGGCATAATATTATATTGTATAGATAGATTATAATGCCGATGGGCACATGCAGCGCATGTGTGTACGTTTTATTTGTTTGCAGTTTTTCGTGCAGCAGTGCGTTAAATAAAAAAAAATCGTAAAATAATGAACTGTAATAATTAATATTATAGTTTTTTTTTTTTACCAATCATCACGCAACTTCTAACCAAGAGCGGTAAAACGTAGGGGGGATCTTTTCTCTTCGATGTTTATAATGTAAATTGTATTACCTATATATTATTATAAAAAAAGAAAACACTCTCGAAATTTGAAACAGGATTTTTGGTAGAAAAAGTAAAAAAACTTTTGTTGCCGTAAATTCGTCCGTTTTTCCTATACATTTTTCCGCCGATTTTTTCAAATATTACGTAATCTACTTGGAAAATCAAAAAACGACCCTCCTTGAAGTATTAATTAAATCTAAAATGCTACAAAAAAGCTTATTTATCGTTTACCGATTGAAACAAGATTTCCGGTAAAAAAGTTGCTCGCAGACACAACAAAGTAAACAAATCAAACATTATATAAATTATAGTAAATATACAACTAAAACAATGTACATTATTGTTAAAAAAAATTCATCTCCATTCTCCCCCTCCCCGTGACAAAATCATTCGTCCATCCCACTGATTCTAGCAGAAACAAATAAAATAATTAAAGAAAACGAATCTATACTTATAAATTAACTCGTAATTGTACAAATAAATATCTAATAATATAAAATAAAAAAATAAAATATTTATTTAAAAATAGGTATCTATATATACGACTAGGGTTCGATAGGTCAATAAACTGAAAGGTTAAAAAGGCTGCAGCCTAGGGCGCAGTTAAATGGAGGAGGCGCAACAAAATAATTTTTTTTTAAATTCTTTGTTTCAAACTTGTATCTCTTAATATCAATGAGACCATAAGGTAAAAAGAAAAGGGTTCACTCCCAATCCACCAATCAGGCCAGACCCTGTATACGAGGCAACACTGCGCAACTATATATTATTATCTTCGAGTTTTAAAATAACCAATTTTTAAGTTTACTTTATATTATACATTTTCGGTTTCATCCGTCGTATAGTCGTGACAATTATAATTACGGGAAGTCGATCAAATTAACTTTAATTACGATTTCATATTTTTTTGGATCGATTGATTAATTACATTAATAATAGTAATTTAATATAAGTACACAATATTATATTTTAGTTGTAATTATTTCTAACCATATCAAATTTGAATGTCTATCAAAATGTATTAGGCTATTTGAATATTGTAATAATTATAATATTTTAATTTAGCACATTATTATTAATTATTATATTAGAAAGATATAACTATATTTGTTTTATAATTGTAAATTATTGTCAAAAATAATTGAAAATTATAATGTACATAAAACATAAAACAAAATGAATAGGTTTATTTTCTTAGAATTAATTATTACTATTAATATTATAATTTACGCGCTTATAATATGTTAATTATCCCGTTAATTATTAACTATCTCAAAGTCAATAATACAAAATATACAATTTGAACAAATAAAATTAAAACTATTGTAATAATCAAACAATTTTACCGAATATAGACACCGGTAATATTATATAGTACTTTGTAGTACTATATGTAGTACTCAAAGGCGGTTCCGGAGACTCGGTTAGAAGGGGGCTAAGTCGTATTTATCAAAAAACTGTATAACAAAAGGCGTATTTTATATTTTATAGTTTACTATCTATCCCGCACAGCTTAAACCGTGCCAGTTTTTTTTTTTTTTGTTTTTACCTAACCTACCTTGATTTCGTCCAGGTCAGTAGTATTGAATAAAAATAAATAGGTGAAAAATGGGACTAAAATAGTTCTGTTGTGTCATCTAGCTGTCTCTAACTATCCTCCGAATTAACTTGATTGATCAAAAATGCAGAATTTCTACTATTTCTTACCGAAATCGTAATTATGATGAGTTTTATCGTTTTATAGCTGACCCGTGCCCACTTCGCTGGGCGTCATAGATATTTACTTGTGGTGAAATTATCTTGTGACAAATATTGTTATTTTACATAAAAAAATATTATTAATCACAATCAAATATAGCCTTTCTCACTCGGGAATAATTTAGCTTTATACCGGTGACAGAATTTTCAAAATCTGTTCAGCAGCCCCAGCTTCCTACAAACAAACTCACAAACTTACGAACTATACCTCTATATAATATAAATGTTTGCTTCTCGTACCTAACCTGCAGATAGTTCTAGCTATACGTGTCTGCCAGTAGTCGGCAATGTATTATTATTTTTTTTTTTTTTTCTGTACACCTAGTTGTTTTACCGAAAAATACCGGCTCGGGGTACGGGCCGTGGCCCCTGGTGACCCCCTCTCCGGAGCCGCCCCTGCGGGTAGTACCATGTAATGCCTTGTACACGGCAACGCGAGTTATTATAAAACATTACGGACCTATCATAATACCATTGTTATAACGTACATTACGGTTATGTTAACAGTTTCAGAACCGCGGGCACAGCACACACGCGAGCCGGCGATGTTATTACCGGGATAAAAGCGGCGAATTTTACCGCGCCGCCGTTCCGCTGACCGAAAAAAAAACCCGACCCGCGCGCCTTGGGAAATTTTCGCGCGTTGCATTTTGCGCAATCGATTGCGCTGCCCGCGTATAATAGCCGACGAGAGGGAGCGCGCGCGAGTGCCGGCTCTTACCACGAAACCGCATTGTTCGCCGCGCGGTGCCAGCAGCACGCCTAACGCCGGGATAACACGAAACCGAAATACGACGGCGCAAAATTGCTAAAAATCACGACCGCCGTACGACTCGTAATACGATTTTTTTTTCTCTTTACGATTTTTATTAGGCATTACCACTTTGGCCTTTGACCATTCGCACGCGCACGTGATGTTAATAATTACGCGACACGCCGACCGGCCATTATACCAGCTACGATACGTCCAATACAACAATTGTACGCTCGTGATGCGATGTAACGACGTGTTCTACTGATCCGCACCAGAGCGAAATGTCCATTATCACCCAGTATCTCACCGCCGAGTATTATAATAATATAACCTGACTGCGTTGATTTTTTAAAAATTAAAAATCGTACGTTTTTGATAACGAATACAATAATATTATATTATGTACCTACTCGCGCGCCAGTCACGCCGTCGAAATTCACGTAGCCCGTGTCGTAGCGTAAAATCTACGGGAAAAAAAAAAAATAAACGAATCGTACGCTTTTTGTTGAAACCAACAGAACTAACGAGCTGCTGGTTAAGGTCGGCTGTTAAGACCGTGTTTTCGATATTATTGTTAATACTATTATCGGGGCGAGCGATACTACGAAATAACCTTAAACACACGATTGAGGGTCGACAATACTTACAATATTAACATTATCATAATTTACGACGCCGGCGATTTAATAACAAACGAGTCTGTACCAGAAAAATTATTATTCCCTTCTCTATATGCGATTTCAGGTACCAAACTTTAATATTACAACGTTAAAATTGCATTTTAAAACCACGTACCTAATTAAAAAATCAAAAAAAAAAAAAAAAAAAAAAAAAATACGATATCGTAATGTTATTAGGTGCACGTAAGGTACCACCTACCTATTATTTCAGAATACGTGTACCTATACACAGACGTATACCTATCGTAATACACCCGTGATATCCTATTGCCGTGTTATAATATAGCAGGTATCCCGCCTGCAATTATTATAACAATTTACACCTATTATCCGTAACGATTATTCAAAAATAAATATAAAAAATTATACCAACCTCGATGTCGGGGACGGACTATTCACACTCCTCGGGTGACGGGCTCGAACGGTTTCGGAAACGTTATCATTAAAACGCGCCGGCAACGATTAGACACGCGATATTTGGCGTATAACTACTATGGTTATCAGGCTTCGAACTAGCCATTCTATCGGTTAGTATACGGTGAGTGCGCACATTTATTCCGATATGAACGATATTATATTATTAATCGATCGTTGTAGGCAAGGCGTTTACATTGCTGCATCCGACGACAATACAAGCATTAAACACATAATACAATTACGGGGATAAAAAAAAAAACAAAACACAATTGAATAGTAGATTGTCGTAAAGACTACGCAAAATAAATTATTACATAGACAGATAGGTGGGTACCTACGATAGGTAGTTGAAAACTGTTGGGTTACGGAATTTGGAAAAAAATTACGCGTCGGGAACCGGGGAAAACACAGTGTGCGGCGTACCCGTTTGCGGGTACGACGGAAGGAACGGAAACGGATATTATAAAAAATAATAAATAATAAAAATGTGAAAAAAAAAAAATTGGCAAAGAGTCACGAGCGGCGAGCGCGGCGTGCGAGTCGATATCGCGATTGTGACTGCCGCGCGTTGGGTCCCGGTGCCTCGGCACGTTGGTTTATCTTCGCGCACGCCTTCCATCCGAAAACTCGCGGACGGGCGGGCGACGGGCGGCGACGACGACGACGGCGACGACGGTGGCGGTGGCAGCAACCCTACCACCACACATAATCACCGTAGTCCGGGCCGCGCGATGTGCCCGCCAGTTTAGAGGCGCGCGGACGCGAGTACTCGTCGCAGTTCCAGCGGTACGTCGGTGCGCAACGTCCGCGTATTATTATGTCGGCGCGTCGCGTTACAATAATAACCATAATCATGATAATGTTATTGTTATTGTTATTATGCTCAAGTTAGGTACGCTGTTGCAACCGCTGCAACGCTGCTCTAGTCACACGTGGTGCGCGGCTGTCGTCCGCTGACGTCGTTCCGACGTTATACGTATTGTAGTATTATTTTATCGTTATTATGATTATTATTATTATTGTGATGATAATTCTATTAATTTCAGCCATTATCGTAAAAACAGTATAAGGGTCTCGGGGGCTAAGCTCTCCGAAAATTTCAATGGGACCCCCTCCTCAAATTTATTCTGTTATTTTTCTTACGTCCGTTGAAATGAATATTTCCAGACGTAATACCGAAGTATTTCTATGGGTGTTTGGGACATTTTGATCCCCTCAGAAGAGACCATTAATTGTTCTCAATAAATTCTCAGGTGATGTGAAAAGTATAAAGGATAATTGTTTGAATTGTTATTAATATTTCTTAGTTATTGGAGCTTAGATAGGTTTATTTTTCTCAAAACTAAAGTATCCTATGAATAAAAGAATCCATAAAATGGTTAATACTTTATTTAAAAAAAATTATTCTTTTTAAATTGTAGATTGGTAAAATTTAAGATTATTTGCGAGAGGGCCCTGAAATGTCTATTGCCTTAGGCCCACAAATACACCTATCCTGTACCAAGGACGTGCTCTAAGAGCGACGTGAGTTCATGGAGTTTAAACCCAGCCCCCCCCCCCATAACCAACAACTTATAGTTTAAATTCACGATGTAATATAATTTTCTAGTCAAAAACAAACCAACATTTTTTGAACGGAAATTTTTCAATCAACCCAACCCTACCCTCTTCTAAATGGAATACTCCTAAACACGCATAGAACAATATACTTATAGTTTTTTAATCCCCTATTATTATTATTATTTTTTTTTTTTTGAAAGGAACAAAATATCGGAACAAATGGAAACAATTAATTATCACCGTGAAACAAAATGATAACTTACCATTTATGTGTGTACAGTGGTGTATCCAGGGAGTTTGGGCCCCCCCCCCCCCGAAATGTTTTTAAAATAAAAAAAATATACTAATAATTTATAAAAAGAATAAAGTGTTATTACACTTAAAAGTTTACACAAATAATAAAAATTTAAAATATACAAGTCCAATATAGTGTAGTATGTATATTACAATAATAGATAGCTCTATGGTTATCGGTTAACGCTTTCGGTTATCTAAAAAGACTAACTACTTTCCAACTGTTAATAGAAGAAATATATCCACAGACAAATAATCGTTTTAAACTAAAAAATGTACGTACAACTCGATAGGTCGATCGCTATGATGCAGTTATATTACTTAAAGAACTTCAACCAGCCATTTTACATACATTCGATAAAATTACACTTTAGACAGATTCTGACACTTCTAGTTCTGCAAGTCGTCTTCTTACTGCGTTAAAACAGTTAAAATTTCAAACAGCGTTATCTATTTTAGTAAAAATACTTTCCATAAGTTTTCAAACCATAAATCTTGATTTTAAAACTGCATTAGAAGCTGCTAATGTTCAAAATAATATTCAGGATATTAGGGAAAATTGTGATGTAGATTTTCAACAATTACTTTTATCTGTAATAACTGTCTGTGAAAAAATTGATATTACTGTTAATTTGTCACATCAATCTAAATCAGATGATCCAGAATATTTTTTAGGTATTCATACCTTTTATAGATAATTTTTTAAACCACTTGAACGAAAGATCTATATCACACAGGATTGTTTTGAATAATTTTGATTGTATTTCACCTAAGATAGAAATGAAAATATCTGAATATATTAAAAGTAAATTCATACAATTAGTAAAAACATATCAATATATACAAGTAATTGATAAATATAACGATTAAAATTTAAATGATCATATATTAAACGGAGAATTAGAATTGTGCTACATTAAGTATTCAAATTTAACATCTTCCGAACTCAAGAACAAAAATGCTATTGAAATATACTTCTAAACTAATCCAGATGTTTATCCAATAATATCTAAACTTCTTCGAATATTCATAAGTTATGAATATTCGAAAACACGATAATGTACTCCTATTTCTCAATGATGCAGCACCTCATATGGTGAAGGTAGGAAAAAATATTAAAGCGATTTACTCAAAAATGAAACTCGTTACATGTTTGGCACATTCTCTACATAGAGTTGCTGATGAAATACGTAAAAAATTTCCTGAAATAGATACTTTTTTTTCGAACGTAAAAAAGATTTTTTTGAAATGCCCATCTCGAGTATTGAAATTCAAAGAAATGGCGCCAGGGATACAAATGCCCCCTTAACCAATACTAACTAGTTCGGCTACATGGTTATCGGCAGCCATATACTATTGTGAAAATTATTCATTGATTAAATCAATTGTGATGGAGTTTGATAAAGAAAATGCTGTAGCAATTAAGAATTCACGAAAATTGTTAAATGATAATAATTTAGAACTTAAGTTGACATTTATCAAAGCAAATTATGGAAATTTACCAAAATACATTACTACGTTAGAAACATCTACATTATCGTTGGCTGACGCAATTAATATTATTGCTCAAGTACAAAATGAAATTGGAACAGACAATAGTAGTATTGGAAAATCCATTAAAAAAAAATTAGAAGCTGTAATTGAAAAAAAATTGGGATTTAAAACAATGAAACATATTTCAAATATTTTGGAAGGAAAAGCAACATCTCGAAATAATACAATATCTGAATAACTAACTGCTGATAACATGGCTCATATAAAGTTTGCACCTATGACGTCAGTTGACGTGAAACGAAGTTTCTCGAGATACAAAACAACACTGGCCGATAACCGTCGAAGATTTATGTTTGAGAATATTAAGCAGCATCTGATTATACAGTACTATTATGAAATACAAGGTAAAAGTATAACGAATATACCCATCTAAATTGTATAGGTACCTATTAGTTTTTTGGAAATAATTTTCAGAGTAAAAAGAAAATGAAGAATAATAAGATGAAGAAGATAATTTAATTATATTTTTATATATATGTATAGTTACAGAAAATATTTTTTATTAGGTAAATTGTTCATAGTAATGTATTTTTTAAAAGTTGTAAGTTCAAAATAGTTTTTATTGAATTTAAAAAAATTTAATGTTTTTAGGGCATTTTTTAGTGCATTTTTTTAACACATTAAGTCGTATTTTTTTTAGGACATTTCTCTTATTCTTATGGCATTAAAGTCCGTTCCCTATTCATAACACTTTCAGTGTCTATTGCCACGGGAGAATAATCGTTTTCAACAGTCCGTCGTTTTAAAACATATTTGAAAAATTCTCCGGGACGAATACGTTTAAATGGTTTAGCCTTACTAAAATATATTCATAGCAATATCAACGTGGATATCAACGATGTTATAGATGAACTTGCTAAAACATCAAAACGAAAAATGAATATACATACATAATTTTTAAAAAAGATAACTAAATATTTCAACTTTTATATGATTAGCGCTATAAAATAGTAATAAAATGTTTAATGTATGATTATAATGCACACAAAATGCAAATAAATTTAATTTGCTACATTTTTTTTCAACCCCAATCCAAAAAAAAAAAATTCTAGGTACGCCACTGTGTGTGTAATATACTAATATGCATCATTAATGTATATTATATAATAATAAAGATTTCTGAGCACATAGCTAACTATTATATAAAGCAGTGTTTCCCAAAGAAATTTATTTTCTATTAAAACATCATTATAAAATAATCATACAATTTTATTAAAAACAATTTTTGGAAATATATTAAACATAAAATATAATGGAATAAAACTAGTTTGAGTACAAATAAAATAATATTGATTTATTATCATACCTCCAAATTTTAATGTGAAATGTCCGCTTGCTGCTGTTTGCACAATAATTCAATTCGAGAAGGGATTGACGACAAACACACTCTCATTTTTTGTTTAACTGATAAAAGTCGTTCACGTGTTTTATTTTTGATATTAGTTATGGCGAAAAACTCAAGTTCGTTGTAGAAAATGGTAATAACGTATTTATTGCTATTTATATAACTATAGGATATTCGATTTTAATAAAATTTCAAAACTGGAAGAGTAAGTTCATTAAATTTTAATTTCAATGAACAATCAGATTGAAATTCTAAAAGTTGCTCTTGTTCAATTAATCCCAGATTAAATATTGCATCTGATGTTATTGCAAAAAGATTGCGCATCCACTCATATTCGTTAATAGGCAAAGATGATAAATAAATCTGATCCTAAATCACTTAGATTTAAAAAATTGACTTTATTTATCCATAGTGTTTCGCGACTTATATTAAATAATAATGTGCCACAATGGTAAAAAGTTTGGGAATCACTGATATAGAGTATAGAATATAGACTATAGTTTAAATAGTACATTTGTTTATTAAGTTTTTATTATTCAGTTATATTGTAGTAATTAGGTAAAAGTATAATATTTGAAAACGATTGCAGCAAGTAAAAATTAAGAGGGGTATACACTTCTGTAACCTCCAAAGATTTGTAATTAGGACTTTAGCTCCCTCAAATCTCAAATGTTATTTGCGCCCAGGTTTGGATGAGGAGTTTACCGGGTCTGGAGCCCGCTGTTGACCAAACAGTTAGGTCTTTCTAAAAAAATATTCTCTCTATTCTAACCTGTGTTTTATAAGGAGGGTTCCAATTTGAAAAACAACAGTATGTATTTATTTAAAGACTTAAAGTACCTATATAATGTAGGGGTAAAAATTAAAATTGATTTTAAAATAAAGCTTAAAAAATTGTACAATGATAAAGCAAAATAACAGAAATCAAATTCAATTAAAATTCTCCGAGATAATTGCTGGTATTCATGTTAAAAACAATCACTTTGTGTGTAAAATAATATCTATAAGTATTCGGTTAAATGATCTTTTTTTTAGAATCTGAGTAAAGCCATTAATGTACCTATTGGTTTTACAATAATGTTTATTTATTTATATTTTTCTGTGGACAACTTTTCTACTAGCAATTTTGCTCCGATTTACAACACTAGTACTTTTTCTAAAAGGAAATTTGACTGGGTATTCCCAATAAATGAGAAGATGGTTAATCGTTGCGTACAAATATACATTAATTTTCCCCTCTATTACATCTCCAACTTCTCACCTACAACAGTGGCCCACCTACGTGCGAAGTGTGTCCGTCTTTTTTTTTCACTGAATTACAACCAAAAAAAAATTGAATATAATAAAAACCGTTATCAGAGACAGAAAAAAGCATAGGTACTTAGTAGATTCTAAAATAAATATATGAATATGTGAACAACAATTTAACCTACAATAGTATTATTAAGTAGTATTTTTATTTTCGTAAATTATTAACCACTGAATTATGTTTAAAAACTGGTATAAAGAGTTATGGGGAGTAAAGCTTCCCAAGGTTAGTTTTTATTAATTTATTGCCAAGACATCTAATTTGTTCAGAGTCGTGTATTCCTTCTTTTATTTTTCCAATTTGAGTACTAGGGATACATGAAGGTGTTTAATTTATAAGGTTGACAAAATAACACAAATATAAAATTATAGAGAAGCTCGTTTCTTAAATGTTTTAGAAAACAAATTTCAGAAAAAGTTAATACTTTCCAAGATAATGAATGTACCCATTTAAATGAATCACCTGGTATAACCCTGATACTGAAATGTGGGAGAGAAGGTCAAACGAACAGGTACAACAATAATATGGAAAAAAAGTGTAGTACAATTCGTAAAAAGCACAAACTGGAGTCAGTTGGTCACGTCTGGAGAGCTAACGACAGTATTTTTAAGGCAGTACTTCACTAATATTGTGATACGCTCGAGCAAGAAAATACCACGACCGAAGCAACGGTGGTTAGATGTAGTCAGAAGAAACATGTAGGAGTCAAGACTAGACTGGTATGGGGACCTAAACCATGCAAATAATAGAGACGAGTGAAGAAGTTTTATATTGGCAGCAAAGAGCACAAATAGTCTATATATTGCTGAAAAAAAATATAATAATTTTAATAATTTTAATTTACATCTGGCCTTTTAAGTTACAAAAGATAAATTTTGTTTGTGATCTGGTATAAAATGTTTAATGTAAAATATGTTGTCTTCACACGTTAATACTACTTACTATTTCCTTTTTAGCGCCCATTAGCTAGCTTCACTTCAATCATTTGTGCTTATTTATTGCCTATTTAATAGTTTACGCAGTTTGGGAAGCACTGGGCTTTCTTATCAAATAATGCAATCGGAACATACCTAATGATTACTTATGTTTACTCATTTCTATTACTATTCCGTTAAAATTATTTAGAAATGCAGTTGTTTAAACATTAATAATTGTATTTAATTCAAAAAGATTTAACCATAATGGACCGTGCAAAAAAACCAATTGAAGAATTAATTACGAATTTCAAGTAGATCATTAAATATGTTATTTCATGAACAAATTATGTTTTTCTATAAAATTACATTTAATACCTACTTATTGGGTGTTCTTCCTTTAGATCTACTATTACTGTTGAGGATGTATTTGATAAACTGGAAGGGTGGAACCGATATGATGGACAACAAATTCAACTCGAACATTCAAAAGACCATTCATTACGAAAATTATTGCTCCATTCTGAGAATCCTGTGAAATTAAAAGAAAAAGTACAGAGTTTTGGGTTAGTATATTATTATACTTTGGTTATAATATTAGGTATATACAAATTTTAATTAAAGACTATTATTTTATTTTTTAGTACTAATGAATCTGTAGATAAATTTATGGAATTAATTCGAGAAGTAAGTGAAGACAAAAAATTAACTTCATTTTTAGAAAAACGGTTTAAAGAATATGAAAAAGAAATAAGTTGTTCAGAAGCTTTACAACATTATAAAGAAGAAATTGAGGTAGGTACCTACATATATATTTTTAATTTTCAGTATTTGGTATATATTTATTATTAAATCAGGATCACTCTCGTGTTTTATTTTACGTGATTTCTTGCATGTTGATTTTTTTTAACAATATATTACTTTATATAATTTCATCAAAATATGAATTCTAAAATAAATTTTATATAATTTAATCTTATCAATAATAATGGTGTTACAAGTTTTATAATCTTATAGATAAAATATTTGTGGAAGGGTGATTAATTATCGTTTAATCAATAATATTTATTCTTAAAATAAGTTATATGTTAGATATTTTTCTATCGGTAGGAGCTATCACGGGTTAAAGCTACCTATTTTTACATATAAACAACAAGTATTAAAAAATAAACATAAAATCAGTAAAGTTTCATCTACATTAGTGGTTTTCTTCTTGAAAAATACAAATTAAAACTATTTTTGTGGAGGAAAATGAACGAGATTAGAAAAACCCAGTAGGATTTGAAATTGCTTATTTGTATTATTTTTACTTGTACTAATTTTTTTGAACCTTTTGTTTTATATTTTATTATAATTAATTGGGATTAGTTATTATTGTTTGTCATTATTGATTAATTTGTTGTTTTTTCAGTATTGGATATAGGTACAATCCTAGACTTAATATAAATATTTGATTGTAGAAATGTGTATTTGCTAAAAAAAAATTAAATATTTTGTATATATTAAAGTTTTTTTTTATTAAAATATTAAAAATCATCTATAATTATCAAAAGTTTTGAGTTGAAATAAGTAATAATACCTAAGTATTATATTATAAAGTAGGTATTTAATTTTTAAAATATTTTTTAGAAAAGAAATGAATTTCAAAAACAACGACAAATAAAAAAAGAAATAAAAGAGAAAAAAATAATTTTGAAAAAAAGTGTTTATAATCAAACTCCTCTTTGGAAAAATTCGAGAAAATATCAAGCTCTAGATTATTTTAGCATGCCAATGACTTATTCCATTATAACCAGTAGTAATTTGACACTTTTTTGAATAATAAGTAATATTTATTTGTTTCTTAAATTGTATTATCTTATTATAGATCATATTTGTCCAGAAGAATATGACTTGGTCAATGATATTCTCTCTTGTCTTCAGGGTTTCCATGGAAAATTTATCACTCATAATAAACATGATGTACCTATTACATTTAACATTCATGAGTCTATAGGTTTGTTTTTGATAGTTATTCAATTATTATTATATTTAATAAGTAGTTTTAATAACCATTCTAGATATAAAATGTTAAAGTATTTATTCTTAAGTGTAAAATATTTTATTATTACTATAATTACTACCACCTTTGAAAATAATACTTTTCTTTACCATTCAGAACTCATATTCAAATAAATGATTAGTAAATAGATATTCAGAATACATGTTCGAATACTTTAAGAATATATATTTTCCTTTACTAATTAGATAAACATCATAATTTCCATGTTAAAAATAATCGTAATACTATGCATGGGCTAATTGTATTTTGATTGAATTGACCTATTGAAGATAAAACTACATGGTATATTCAAAATTTATCATGTGATAGTATAAAATTTACAATTTAAAATTACATTTTTTTCAAATTCAAAAAAAAAGTATTTTTAATGAATAAAGTTAATGTTTTTTTATAAGTATACTTTATAGCAGTGTTTCTCAACCCTTTTACTGTCACCACTCTCCCTAAATAATAGCAAATTTTATATAATATATATTTTTGAAGACCCCCAAGTTAAAAAACACTGCTTGCTTTATAATATACCTCATCATGAACGGATTATAATCATATACATTTAGATATAACTTACTGAATTCCCACACAAAATAAACTAATTAAATCCAGTATTTGTTTTAAAAGATAAATAAATTGGTTCATGTATGGTATGATTGTTTTTAAACATTAAAATTATTATGTTTTGTGACATTTTATTTGTTGTTTTTTAATAAACTATTAAAACTAACCCTTGCTAATAAATTAAATTTAAAACCACAAATTTTAAATTTAATAATATATTAATGACTTATCTAAAATCATGAGTATAAAAATATAATAATTATATTTGATTATTCGCTTAGGTCCACAATATAAATGTTTAGTACCGAAAATACTTAGACTTGCATCGTCTTACACTATAATTTGTCGGTTTAGTGAAGAAAATCGTCAGAGCCATAATGGATATGTTAATCAAGCTTTATCTTGTTATTTAAACAAATTTATACGAGATTACTTAGTAAGTTTTTCGAAGTTGTAAATTGTGATTTTAATACTGGAATTCACCATATAACAATCTATTTTTGTCTACCAATAAATTCTAAATATTAATAAATGCATTTACTCGCATATTTTATTTATTTTTAGAATTTTATAATATGCCTTGAAAATCAACACAATTTGGGAGAACTTAATTTACAATCATTGTCATTTGCTGCCCAAGCTCATGTTTACAAAATGGAATTTGTGGCTCATATAGTATCAACAATTTCACAAGTATGTATTAAAAAGACATATTTATTTTATTGTATATAAAATATTAATACTAAATATATTTTAGGATAAAAAGAAAGGTGGTCAAACTCTTTCAGTGTTACATGAGGAAGTTATTCATTGTTATATTGATGATTCACTTAAAAAACTTTTAGCTGGAATGGTTGAAGTATCAACTATTCCTTTTTTTCAGTCTTTAGAAAAATGGATTTTCAAGGGACAAGTTTTTGACCCCTATGATGAAGTATGATTTAACGTTTATATGTATATATATATATATATATGTTATGGTAAATTATGTTTTATCAGAAAATAATGTTATTTGTTTGCAAATTTGGGAATCATCTTAATATTTTAGTGAATCACATTGATAATCATATGAAATGGGAAATGTTTAAGTATGTGATATTTATAATTATATTTAACCGTTACCTAAAAATGACTAAATAAGTCAAAATCATAATAATAATAAAATCAATAATTTAAATAGATATCAATTGAGCAATGATAAGGTAAACTAAATTTTAAAAATGTGTAATGCGTAATTCATAGGTAAATCTAATAAACCTTTATCAGGCGCATAAATACCTACCTCCATTATGTTTCAATTAATATTTGGGAATATCTACTTTATATGACAATTATTACCCGAGTATTTGGTTAATAACCATAATAGCTGGTTTAATAAGTTAGTTAACTATACATGAGATGCATAATGTTAATTACTGGAAAATAGCGTTATTTTTCATTTAATATAATTTATTGTAGTATATATATTATATTTTTTTTAACATTTTCACATAAAATTATTATTCATTATATGTATTTTTATTAGTTTATGATTAAATGTGGTAATCTAGTATTAAGTGATGATACAGAAAAATATTGGAATAAATGTTATACAGTCAGAAATGAATATGTTCCTACCTATTTAGAAAAATTTAAAGAAATTATTTTACGTACAGGAAAATATTTAAATGCACTTTATCATTGTAGTAAGTTAATAGTTAATTTTTTTTACTCCTAATAGAGAACATTACTCTTTAAAATTTAACTCTTTACAATAGATATTCAAAATAAATCAAATTTGGCTTATAAATCTACCAGTGATGAAAAACTTGTATATTCCATGTGGTGTTCTGATGTAACAAATTACCTAAAAACAATAAATAATGCTTATATGTTTGCAAGTAGTAGTTTATTAAGTGTACTGCTGGTTGATTATGACCTTATGAACCGATTAAAGTAAGCATAAGAAGTTGTTTTCAAAATGAACATTACGTCTGAAAAAAAATTTCAGATCGATCAAACGGTATTTTCTACTTGAACAAGGAGATTTTGTAGTGCATTTGTTAGATGTATGCGATGATGAGTTAAAAAAACCTACCGATGACATTGTTTACAACAGATTGGAATCATTGTTAGATATTTGTTTACGAGTAAACGTTGGAAGTGTTGACCAATACAAAGATGACATTAAAATGGAATTAAAAAAAGATCCTTTGAGTTTTCAAATATTTAAAATACTTTCAATTCAAACTGAAAAAGAAAAAGGTAAAAATATGAAAACAAGTTGTTTGTACTTAGTAAAATTAAAATTATACATTAGTGTTAAGATTTTAAACCATATAATCACAGTCAGACATTTTTTTAACATTTATTTTATTTGGGCTATTAACGTTTTTTAAATATTTTATATAGATTATACAGATTTTCAACCTTCTTCAAACTTATTGGGTATACAATCATTTTGCTTGGGATTAACAACACAATGGCCTGTTTCTTTAATATTTAATGAAACTGTTATATCAAATTATCAAATGTTGTTCAGATTATTATTATTATGTAAAAACGTAGAACGCCAACTACTTAAGTAAGTGATTTATTAGTAACAAATAACAATAAAATAATATAACAACACAATTTTAGCTGTGGGCTAGTTTTTAACGAAGAAAAAAATTTTTATAAAATGTTTAGCATAATATGTATTTAATTAAAGTTAGTTAATAATTATAATCCATTCCATTTCTCTACTTATGTAATTAATTAAGTAATAAGCTAATAGGTACTTGTTTAACAGCAAGTTAAAATTTTATTAATTTTTCAGTTTTAAATTTAATGTTTAAAAAGAAAATCAATGAGAAATTAAATGTACGTATTGTGTAATTAATAATTTTGTTTAAAAATACTGTATTATATTTGTATTTATTCAAAAAAAGAAAAAATGGATATACTCAGCACATGAAGGGTACTTTGCACATTATTAAGCTGCTTGGGAATTAGTGTATATTTTCATATTTTAATACATATATATATATATATATATATGGGCATTATCCTTTGAGCAGCTATTATGTTAAAAAACAATAAATATTACATTCCTAATATGATTCTGAATGGAATCCCTTATTAAACATTAAATTTGATTTTTCTTAAAAAAATTATTTGTTTAATCCAATGACAATTGAACTGATTTACTCCATGAACATTTTGTAAAGAAAAAAAAAAATTTATTATTTAAACAATAAACGTTTTTCTCCACTCAGAATCAAATACAGTACCTGTATACTTTTTAATTGTTGCATGTAAATAACTTGGGTGGAGTGACAAGACTTAGTCCAGCATAATTTAAAATTGAACTCTATTAATTTTAATTTTTGTTTTCTTTAGGGTATGGCTCTGTGACAAACAGTTAAAAAAAGAAAAGAGTTCTTCAGAAATAACCTATAAGAAAGCTTTTAACTTAAGGCAAAACATGCTGTTATTTGTACAAAATTTGGAATATTACATGTTTGAAGAAGTTATCGAGACACAATGGCAAACTTTTACATCGGCTATTCAATTCAAAGTATTTATATTTCACCAAATTATAATATTATATTTTAGCATTGCATTTATATAGGTGACAAATGTTGATGAACTGTTAGATGAACAACAGAAATTTTTAAGCCTTTGCTTAAAGAATTGCATGGTTACTAATCCAGATTTAATGAAAAGTAGCAGATATTTATTAGAACTATGTACAGAGTTTAGTGATTATATTTTAGTAAGTACAATAATTATAATTATATTTATAATATACAAAAACAAATATCATATTCTTTGACATTTTCAACTACACATTAAACTTAAAATACATCAAAAATGTGAATATTCATATACTATACTATCCCACTACCTAAACTTAAAGTGGAATATCTCATCAATGGGTTGACGGAATTAAAAATTTCAATACCAACATTTATTTAAACTAATACTCTTATCTATTTATGGAATTTTAGTAGTATAAGTTTCCATTTAAAAATCAAAAGTAGGTAGTCTTTTCACCCCCAAAAATAAGGGCTATGTATCATTGATTACCAATTACCAAAAAAAAATGTTTTAAAAACAATTTATACTTTTAGAAATAATAAATGTGTGTTGTATTAAATCAATCATTCTATATTGTAAAACTCATCCAATAATAGTAATTAAATTTATAACATTGCAATTTATGGTTATTAGATTAGTTGATGTTACTTTTTCCAACATTGCTACATTTCTACAGGCTGAGTTTAATTATAAATTTGATTGTACGTTATAAGTACTCATTAGGTAATTATATTCAATAAACTTAAATGTTTAATTGTCTTTGTTTCAGTTACCAACAAATCATCTTAATCTGAAAATGGATTTTGAAAAAACTATACAAATTTTAGAAAACAAATTTACAGCTGCAATGATTGACTTATTAAAATGTATAAGAAAAATTAGTCGTTTGGACAGTGGTAATATAATATACAATTTCTTATATCGGTAAGGAAATACAAAATTTATACAATTTTATTTGAGACTGTTAATTAACATAGATAGTAAATTTTATATTTATTAGTATGGCAAACTGTATACTAACATATTATGCAATTATTATTATATTTAGGATGGATTTTAATGGAATATACACTGAACAAATAAATATGGATGATACAATATTATATACATAAACATTTATTTTAAAATTTTAAAATACACCTATAGTTATTACTTTTCTTTTTACATTTATCTTGAGGTTTATCTTTTAAAATTATAATACTACTAGTTGAGTATAATACTAATTATATAAATAAAAATAAAGATAAAATTACTCTCGTATAGTGTTAAATTTGAAGATATTGTTGACTGTATCAAACTTCATTATAGTTTTGTATATACTATATTCGTTTATTTTAAAATATTCACTTTATTCATTTGTATCTGAAATGTTTGTGTTATAATTAGTACAAATTAAATATTAATTACATTTTACTATGCTATTTCAATATTGATATTAACTTACTACTGTATGTTATTGAATTATGACTTATATCTTGATTTTGTTTTGTATTCAGTGTTGAGTAAAACTGTTGTTGATATAAGTTCTGAAACAAATTTGTATTCACATATTATTATTATATAAACTTAGTTGTAACAATTTTAAGTGTGCCAATAATAAACCAACTAACCTCTGAAGATTTAGCATTTGTATGTTTTGAACCATAATGTGGCATCCCCTGTTTTCTACAAAACCAATAAATTATAAGATTTTTTTTTTCCTTTGCTTAATAACTATTATTTATTTATTACTGATAACTATCTGTAGTCAATTGTGAATTGGGTTCTTCGGTTTTCACCATGTGTTTGAGGAACTCATCTTGGAAACCAATATTCATTTTTGGCATGCCTATTGCTGTCCCATGAGTCAATTCACTTTTTGATTTACTTATCGTACTGGTAGTCTACAAATAAATAAACAATTATAATAATTCACAATTTATATTATTTTCATAAGTCGACTAATACATACTGTAATATAAGAATTCCTATAAGCTGGATGATGAATAACTCCTAGTGGTGAACTTGTATGTGCATCAGGTGAACGGGAAGAATACATTGGTACATGTTTTTTATATGTATTATCTTTTGTATTACGCGACGAACAAGATGAGGACAGCTGATTCAATACTAACAAATCTCTAATAACTTCTTGCGCTTCTTTTTCTGCAAGCTCTAAACTAGATGATCGATGGCGCGATGGAGTTTTACATGATGTATTGCGGTCATTATGCGGCCAATCTGAATGTTCAATTTTAATATTATCTTGTTTGGTTATTATAATTGACGCAGGAGATTTCGTTTCTTCTTTCTGCACAAATGAAATACAATAGGTATGTTAAAATGACTGTAATAATTAACAAATTAAACATTTCCTCATACTGGTTTATAAAAATTATTAGTTGTAAACTGAGAAGGTAATGGTGACGTATTGTCCATTAAAGATTCATTGATGATTTGACTCAACATATCTTTTGCTGTTGATTTTTCATCAACTTTTATGCAGTCTAATTTATTTGATGATGAAATAGCTTTTTCATCCTTAATAATAAACAAAGATAATACATAATAATATATATAATTTAAATATATTTAAAAACATGTGTGCAAACAAACTTTTGGTTTTGTGCTCTGTTGATCAACAGTGGAAATATGAGTTGATAACTTCTGTTGATCAGGCATAGGTGAATTATGCAATTCCTGAAGCAATCTTTGCTTTCGCGAAATCGGTTGATGAACTGTATGTTTTGGACTAATTTGGGAATCCTGCAAACACGTTCAAAATATTGACTAAACCTTATACTTTATAAATTAATCAAGTATAATACATTTTAATGGTAAATCCAAATAATTTAAGTTGTAAATCACAATATCAATTACTATCATACTTTACAAAGTATCTATGTAAAACTTTATTTTAACTAACAAAATACAAATAATAATAATCTTTACACACTCATGCAATACTTATAGGTTATGAAAAATAAACATGCTTAGAAAAAAATAACAGATTATTTCTCCATAATCAAAATTATAGATTCTGAGCATAACAAAAATGTATTACTATAATAAATGTTAACAAATTTTCTACAAGAAATCTTGCTTTAATTAAAAAGACAAAAGAACTTTTGAGTTATACTGGGAAATTAATTTTTTGATTTTCCTTGAAGTTTTCTAAATAACTTGGAAAGTCACAAAACGGGAAAATGTATACAATAAAAATTTCTTTTGTTACAATTCAGTTAAAATTAACTGACTTTTATTCAGAATTAAGAATTTTCTAGACATACAACAATTTTTAAAACATTCTGGCAATTTTTGGGCTATTTAAGATCAGTTTAAATTTTCGATTTTTTTTTTTTAAGCTTTTATTTAGTTTTATATAAATAAAATATTTTTAAATTTTCAAAATTTTTCTAAAATCTGTTGAAGATTTATCATAGGTTGTTTTGGTACCATATAACTATATACAGTAGTAAAATGTTTACTAGGTATGTGTTTCTTTGTTAAACAAATATTAGATATTGAAAATATATAGGTCATTCACTCTTTTGAAAATCTAAACGTATAATGGAAAAAAATAAATAATTTAAACCTTACCAACATGCATACAGAAAATCAGAGTACTTAAAACTAACTAATCTTCTAAAATATTAAAATACCCCTTCTAAAACTTAATATTAACC
This sequence comes from Cinara cedri, assembly GCA_902439185.1. Lineage (NCBI taxonomy): Eukaryota > Metazoa > Arthropoda > Insecta > Hemiptera > Aphididae > Cinara > Cinara cedri. Next base: position 2,017,606 of record CABPRJ010001428.1, read on the forward strand.
ATGGTTATCTACAAAGTGTAAATTAATCACCAGTTTTAGTAAATACAACCATGTAGATAACCATTATGTCCACTAAAATATAACTAAATAACATGCATTGGTACGCCATATCTAATACTGCCATTTCATTGGCATTTAGCCAGACATACTTATTTATCCTAAATTATTCAAATTAATTAAAATCATAGGTTGATTATAGTTTAGGTATCATCTTGTTTTGACTTATGGATGAAAAAGAACAAAATTTTATAAACATTAATGTGGTAGGTTCTCCTGCAAAATATTGCTTTGTTACATTTATAATAAAAATTATTTTGAAAAAAGATAGTTTCTATAACAATATATGTAAATTTAAATTGATACAAGTAGAAATCTGCTTTGAATATATTTATTTAATTTATCTAAATTACAATAAATATGCTTAATACATTATTTTAAAATAAATTAAATAAATATATTCAAAGCAGATTTCTACTTGTATCAATTTAAATTTACATATATTATTATAAAACTTAACTTTTATCAAAATAATTTTATACTATACAAGTAATAAATTAAGGTATAGAAAATTTTACTGTTGTAAAACAATTATTATAATCACAATATACTAAGATGAATTAGCTTTTTATATGTTTGATGTTTAAAATGTATAGTAAATTTTTAGTTTTCCTAAAATCTTAAGTCATTTTCATCAAAATACCTCTTTCGTTCATTAAGTAAGTACACAAATATAGGCTACAGGGTATGTAGCTGCACACTCTGCAAGTCGTTTCTAGATTCTTAAATTTGAAATATAATATAATTATTGACATTTTCGTTGTGTTTGACTATTTTTGGTTATGTGCAGCTTTTATACAACTTTGTTGAAGAAAGCACTGTACGACATGCAGTTTTGGAAACTAGTGCAAGGCAAACTCATTTTAAACTGAAAATGTTCAAGTTTCTCGACCAGTAGATGGGCACATTATTCAGAGACAGTTTATATGTTAAAAACAAATTATTCATCTCTTTTACAATGTCTTGATAATATTGCCGATACTACTAAAATATATCAGAAGTTAGAGCTAAAGCAAATTAATAATTATAACTTTATTTTTGTACTATACATGGTAAAACCTATTTTAAAAGAAATTTGTATAGTTAGTTCGAAACTGTAGAAATTAGATTTTAAAAAATCTAAGACCTAAAAGACTTGATGATAACCAATATGAATCTCTGTATGAAAAAGTTCTTAAGTATATGACTTACAAAGCATTAAAATTCCATCTGTTAATAAAATAAAAGTACTTGTAAAATTCACAATTATAGAAACCAGCTCTAACAAAAAAAAAATACGGATATACTTCGCACAATGAGTGGGCCATGTTGTAGATGAGAAGTTGGAAAGGTAGAGGGGAAATTAAAAAAAAAAAATAACTTTATTCACACTTTAGAAAATTTTCAAAATAGCCATTTTGTAAAAATAGTTCAAAAAGTTTTAATAATATATCACACATTCATATCTGATGAATAATTTCAGAGTTAAAGCCCTTTTAATTAGGCGTCAAAACAATTAATATTCAATAAAATAATACGTTATGCGATAAGGAATAACAATCAGTACGATAATTCTTTCCTTCTATTGAATATCAATTATTTTCACGCTTATTTTCTAGAAATAAAATGGCTATAATTAAGAAACCTAATCTGATATGAATGTATGATACATTAAAATTTTTACAAAATTTTCTAAAGTGAATTAATAAATTTATTTTTTTTTTTGTTTAGGGAATAATAAAAAAAAAAGATCAGATTTAGTCAAATTTTCTTGAAAAATATTGAAAATAATGGTTTTATTATTTTCATAAATTTTCCAGATCTTTCTATGTATTTTTTGGTTTTTCTCAATAATTAAAAATACTACAAAAAACTATTTTCATGGTCACTAATTAAATTAAAAATTCAACAAAAAGATCTCTTGATGTTTTTATAATTGGGCAATATTTATTAAACATAAGCCATACAAATTAACAACCAAAATAATTCATAATTGGTTGTTAAAATTAACAAACAATGACAGTTTTCCTAATGTACTCAAAGCACTATCCAATATTGTGACTATTCCAATTACCAGGCAATCCTGCAAGCGGTCATTTTTAAAATTAAATATTGTAAAAACAAAACTGAGGAGTTGAATGAAACAAGAGAGACTAGATTTTATGTTAATGATTTTCACGGAGCAAGACCTTATAACGTCAATCAATTATATAATGATGTAATTATTGAAAAGTTTAATCTATTAAAACCTAATATCAAGACATTTAAAATTATAACAAATATTTTTTTTAAGTATATTATTTTAAATATTTATATGGATGTATAATTATATACAATATAATTTTTAAAAATAATATGAAAATATAAATACCTTTTTTTATCTAAACGAAACATTTATTTTGTAAGGAATTAATCTTTTACCAAAAAATGTTGAAGGAGTGGGATAGATAAATATTATTTTGTGCCTCCTGTGATAAATGTCAGATAGCCCCTACATATGCAAGTATGCTTAATAATGCAATAAATATACTTAGTTCTAAATCTAAGTAATATTTTATATAATTACAAACAATTTAAATATAATGATATAACTACAATTTGTCAAAAATAAAAGTTATTTATTTTATGGATCACTGTAGTCTACCTCTTCAAATACAGAATATACAGATCCCATACAAAGCATACACATTTTATATTGAGGAGTGTAAGAACATTTTAACATTTTAGTTTCTCTAACAATAATAAATATTACCTATTATACACAGTTGGTACAAAACCTGAAGATTAGTGTTATTTAATCTATAATGTGTATGATTTGTATATTTATTAATATATCTAATTTTTGAAATGATTCAAATAACCCATATTAATTTTATATTATATTTGTAACAGATTATATTAATTCAAATAAATAGGAAACAATGTATTCATAAGTAGTTATTTACATTTTTCAAAATATTAACATTAAATCATGATTAGTAAATAAATTACTTAATTTTCCTTCAAGCAGGAACACATAATTCTTAATATAATTATTTAAAATAAATATGTAATTGTAAAATCATTCATCATTTTTAAATGTTTTATAATGTAAAAAAAAAAACGAATTTGCTGTACATTATCATTGTACTAAATGCCATGTCAAAATCATATACATACATAATAACTAGATAAGAATATTATAATATATTATACTAAATAGTTACTGACCAGTCACCATAAAATTATGAATCAAAATGAAGCAACCCAAAACAAAGTGTATAATACAAATTATTATCTTAATCATATTTGTAATACAATCATACTAGTTATGCACAGAAATCTGTTTCATTTTAATTATTAATACTATGTTGAATAATGTGATTATTATATTTTAGATACTGAGCTAAGTGAAGATTTTAATGGTTTTAATACATGTTTTTTTTTCTGTGTCTGAGAAAAACTTTTTTACGAGAAATCTTGAATCCCAAAATTACAAGAGAATAATTTTTTGCATTTTGGAACCAGTTGTAGCATTGAGGTCATTTTTTAATATTCCAAAGGATTTTTATAATAATATAAAAAAAACCAGAAGAAAATTTGTAGGAAAATTGAAAAAATATTTACAGCGTTACTTTTGATTTGTAGCATTGTTTCTACTAGAAATTTTGTTTTAAATTAAAAATTCTAAGATTTTTTTGTTGTATTCTGGATTTAGTTAAATCCATGTTCATTTTCCAGCCAGTTTTCATATTGATTGGGAAAAAACCATAGGAATTACAGAAGGTTACATTATTTTCAATTTTGGCTTTTTGTTGTAAATAGATTAAAAATTATTGTAGAGCTAAAATTTGTACAAATTACTTATATTAACCTTTTCTTGACATACCTATTACATACCTATTAATAGATTAGGTTTTTGTTTTAGTTTTTATTTGTTAAGGTACTAACAATTATGTGAATAAAAATATTTGACTAAACAAAAATGTTTGAAAATTTAACCCGATGTTCATTGCAAGTTATAGATAGTGGTAAAAAAAAAGTTGATGGTAATGTAATAGTTTTTTTTTATTATTGTTTTAAGAATACATTTTGAAAAAAATTGTAAATATTACAGTATTTCAAAACATATAATAACAGAACTTTGCTCAGATTTGTATTTTGTTTGCAATGGTTTATTTATTATTGCGTACAAATATAAATTAAATAATATTATGTATCCAACCTTTCCAACTTCTAACCAACAACAGTGGCGCACCCATCAGCAGTATCAGTTCATTCTTTTAATGTATATTTACAAAAATTAAGGGAAACAAAATACATATTTTATTATAGTTAATATATAGTATATATAGTTGTATTTGTAATATAGAATTAAAGAAATAACAAAAAATAGTTTGGTTATAATATTTTGTATCACCACTGTATAGCGTAAAAAAATGTTAGATATACATTATTTGAAAATAATATACGTATTAAAATGTCGGCGTAAAATATTATTTTTTTATTTTTTTCTATTTACTTGTTATTACAATTTTGATATTATTTTAACCTAATTTGTTTTCTACCTAAGTATATTATTATTGGAAAACACCTAGTCATAATAATGATAAATAAATAACCTGTCGCTCTTATTGGAAGAATCATTTGATATTGAAGTAAATTACCATATAATTAAGTATGACAAACATATGTGCAAATTAGTTGGTGGTTATGCAAAATTAAAAAAATATTTATGAATACTAAAAACGCACTCAAAGAAAATATAAAGAAAACTATTTCTAGAATGTGATTTTTAAAGAGTGTGCAATATTATTCTTAATTTGAAAAAGTATATTAATTTGCAGGTATAGAATTGTTAAGCCATTTTTGATCAAAATTTGTATCATAAATTTAATTACAAAATGAATTTAAGAATAAAAAGAATAAAACAATTTTTGAGGGACAATGAGAACTTCTTTGAGGTAGTCCCTAGATAACTATAATGGTTTTCAAAGTATACTTTAGATATAAAAAGATATGGCAAAAATGAAAATAAAATTTTATCGGAAACAATGTCCTCGCCATATTATATTATTTTATTTTTCAAGTATGACAATTTAAATACATATTATTTCAAATTATCTTAATGTATTTCTTTACTTTAAGATACTTTAATGTATCTTAAAATATTTTTATTTTATTTGTATAGTATTGTTAATATTACAATGATAAAACAACAGCAAATGGTAATCATAGATAAAACTAAAAAAATTAATTTTTATATCAAAATGTGAGAGAAGGACTTTTTATTATTATATAAAACGAACAAAATATTTTTCAATTTTACCAACAAGATTTTATTTGTTATAGTTAAAATTCAATCATTATGTTCATCAAAATTTAACTAAGTAGTACAGCTACATTGATATCTATCAATACAATTGATTGCATAGAATTACGAGTATAACAAACTAGATATTTACTATTTAGTAACTGGTTATAAACAAGGTTTTAATTAACAACAAAATAAAGGAGTAAAGGGGGTTAAAAATAATCAAAAATAAAATGTATAATAAAAATAGAAGAAATATTCTGGAGGGGTTGTTCTGAAAAAGTAAAAGAATATCACAAGTTCCATCCATTCCTTCAAATAAATTGTTCTCATAATGATTAGGATAGAAATTATTGAATTCATAAATCTCATATCATTCTCATCTAATCTATTGATTATTGACTATTTCAATATAAATGTTTGAAGATGATTATAAATTTCTATTTTCTGACTGGGGTAAACTTATGTGCCCAATAAGAAGTGTTTGAAAATTGGTATTTTAAATTCTGAGCATACCGAGGAATATATGGGTTTTATTATAATTCTTTTTTTTCTGTCTGTGTACAACTTTTCTACTATAAATTTTGTTCCAATCAAAAAATAACAAGAGAGAAGTTTTGTATCATTTTGAATTTAGCTATTGTACTGGAGAAATTATTTTTTGATTTTCCAATCAGATTTTATAATTAATAACTAGGAAAATTGGAAGAAATAAAACCTATATGAAAAGCGTTTCATTAATTTTAATTTAATTTTTTTTTTCCATAAATCTTTCTTTGTATTTAAAAGTAGCATCTTTTCTAAAAGAAAATTTAGACAGTTGATGCATAAAAAAGTGGTTTTTTTTATTTTGCCTCAATTTTCTTAATAATTGAGAAAAACTGAAAATGTAAAGATATCTTCATCATCTTTGACTTGTTTTTTTTTTGTAATATTTTGTTTAAAAAATAATAATAAATCACTTGAAATTTTCACAGAATACTTTATAGATGTGTTCAAATTTTAATTTGGTTTTACGCGAATAAAATGGTTTGACTGAATATAAATGCTTGAAAATTTAATAAGAGGGTTCATGAAAAGTTTGACAGGTTGATAAAAAGTTCCCTTTAGTGGTTAGAATACTTTTCGTCAACATTAATATATATTTATTTTGTATACAGATATAAATGAAATAAATTTATGTATCCTACTTTCCCACCTAAAACAATGTATACCATTGTATACTCATCAGCAGTATCAGTATTTTAAAAGTATTTTTTTCACTATAGCAAGGTTTAGGTTTACATTTAGGATACTATCCTCCTTGCATTATTATCAGGTTTCAGTTATTAGGTATGAGGCTATTCTTCTTTCTCTACAACTCTTTGTAAGGGGGGATAGCCTATCAAAGAGCATGGAGGTCCTCTTGTTGCACACGACGCTTCATTTGAAACGTAAAACCAACAGGCATAGCGAGCCATTCACCACACTTCACACACTTCTGATTGGCCACACAGGTTTATCCTCAAGACACTCTTATTTTTCTATGATAAACCATATAATACCTACTCTATGTCAATTCATATTTTTATATCTTGGCTCCATTATTAAATATACGATTTTTAGAAACTTTTACACAATTTTAGTAAAATCTAATAATTAAATAAATCATTAAGTTCACTAGATCTCTTTCATTTAATTCTTGTCTTACTTTTTCAGAACACGTAAATTATTCATACAATTTATCACTTTTTACTTACTAAACCATTAAAAAAAAGGTTTATTTATCTCATTTCATTCAAATTCACCATTCTCAATGTACTAGAACACCCCCCCTCCCCTTATTTACTACATCCTTTCCTAATTTAAATACTAGTTATTGTAATATTTGTGAAACTAACTAGTTACATTATAACACTATAGTTAGTAAAACTTAACGAGTTCATTATTTTTATAAAATAACTATAATTTAATGACATTAGACTAAAAAAAAATTCACTTTAAAAAAGTCATAATGTGCCCATATTATTGTATTATATTATTTTGTACACCATGTCACAGTTTTAAATACAATCAGGTTGATCAAATTTAACCAAAATTAAATGTTCAAACTACACTTAAATCAAAAAAGGTTTTAAAGCACTAATTTCTCTCTTGTCAATAAAATATCATATGCTAATTTTAAACAAATGTTTATAAAATTTAACTGTATAATCCAGAGTTCATGTTAAACACTTTAAGTTCTGGAGAATAAATATTTAAGCAACAAAGAGCAACAACCTTAAATAAAAATGTTATTAAAATTGAACAGATATTGATGTATTTTACAATTAAATGATGACAATGAAATAATTTAAATTTAGATGAATATCAAAATATATATATATATATATATATTATCTGGGTATTTGTTTTATCTCAGCAATTGTTTTCTAATTTAGTTTGTATTTTCATTAATTAACTTTTAATCAAACTTAATTACTATTTTTCATTAAAATTGTAAATAACTTATTAGCAAATAATTGTTTCTTTTAAAAAGTATTTTAACATTAACTAGTTAGGCTTGGACATTAATTAGAGAGTGTTGTCAAAATACACATATATATATATGAGAAAATAAATTATTGTTATTTCTATAAAAAGTGTTATTTAATTCAAACCCTTATTCTTACTATTTTCATTAATATCAATAGATTATATCAGAAAAACATTTTTCATATTTGTTTAACTTTGATTAACGATACAAAATTAAAAATATTAGTGGCAATAAATTTATAAAAATATATATATATATATATATATTTATGTATAAACATAGTATAGGATATTAACAAAACAAACACCCTGAAGTGCAAAACCAAAAGTCAAACAAAATTGAATGTTAACTATGTGACAAGTTATAATTTGTTACATGCATAAAACTGAATAAAATAAATAAGTGTAAAATAAGAAAAAAAGAACTAAAGCCAACATATACATTAATATATTAATTATTCTGTATTATAAAAAGCAATCATAAAATAAAGTTGACACTGTTAATTAATTTAAAATGACTTGTATATTGTACATATTTGTTTTATTAAGCAACAATGTGAAATTTAAAATATATATATGTATATAAAATAAATTAAAATAAAATAAATATTTAATACCAACTTTTAATTGAAGATTTTGTTTAATGTAAAAAAAAAAAAAACTATACATATTCAAACATGATTTATTCTTACCGTTTTAGTAGAGCTGTTATTGTCTTGTGTAGTATTATTGCAAATCACAGTAACATCTTTTAATTTGTTAAATGCAAATGATATTGGACTGGATTTATTTGGTGATAAATCTAATATATCTCCTGGTAGTGCTTCTGTTTTTACAATAACACTATTTTTTTCAGATTCTTTCGATTTACAACCATTAATTGCAGTAGTTGTAATGGTTGCTTGATAAGGACATATGTCATTACTTATAGTACTGATGACTACTGAATCATACAATTTCTTAAGATTAGATTTTGCAGATGGAGTTGTAGTTGAAGTGTGACTAGTTGTTCTGGAACTTAAATCTGGTGTTTTTGAAGTCTTCTGCTTATTCCACTTATGCAATTTGTTCATGGCAGATTTAGATACTTTATGTTCAGATGCTAATTTAATAGCACTGAGTAATTTAGTTGGACTATTATGTAATGGTTGTTTTTTTGATAGTTTAGGTCTGTAAAGAACATGCATTTATTTTATAATTAAATTATATTTTACATTTACTCAATGAACATTTAAATCTAAAATATATTTCTATATTTTTACGAAAATATGTTAAAAAAACTAACCGCGAATCTTTTTCTTTTGCTTTAAGTTCTTTTAGAATATTAGCAGATTTCATCCACCCCATTGGCCATAATGGTTTGATCCGACTATTTATAAACTCAGAAATAAAAATTTCTACAGGTTGTGATTTTTTAATTTTGGAATAGGTAGTTGTTCGAATATTTATAATCTCTCGTAAATATGTTCTATAACAAATAATAAATATTATTGATATATCTTATAATATTACAATTACCAATAATTCATACTCTATTCATTCTTATGTAAATAATTATACCTTTTTAAATAATATAGTACAAGTGACAAGTACATATTTCATAAACAGAGTATTGAGTATTTTATATTAAAATAAGATTGTATTTTTATTATTATAGAATTTAACACAAAAATATTTAAAATGTGCTTTTATAATTTTAATTCTTATTAAATAAGAATACATTACATCATTTAGCTATTTATTAGAGGAGTAATACCTGGGTTTATTAATAATTATCCAATTAGTGTTAAAAAATCTATATCATATAATTACTAATATAATACAAGAAATAACTGATAAGAGGACATGTACACAGAAAATGTTTGCGGAGTGGAGGATTTAAAAAAAGGTATATAAGAAATTAAACACGTTGAACTACACAACTACTATATGATGATTTTTTTTTTTACACTTTGACTGTGATATTTTTTTGCAGTTCTTATTCCGGTACATGTGAAATTATTTTTTATCAAATTCAACTTTGGTACTAAGTTTTTACACATATTGAATATATAAAAACATTTATTTCCAAGTTTGAACTTATGAACTTTCATGACACCAATTGGCGTCATTGAATTTTTTTTCAACAGTGACAATGGGAGTCTTGATTGTTTTCATTGAAATTTGTTTTAGAAACAAAGGAAGTATATACAAATAAATTATCTTTTAATCAATAGAAAATATAAGATTTCAAAAATTCAAAACATTAGACTTTTCTCTCAAAAGGTATTTTTATGGTATTATTTGTAGGTTACTCTTAATTGTATGTATGTTGCAGGGAAATTAACTACTACTATTGATGTTATGTTATAATTAATCAATTATTCTCATTATTTTAATAATATTAATATAAAGATAACTAATCTACAAAATGTTAAATAAATAAATATGCCTATTCATTATGAACTATATGATTTTTAAGTAGAATAATAAAAATTAACTTAATGATATACCTAAATTCTTCATTCCAAGGAAATTTACGACGTGGTCTTTTTGGTCCAGGTTTTGATTTTGATCCATCATTTGAAATTCCATTCATCGTCCTGATATATTCATAACAAAAATTGAACCATAATTTAAGTACTAAAAACCTATATATTATACAATAATAACCCGTTTTATATTCCAAAACAGAAAAAAATAATTTGAACACACTATAAACGATGTCACATTATTAAAAAAGTTTGATGTTAGTTTGCCCTAAATACATAAACTAAAGACAAGTCTAATATTTGTTAGTATTATTTTATCTTGTGGTTATCAATGACTTATTTTTAACTCTTACCAATAGTTAAGTCTAATGTCAATAGCTAAAATGTAATTATTTTAAGTGACTAAGAAAAACATCCCATCTACCTTAACCTTACCTTATTATTTACTAACAACTAAAATTCAAGTTCATACTGTGCTAGGTTAAACATATTTTATTATAACATAGAATTCACGTGTTCAGGTACAAATATAAATACAAATTTTAAAGGAAGTCATAAATAAAAAAAAATTATACATTTTGAACAAGTATATGATGCATTAGAACTTAGAATAGCGGTTTTTAATATTTTTTTGTTTAAGAAGCAACTGCTTGGAAACAAATTTTCAGAATGTTTCGAAATCTAGAAAATGCTAATATAAAAATTCCAAGATTATTTGTATTCAAATTACAACAAAAAAAAAAACAACAGAAACCGTTATTGCATTGTTCCTAATTATTTGGAAAAGTTAAGACAAAAATCAGGAGAAAAGAAAATGATCTTCCTAATGCACCAACTAGACAAAATTTGCTACCAGTAACATTTTAACTTGATGATAGGATCAAAATTTCTGATAGAAAAGTTTGTTGACAAAAGAAAAACTCACATTATAATAAAACCAATACATTTCTCGCTACACTAAAATCTAAAATGTATATTAAAAAAAAAAAACACATACCTTTGGTCCAAGATTCTAGAACACTCCAAATCATATTGTTGAATAACTGATGGTATAATTTTTTTAATAGCATTTCTTAACCTAATTAATGTAATACATAGATTTATTTAAGAAATAAATATTACGTAGTAAATAATATAAATTAAATAATTTTAAATTTTAAAAATTTCTTACCTTTCCAATGGTTCAGTAATTTTTGCTTCCTCAGAATCAACTAATTGGTTTATTTTGTTAATAAGCTTCTCTTTGTCACACAGCATACATTCAGATAATGTTGAATAAATTGGTTGTGCATTAAATACAAATAATTCTTTTTGATATTCAAGACTAAAACAAAAAACCATGGCAAAAAAGGCATAATTTAATTAATTTATAAACTTAAGGACCCATATGCAACCTGTTATTAATGGTCAAAATATTCTTTATAATAAAAACTCTCATGCTCAATTTCAATAATTTATTATTCATAAAGAGCAAAACTCTCTAAAGAGCACATTTAACTTTAATTTTTGACTAAGTAGTCAAAACCATACAAACAGAAGTCCGAAAAAAAATTGTGAAAATTAATTTAATTCAAACGACGCTTATAAAAAGATTATAAATATAATTTGCAAAATGTGGCACTACTAATAGGTGTGCAACTGTTGTAGGTGGGAAGTTCAGAAGATAAGATTATACTAGGATAATAACTATAAGTAATTTAATTTATACCTGTAAGTAGCAATAAATTAGGGAATAGAAAAAAATTTGAGTAAAAAAATCTGAAATCATAGAATTTTTATCATTTTCATCAAATTTAAACTTTTAACACATAAAATATTATAAAAAAAAAAACTCAATTTTTTTAATTTTACTACTAACAACGTTATGACTAACCCAAATCAGTTATTAAAGCTCCAGGGTTCTAAAAGTATTTTAGATTTGGAGGGTAAGGAAGAATGTATTGGTTTTACAAAGATAATTGTTTTTTTTTACTTTGTACAAATATTCTTGCTCCAAAATTTATACACCATTTCTAGTTTCTGTATTTCTTCAAAATAATAATTTTTTATAATGATTTTTTTTAATTTTGTTATTTGTAAAGACTTGAAATTTAGACAGAAATATTCTTATATTTGTCTTTCCTAGAAATGGTAATTTTTCAAAACATTTTATAAAAATTTTAATATTTTTGTTGAAATTCAGTTAAAAATATTTGTATTGATTTATGGACTTTTTCTATATGTAGTAAAATTTTCAAAAAATGTAAGCTATTTTTAGAAATTTTAAATTTACACGTTTTAAACATAATTTGTACTCGGTAGGTAAAATTGTTAGACTAAACAGAAAAAAAAAATTGAGTTTAATGTAGTATTTTATTTTTTAAATTTTAATATCAAATTTTGACAAAAATTTTTTGAGTAAAAAATTATTTGGAACAAATCTAATTTTTCAATTTTTTATTTTGAACATATTATGTATATTGTCGATTTAAGAACGATGGTAAAGAATTGAGTGGATTTATATAGTTTCGAAATTCGCCTTTCTGAAGTATTGATATGTGGATATAGTTATTTAACTATATATTGTCAAAACTAAATATATTTGTTGTAGTCTAATGGTCATAGGAATGTATTACCATACATTCCTATTGATATCCTAGGTGTGTTACGGGTTCAAACCAGAGTTTTATAACAAATTTTTTGCATTTTTTTTTCCTTTCACTCAAACAAGAAAAACACAAATACATTTTGGGTGTACCAGGGTCCCAAGCTCGCTTGGACTATTTTAAAATATCCCTTAATTTGTTGTGCAATTGAAACTTTTGAAATCAATTGAAATTTGTTTCAGGAATCTTGCTCTGATGTACTAAGGGTAGCTTTTCTAAAATGAAATTTTATCTACATGAGAAAAACAAAAAATGTATAAAATGTAAGTGTTAGTTAAAAAGTATGATGTCCTTTTTTTATTTTCCTGTAAACAATTTTTCTGAAAGCAATTTTGCTCTGGTTTACAATGATAGAACTTTTTCTGAAAGGAAATCTGAATAAGAAGGTACTTTAGGGTACTTGAGTTGGTAAAGTAAGATACATAGTTATTTAATTTATGTCTGTAACAAAAATAAGCCATTGCTAATGAAAAACAATACATTCCTCACCACCCATAAAATCTAAAATCCAAATCAATATTCCCTGTAAAATTATTAAATAATGCAATATTTTGATTTTATTGATTTTTATATAATATTTTCATTTAATTTAACCTTATTAAGTAAATGTGTAGACATTTAATATTTTTATGAAACAAGTGGAATTTAGTTTCTTACAAGTGAAAGAGTATTATATTATTAAAACAGACAAAAGTCATAATGGCTAAAAAGAATATGGTTTCAGAAATTGTTTTATCAATTTTAAATACAATAATTAATTTAAAATTTATTAAAGTAAATGCATAGTATAATAATAAATAACAAGTAGAAAGAATTAGATACCTAAGTAATACTACTTATTATATAATATATACATCATAGATTAATACCATAATAGTTTTGTGTATTAAATGTTTTTTTTTAATAAATGAAGTGAAATGTATACCAATTGTTTAAAGATTATTTGCATAAAAAAATTCAACATGATTCAAAAGGTATGCCCCACTATATACGTATTTATATTTACCTTAATAGATATAAATTAATTTTTTCTGAAAAAATGTTAAAATTATTTTGGATTGCTATTTCAGCTTCAGTCTTAATTAATCCGATAATTTCCTCTATTATTTGAGGTAGTTCATCCACTTTGTTTTGAACACCATTGGATATTGGTATATCAATACTGTTAGGTGGATTTAATGTGCTTTGAGTACTCTTGACAATTTCAATTTCTGGACTTGCTAAAATAATTAAAATTTAATTATTTAACTTTTAATTTAATCCTAGTATGCAACTATCTATCTATACTAACATGATACATTTGAAGGCTTTGAACAAGCTGCATATATCACAGATTCAATAGTATCACTAACAGAACTAACATTATTTTCAGCTGTGGGTAATTCTTCAGAAGATATAGGTTGAGTATCTTTTGAACAACCTAAAGAATAATTGACATTACAATTTAATTTTAAGTTATAAAAGCTAATATTAACTATGCTGGATCACCCAGTTATTGCGACTACCAACTCCTACAATATTCATGCATCAGTCTAATAAAACTGTTATAGCAGGATTGATTATTATTTATGCCAATAAATAATTTGTATTTTAATTAATATGCTGATTAAATAGTATTCAAATGCATTTCCACCCAATAATTAAATTAAAAACCAATTAAATCAAGATATTATTGAATAACAACTTTTTAAATCAAAAGAGAAATTATCATTTGTCTAAATAGATAATAAATGGGAATTTATCAGTCAACACTATTCATGAATATTTAGGCAAAAATTAGACCAAATATACCATTGCAAGATCAATAAAATAACAAAATGAATGTAGATGTAAGCTAATATCTAGATAGTTGCAATAACAGGAAAATACTAATTAAAAATATTTATAAATTTAAAAAACTTAAATACTTGGCTTGCAATCGGGTATTTGCACTCTTTTTTCTTGAATTAATAGTTTAACTGTACTACTTTTCTTCTTCTTAGTTGGGATAATGGAACTGGCACTGTCAGAATCAATTGAGTGCCTTCTTTTGATTTTTCCATTCATCTGAACTACTGATGGACAAGTAGGTTTAGATCCTTTTTCTTCATCAGAACAAGAAGATGTTCCATTTGAGGTTTCAGAAGTCTATACAAATATTTAAATATAATTAATTTATTAGACTATTTTTTGGCTATTTAAGCAATCTTGTTTCATCAATACATTATTCAACAATAAAATACATTGTACTTTAAAGAACAAATCAAAAAATTATACACAAACAATATTTAAAACAAAATATGCAGACTAATACTAAACAGGATAGATATATTATGACTTTTCTAGAAAAATCAAATTATACTTGCCTCAACAATAAAATCATATTTTAATGGTAGAGATATATTCAAACCTTACAGATGGCAATGTTAGTAACCACCAACACTTATATTGTTACCAAATATTTTGATATTTAAAATAAATTGTCTAAAAGGAAAGATTAACCTTTAAATAATAAAAATATGTATACTTATAATACCTTTGTTTCTGTAAATGAATTTTTCTCTGAATTATTTAAAATAGCAAATGATGGCAGTTTTTCATCACTATCTTCTAATACAGAGTTTATAAATTGCTAAAATTGTAAAAAAAAAAAAAAAAAAAAACAATAAAATCTTTATATTAAAAAAATAAAATTGCATTATGGTAAATTATATTTATATTCAATTTTGATCAATCAATAAAATTAACAATTTACCTTACGAGGTTGACTAGATTTTATTTCTTCTGAATCATCAGATACATAAACTTGTTTGAATTCTAAAGAACCAGTATTTACATAATAACCACCATGTTTTGTTTCAACTTCTTCTGGCATGACTTCATCAAACTGCAACATAACATGTATAATAAATAAATATGTATACGGAATATAACACGAAGATCTGACACCTGAAATAATTTGTGTTGTTTTTTTACATATTATAATAATTTCTAAATCCTTAATTTTATACTTTTTTTGAAAACTTAAAAAAAATTTTAATGTTAGAAAAAATGTTTTTAACATACATATCTAAAATAGCAATTTTATAAATATATTTTAAAAAAAATTTTGGCAAACTCCATTAAGTTTTTACAATTTTTTAATTCTACAAAAAACATTCGCATAATGATTTTTCATGTAAAAATAGGTAATAGTTTGATATTTTATTTTCAAATGGAATCAGTCCAATTACCAAGTAATAAAATATATTAATAGAACATATAAATGAACAATAGAATACATCCTAATTAACATATAAGAACAGATTAAATTACTAGATAGTTACAGTCGGTGTTAGCAGAACGGGGAAACAAACCATAAGGGCATTTTGAAGGAAATTAGAAGGTAAAACAGGAATGGAAAAGAGAATAGAAGAACAAATGTTACGTGGAGAAACACAAAAGCTTATTTTGTTAAGTAAGGAATGGGAGTCTATCTGGTTGGATAAAAGTTTTGACAGGAATTGAAGATTCGCCAACGAACGAAATGAGAAGAGGCTCAGCATAAACAAGACAAGTAAGTAGTCACATGGGGGACAAAGGATTTCAAGTCTGTAAGCAAAAATTCAGAAGAACTTCCTCTGAACACGCTTGATCATATCTGATGATAGAGAAGTTTGGGTCCTAAAGTACAGAACTGTACTCCACGATGAGATGAATAAGTTTACAGTATAGAGGGGAAGTAGAGGGGAAAGAAAGTGAAAATCCCTTGAAATACGGCTAACAAAACAAGGATCTTAAGGGATGTGCAACAGGCAGTCTCAATGAGAAAGAGAATAAATAGATTATTCGTGAGACAAACCAAGATCGGGAATAGTTTCCAGCAATTGGAAAGGGAACATAATTAATGAAGTAAGGAAAGGCTAAGGTGAACCTTATTTAGTAATAAGAATAATGAAAATAATTTATATTATCATAAACTTCAAAATATTTTAGAAAATTAAAAATATCAGTTTATTTAAAAATAAATTTATAAAGTAGCTATCTAAAAAAAATTTTTATTTTTAAATATTAAAAAAAAAAAAAATTTTCGAGCTAGACTAGTAATTATTGCAAGAAAAGAAACTTAAAAACATTGAACAAAACAAATTTTATTTCAGGTATCAGATCTTTTGTATTACAGTCTGCAAATATAAGTTAAGCTCAATATTGTTACATTTATATTTGTTTGTATACATAAACCAATTTTGTGCTATTAATTTTATATTACATTATATTAGCCTATTATTAAACTTAAATGTAAGAACATTGTCTATTTTTACAGATAATCATTTAATAATATATTGTAATAAATTATCATTTCATTTTCATAGTCCTATTTCATTGGTGTACTTTTATAAAAATTATCAGTTGGTCTCCATATCTACAACTAGTCTTTCCTCTTAAAAATTGTCTATTGACATTGTTACATGATCATTGATCATTTAAATCATTTAACATATTTTGTTAATAATTATTAGTGATTAAAACTAAACTCATATTAGTATTAATATTTAGTATGTAACAAGAATAATATATTTAACAAAAATATATTTTAAGAATAAGATGTAAAAATCATCTTATTTCTATCTAGATAAAATTGATTTTATCTGATCTTTATCTGGATATATTTAATTATTTTATTATCTATCTATATCTAGATCATTTTATTGAGCTTATACATCTAATCTATGTGTAGATAAAAATAATTATCAAAACACAAATATGATCATAGTAGACCCATTACATTTATACCTACACCCAGAGTTTAAAATTAAACATTTTACAATCAAGTATTAATTTTCAATAAGCATGCAAATTATTAATAGAGGAATAAATATATATATATATATATATATATATATATATAAGTATTATTTGTAGTTATTTATTTAATATTCATAGGTACAAACATTCAGTAGATTCAGTAGCCCTATTACATATAATCTTATATACTTACAATTTCTGTATTGTCAATAAATGAATCATTTTCATCATAACCAGCAGCAAGTTCAGAATAATTGTAAAATGCTGTTTTTTTCTTTTTTTTCTTCTTAACCCCACTTGACCCCTATAAAGTAATGTAAATATATCAATGAAACAGTCTTAGTTACATATTTTATTAAAAAATAAATCAATATATTTTTAAATGCAATTAGAAATATACCACTATTATTCTGCAACCCCTAAATTTAGAATTTTGAAGACTATTAAAAGTGAATACTAGACCAAGCCTTGATTCAGTTAATATATACACAAAATTTTAAAATTAATGTGTGATATTATAAAAATCATATGAACCAGTTATACTAAAATCAAAATCTAATAATATTATTATATTAATAAACAATGTTTTTATGTAAACTTGCATATTTTTGTTCATAATGATCTGCAAATTGTTTTATCGATTCATCATGTTCATCAACATAATTAGATTGTTGATCTCTTCTTCGACGTTTTTTCTATAAACAAAAAAAATACAAATATTAATTTTAATAATCACTAAGTGTCTAGTACAATATATAATTGGCCAATCATGCTATGAATTGATACAATTTGAAAATGGCTATCAAGCCATTTTAGTAACCATTGTTTACCTTATTGTTTATTCATACAAAATATAATTAACTATACAAAACAAATTTTTATATACCTAGATATTTACCAAATTGGATACAAAAATAAGAATGTTTGGTCAAATGACAATTTAATGTTAAGAAAAAATAATCTAGGAAATGATAATAAGATATGAACCTGATGCGTTAAACATTAAATAAAAGTAACATTTTAAAAACTTTAATTTTTTTTTTTTTTTTAATTAATTTCAATCTGATAAAATGTCAAAAGTTTTCTTTTCTCTCTTTATTTAATCAACTATTTGATAATAGCCACCTTGAATCTAAATATTCACAATACACTTCTATCATAATCACTTCAAAACAAAAATAGATCCCTCACTACGTTTCAAATCTAAAAATGTTCAGTAGGTACATAATAATAATGATAATTAATTAATAAGTAATGAAAAGATTTAAGGGTAAAAATTTATTTAATTTTTTAAAAGTCGAATGTTTAAGTTTACTTGAAACTACACACAAATTAGAACTAATGCAGGGGCAGATATAAAGCGGCCTCAGTTATGGAAGCTGAAGCCCCCTCCCTTTAGCATGTAAATTCTAAATTGTTTAAATTTTATATTAACTTCAAAATTACATTATTATAATCGATAGGTTGTAGTGAATAATAGTGAATTATTTGTTTAACCCCCTTTTATCTAATTCCTAGGTCCACCCTTGGACACATTAGTTACTTACTAATGCAGCTAAAATATTACCTAACAAAAATTGTATACAACTTGATATAAAATAAAAAATATGTGTTTTATAATCTTGTAAAAAATAGTTTTCGACCAAATTATAAAATTATTTTAATCAAAATAAAATTAATATATATTTTTACTAACAAATGAAAACAGAATGTACAAATAGTTACATAAAACGTAATAGGTATAACCCAAAAATGACATTATGTAGGTGCCTAACAAAAAATCTTGAACGGGAATATTATCTTACACACAATAATAAATAAGAATCAATCAATATTTATAACAAAATTGTCCAGGAGTAAATTGGCGAATACAGTTAATATCAATAGGAAAGGCGGGTCAACGCTATAATTGTTATCATTGAAAAATGGAAAATAATAATAGTAATAATATTAATTAAACAATCAATAAAACAATTTAATAATAATAGTTAACTAGATAATAATAATATTATTTAATAACAATAGCCTGGGAACTTCTAAAAATCTGATTTATCAATGAATGTTTCACAGTACATGTTGTTGTGTTTAATGTTTATAATCGTAGTGATAATGCAATTTGTGTACACATACACGTAATTTGTCGTTATTGCATTATACGTATGTAAAAGTTATAAGTATAACAATATTTTGCACTAAGGTATTACATATTCGTATGTACATATAATATACTCAAACACACACACATACACATACACACACATACACACGTACGTACGTACACACACGCACACACACACACACACACACTCACACTCATAGGTATACATAATATATAATGTATGAATTTTCAATTCTATAACTTACTTCTTCGATGAGCAATAATTTTTGATAGTTGAATACAGGATATCTATTTTCAGTGGGTTCGAACAATTCAGCTTGTATCCGGATGGTGGGCAAATGTGAAGGGTTGGATTTGGTTTCCGATTTTTTCTCAGCCGTGTATGTATTTGACATTATAATCAGACAGACGGATGCACAGTAATAACAACATCGACAGACGGCCAACACTAAGCGGATAGCACATGTTTCACGAACGCGCAAAACTACCATACATGATCGGCGACAATCACCAACTGAAAACTGAGAATACGAGCGTACAGCAATGGTACGGTATGAACCGTAACCAGTGACACCAAGTGTGGTGGGCTTACTACACAAAATCCCGCGCTTTTGTAATTTTTTAAATCTACAAGAAACTGAATATAAACTTTTACGTAAATTACAACGATTGCCATGTATACAATCTTACTACAAATATCAGCTCAGCCTAAACAAGTTCCTAGTTTTTTAACAACTCGTTTTAAACCACATTATATTATCTTTCTTATTTTTTAAAGACATGTGTAATGCCTAAAAATGTATTCAATTTCATTAAGCTATATAAAATTAATACAATTAGGTAAATATAATAATTATTAATCATTACAATATGGCTAGGTAATTATAATAAAATATCATTATATACAATAAATATGAAAATATAAATAAAAATGTATTATATTATTTATATATGACATCGGAAAAGTTTAATTTACCAACCATGAACTTTTTCTGTATCGTATACCGATCGTACATTGATTATCTTATATTTTCTTGTACTTGCACTGAAAATGAACTTCGTCTATAACTGTAATATTCTGCGAAAATGTCTAATAATATCATTTAAATACACTAAAACCTACTTACTTAATAATTGTGTAGGTATTTGTGCAGGTATATTACACAATAAATAGATGTATACGCTTAGAAAACGAATTACCATAGATAATCATGTTTAAAACTATATATAATATATCTGTGCAAATAACGGAATATACTTACCTAAGATCATTGAATATGATCTCTGCGAAATATTTACTATGATTTAAGAATGGTAGATACACAAACTAATATAAATACAATTATTTATATAGCAAATAGTGTGATTATAATATAATCATTATAGTAAGTATATTAGTATAGTTCATAGAGTTAAGGCATTATAATACATTAGTAATTTAATCATGATATATGGACTAATTTGTATTATCTAGGAACGAGGTATATTAAA
The DNA here is from genome assembly GCA_902439185.1 of Cinara cedri. Taxonomy (NCBI): domain Eukaryota; kingdom Metazoa; phylum Arthropoda; class Insecta; order Hemiptera; family Aphididae; genus Cinara; species Cinara cedri. The sequence continues at coordinate 2,038,939 of CABPRJ010001428.1, forward strand.
TTGTACCACGGAAAAAATGGATGCAACAGCTAGCTGTATTCTGTATTCTGTATCCGAAACCGAAATATCCGAAACTTTCGCTTTCAGAGAGTACAGGGGGTTACAAAAATCGATTGTTTTTAACGCTCTCTATATTGCTCATTGAACAAGACCAAAATAATTGTCCATAATGATGGATTAAAATAAATCTAAATTATACTACTAGATAGCGTTCAACTCACTTAGTATTTATGTGTATGATGCTGATGCATAATATCTTGAATCGTGATAGGTACCTATGGTATAGTGAGGAAAAAGAACATCCCCTCCATCCCTCCCCGGGTTTATTTAATTCCAGATCATTATATCATAATCCATCGATTGTACATTATTGTGACAGTTTCACACCATCTGTCGTAAAAATGTTTGAATCAGAAATTACTATTAGATTCAACGCCGTAAAATGATTTAAATAGACAACCTATATGTTTCGGCAGGACAAAATATGTGTCGCGGTTTTTAATTGTTCGTCCCGTATTTTTATTTAGAAACACAAGGGCGTTATTTTATCGAGCCGTAATTTTACAGCGCGTTTTGTTAAAATACATTAAAATTAATAGAGCAAAAAAACACATGAGTGTCACGCCATAAAAATATCGCGCGATATTTCGAAAACAGTCGACTGCATCATGACTACCGCATGTTAAAAATAACACACGATAAGAAATCCCGGTCAAAATACATTATAATGATAGGTGAAGAACACACACAAAGTAATAAAATGCGTGACTGATTGTTATTTTATTTTCAATATTCATTCATTCGTCATTATCAAGTATCAACAGTCAACATGTGTTCAGTGGATGAGTCAGAATTCGACATCTGAAATTGAACAAAATAGTCAATTAGACACAGAACTGGACCGAGCTTTCAATTTCGCTTATTGAAAATATGCCTATTTTATGAGACAAAACGTTAGATAAGTTTTCAAATCGCAATAAAAGACGAAAAGCTTTGAAGGAAGTGTTTGGTTTGATAAAACAAGGGTTTGAACATCTTCAATATAAAGACCAAATTAAACGTAACTTTGAAAGGACGTTTACTATTTAAAAGATGTACCTACATCTTTCTATTCATTTTTTTTAAATTTTTAATAAAAAGTTAGTAACCCAAAAACAAAATTAAATTTTTATCTGCTATGATGTTGTCTATTTGAAACATATACTTAAAATAGTTATTGTATATTTAATGAATTAAGTAAATATAGACATATAGTTATTGTGAATATCATAGGTACCTAAATAAATGTGCCATAAATAAACGCGCATGTGTTGCAGGGGCGTCATTTCAACTTTTTGAAAGGTGTGTTAACAACTAGGCAGGCCAAAACAATTTTTAGCAGGCCAATACATATTGTACTATAGTTATTACAAAAAAATTGTTTTCGCTGTGTTCGAAAATTAAATTATATTTTCCATCTAATGATCTAATATAATACCAATATTCTGTACCTAATAATCCTAAGTTAATAGGTACTTTAATTATTTTAATAATAAATTAAATCCTGAAAACTTTAGTCACACATAAATTATGTAATATAAACCAAAAATGTATATGTTTCATTAAAATAATAATATAATAATTAATTTATGTTTACTATAAGTATAGTAGGTATCTCCAGTCTTTCATTTTTGCAAAATCATCAATTGCATCATTTGAATTTATTTGTTTTACTTCTTCAGTTTCAACTCCAAGAACCATTAAATTACCAACTGATGTCCTTAAGAAATTTGTTATACTTTTTAGTGAAGAAAAAAAGCGTTCATGCAGTTATCAGTGGTAATATTAACATTATAGACAATATTTTTATAGTTTCAAGAAATGCAAAACATAAATTTAAAATAATATTTAATATTAATTCAAATTTCAATTGGGACATGTTTTCTAGTTCTAATGTTGCTTTTTTGAATAAAATTCTAATGGCAGACTTAAGAGGTCGTTATAACGTTAACAATGTTCGTCTAACTGCGCTATAATCCTAAAAAATAACACATATTTTTATTAATTTATTAATTTAATAAAATTATTAGATAGTTAATATAATATAATAATAACTACCTATCAACCACTTGATACAATAATTCAACTTTTATACTTAAAAAATCTTTTTCTTTATTTCTATATTTTCCCAAAATTGTTTGTACAAAATAATCATACAAATATTTATTGAAAGTCTGCTTTCTTTTCTAATTTTAATTAAGATTTTGAATTTGTATTCCATTATAGATTGCTATATCAGGTACTTTTTGATAAAATGTCAATCACCTAATCTTCACAGTGCAACTTTAAGATATTTAGGGGCGGATTGGCCCGAGTAGTTAGTCGGCAATATCCAGTTGACCCGTCTTCTGTATTAAGGGTTTATAGCACCAATTAGGTATGAAGATTTTGTTGGTTTTAAAATTTAGTTGTCAATTTTAAAATGTAATTGATATAATGTGTAATCTTATGGGATTTTATTTTAATGATATCGGATATTCATCAACTTAACGAAGTATGAGCATTGTCTAATTCTAAAAATAAACGGAAATAAAATATAATGGCTTGTTGCTTACAATCAGTTGTCAATATTATACCACAACACAAATAATATGGATTCTATTTTAATCTGCATTAGTAGCGATCACCTTTAGCTTATCATAAGCAATCGGCATAAGCTAACAAATTGTTGGAAAAAAGTACACTATTATTCAGTCTTGTGAAAAATACTTTTCAAATTGTATTAATATACCAGATACAAATATATCCACTCAAAAAGTATTTGAAATACATTTTAAATAATTTGAAGAAGAAATATAAACACTCAAAATTAATTTTAAAACTTCTCAAATACCATTTTGAAATATCTAATATATCATTCAGTATTCAACAATTTAAGTATCTGTTTTTAGAACTGGACGGCTAGAAAATCCGGAAGATAATCGTACGGACTGTAAAATTTTGAAATGTAAATTTGCGGACAAGGAAACGGTGGACTGTATAAATCCGGAATATGAAACTGTAAATGTCCGGACTGTAATCGACCGGAAAATAAATGTTCAGACCAGAATATTCCGAACTGTAAAAATCCGGGAAACACAAATACCTTAACCAGAAAGTTCCGAACTATATTAAACCGGAATACAATAATACGTACACTGTAATGTCCCAGACAAGAAATTTCCGAAATGTCACGCACAAGAATAATCCGGAATTTAAAAAAAACTATTAAAACTGATAATCGTGACACCGGGTATGAACATGTCTATCCATCTCTGAAAACGGCCATAAAATCATGAACCTTCTATTAATCTTAATTCGTTAATTCTGTTTGTACTGTGTATGTGAAACATTTCCATCTATCAGTGTTTTTTTGGTTAAATTCCGGAAAGTTCTTGTCCGGGATATTACAATGTGCGTATTTTTGTATTTCGGATTATTATGGTCCGGGACTTTCTGATTTAGGTATTTATACTTTCCGAATTTTTACAGTTCGGAATATCTGGTCAGAAAATTTATTTTTCTGGCCGATTACAATCCGATTATTTACAATGTTTCACAATTCTGGGTTACTTTTTAGAACTTAGTACCATATATTTCATCTAATACTGAAAAATGAAAATAAATGAATTGTGCTATATATAAATTCTGAAATAATTTAATACTTTGAATGAATTAAATCAAATTATGCATTTATGATGTCATAATCATTCCCAAAATTTTGTATTGCACTTAAGAAGCAAAGTTAGTTCAAAGTTTTAGTATGAAAAAAACTGGGTGTTATCACTGGGTAACCTCCCAAATCTTTAGATTCACTGTAAATTAAGATATACAGTGTGATCACGATTTAAGGTAACATTAAATATCTCTGGTGGATGACCTTGTATATGCCTTGTAAATGAGGTGATAGGGAGTACCTAAATACATATTTTCAGATAAATTTCATATTTGTAACACTTTTGGTAGGCGCATGCGCAATACAACTTACATTTTTTTAAATGGAAACACTATTTTTTTTCTACATATTCGGATAGATTATTTTTGTAAAAATTTTTTTGTATTTAAAGTTTTTTTCTATTTATAAAACTGACCAAGTTAGATTAAGTCAAAATTTGGATTTCTGTATAATTCGTGTTTAATGAAATTTTCATTTATAACCACTGGAAATACTAAAATAATTGTGAAATAAATGTTCAATTTACTTTATCTGTTTACAAATAATAATTTAAAAATACTGTTTGTCACTAGAATGAATATCTCGAATATGTTATAATTTTTGTTCAGTAAATTCCAATAATACGATTACAATTTTAACTATTTTTAAATTGGAATTCTATTTTNAAAATTATAATTTTAGTTTTATTCTGTAACTAGACCCGTTCTAAAGTGTGTGCGTTATCCGTGGATGTCTGGTTATTAAGTGCTCCTATAAATTATAATTTTTTAAATATGAATAACGCTGAAAAAGTTGAATTGGTTTTAATTTATGGCGAATGTCAACGTAATGTACGCCTAGCTGCTATGACGTATGCCGAACGATACCCAGAAAGGTACCATCCACCTTATAATTATGTTTTACGACTTTTACAAGGGTTAAAAGAGGAAGGAAGATTTCCTGGCAGACAAATAATTCAACAAAGGCGTAGAGCAAATATGTTTGATGACGATACGGAATTACAGGTACTAGCATACATAAGAGCTAATCCACGTTCGTCAATTAGGCATGTTGCTCGCGAAATTGAAGTTTCATATGGTTATGTTCAAAAAATTCTAAAAAAACACAAAATGCACTCATATAAAATCGATTTTGTCCAACATTTGCGTGCAGGAGATTCTATTCGTAGGTTGGAATTTATAGCTTGGTTCAATATTAAATTGTATAATAACCCTTTAATTGTCAATTATATTCTTTGGAGTGATGAATCAAAATTCACTAACAATGGCATTATGAATAAACAAAATCATCGATGCTAGGATGACACATCCCCACACTGGTCACGTGAAACTAATTTTCAAATGGTTTGGGGAATTAATGTATGGTGTGGGTTAGTTGGTGGAAATCTAATAGGACCGTTCTTTTACGATGGTACGCTTAATGGCAGACGATATCTTAATTTCTTAACCAATGAACTAAATGAACTAATGACCTAATGAAATAAATGAAAATTTCATTAAACACGAATTATACAGAAGTTCAAATTTTGAATTACTCTACCTTGGTCTGTTTTATAAATAGAAAAAAACTTTAAATACAAACATTTTTTTTAAAAAAATAATCTATCCGAATATGTAGAAAAAAAATAGTGTTTCCATTAAAAAAAATGTAAGTTGTATTGCGCATGCGCATACCAAAAGTGTTACAAATTTGAAATTTATCTGAAAATATGTATTTAGGTCCCTATCACCTCATTTACAAGGCATATACAAGGTCATCCACCAGAGATATTTAATTTTACCTTAAATCGTGATCACACTGTATATATTATATCTATATATATTTATAATATCTGTATATATTATATATATATATATTATATTATTTTGGCTTAATCTTATTGTTAATAATTAATAAACCACGTAAAACCTAATTCTACAGTTATTTCAATAATTTGTATATTAAAATAAATAAAAATTGATTTTTTTTTTCATTTAGTATGTAATAAAATAAAAAAGTTTTTGATGAAATCAGAATTAACTAATATTTTTTCGATATTTATTAACTATTTTAGCTAAATGCCAAGGGACTATTTCTTTGGAAGTATTGTTGTAAGTGTAAGTTGAAAAATTGCAATCTTGGACGTTAATTGTCAAACATAACACATTAAAATACTTTCATGGACATCCTTTCAAAGTCACGAGTTATGTTTGAAAGTTAATTGCATTGACGGGTATGCATGTTGATGTCGAGATTATTCCAAAGAATTTGCATAGAAAAAAAGATAATTTTAAAATGTTATTAAATATTTCGTTATATATTTATAACAATAATTTAACATTATAATCGTATCAATTTCACCATGCTCCTCAGCTTCCCCCCTCCCATAAGGGTTGTATATTTTTATTCTTTTGGTCTCAGTAAGTAGAACAAAATAAAATAGTATTTAATAAACTATATTTTTTCAAAGGTAAAATGTGTATTCATAAGAAAAGATACATTTTTTCAATATTTCTTCCAAACCAAAAAGTATCAAAAGTAAGTCAAACGACTGACAATTTGTTATTACCTAGTACATTCTAGCGGTAAATCTATTGTGTTTCTTAGATAAATATACATGAACATTAATATCGCCAAGGCTGTGACTTTCATTACAATAGTAGTTTTAACATTTTCTCATTTATAAATATATTGTATTTAAATATTTTAGGAGTATGAGCAAACAAAATTAAAAATTATAAACCGAGGACCAAGGAGAACAAAATCAGGCATACCTAAATTGACAGTTTAGTGACGAATGAGAAAAATTAAATTGCCATAGGAAGCTTACAACAATCATTTTCATATATATTTTAGATACTCAGCGTAGCGAAGGAGCTATTGGTTTTTCTAGGATATTTATTTTTATTTTTTTTCTAGACTGTGGACACGTTTTTTCCTAATAAACTTGTTCCGATATTCGACGCCATTTTTTAAATGAAAGCAGTTAAGTCAAAAAAACATAGGAAAACGTATTTCAAGATTTCATTATTTTATAAAAACACTAACGACGTTTTCTATCAGAAAAAATGATTTAATCGAAAAATTACAAGATACCTTTTGATTTAATTTTTACGGTATCTTTTCTTTTGATCCACTTTTGAGCTTTTAAAGAATTTTAATTTTTGGGAGTTTTTGCTGTTATTCGGTTATAGAGACTTGATAATAATAGTTATATTGCACTTACCCAGACGTAGTAAAATTTTCAAAATCATTGGACAACTTTTTTTATTTTAATAAATGTTTTGAAATGGAATTTAAACGAAAATCGCATAACAAATTACGGCACTTTAAATTATGTATTACCGAACTGCGCTCGAAATCATCTTTCGTCAAGCAATGGTTTATCGTTGTTATAGATATAAATGAAATAACCTTATGTAGACTACCTTCCCAACTTCTCACCTACAACAGTGGTTCCTCCCATCCCCAGTATCAGCTTTTTTTTTAAAATTATTTTAAAGAAATTTACAATCTATACAGTTTTGCATAATAACTAGGTTTGATAAAAAACAGAAAATATACGATATTACACCAAAATGTTAAGCATATAATTACTACCGTTTCAAAAAAAAAAAATTCCGATATTTTAGAAACTCGAGTATTTTGAGGTTTTTTGACCATAATTTCCAAATGAAGTTTGATAGACTTTTTTTAAAGTAACATCAAATTAAGCATGCAAAAACACACACTTGGGAAAAAATTTCCAAAAAATCGCTTGGTAGCTAAACTGACTTTATGTCACACAAAATAAATATGACTAAAAGTTCATGGATATATAATATCTATAAGCATGACTGTGGTTAAAGTTTATGATATTTTTACAAAATAAATAACGAGAAAATTGTTATCAATTTATATTTAAATAAAAAATTATAATACATTTGTGTTCGAATTCCAATATGTTTTTTATTTCTACAATTAAAATTAAAAACACGTTTTAAAATTTCGGACACTCATTTGTAATTCAGGGGACACAGTAGTTTAGGCCTTGCTACACAGACATATATGATAAACTAGAATGTTAATTAGTGATAATAGCTGACGCAAAAAATAAAAATAAATACTTATTGGTTATAAACTTTTGTTCGTAGAACTATAATGTTGTTATTATATAAAGTGTATAATTTTAAATATTTCTGAGTTAATAAATTCATGAAGCTTTGTTCGTTTTAACAAATAGTGTACACCTTTTTTAGATAGAGTTTACACTTTTTACTATATTACTCATACCAGTCACACCATAAATTAATATGTAGTTGTAGAATATACACTATAGAATAAATTCTATGTAAAAAAACTTTTTGTTAAAACGAACAAAGCTATAATAAATCAATTTATATCGGTGTATTATCACAAGAATAACAATTGATAAAATACCATAGCCCTACGATGTAGAGACTAGAGAAGATACCTACTCTACATTGTGCATAGTTCAAACCAACATGTTGGAGAAGCGGTGTCGTCCGCCCTCCGTGTTGAATCCAGGAATTTGTTCGTGCATATTTGCATACCTATTTTGCCTTTTTTAGCAACTATAGCTTCCGAGCTATACTTATAACACAGCCCGTGTATAATATGTTCATGACATAACCTGTTGGGCAATCAGAATATCTTTAAACATGCTTTTAACCGATAAGAAATATCTTATGGCGCGCTCTATTTTAATTGTAAAATTAACTGACACTGCGTCAGTCACAATTTAAGATATGGAGAGAACACGGTCTTAGATTGAGAATGTTCGGGGTTCACTTATCACACGTTCGTTCGGTTATTCTGTATAGTTGTGGTAACTTAAAATAAATAATGATAAAAATGAACCCTAAGGTATCTTAATCCGTTATGAGCGCTAGTTGTCTTTTCTTATCAACGGATTATTGAAGACACCTCAAGAACTAAATTGTATGGTCTTATCATAACTCGTTATTTAACCAGTATATCTTTAATCGTGCCCCATATCAAGCACTTTAATATAGGTCTATAAATATAATTATATATATATACAGTAATAAGAATTCTCATTAATCTGAGATAAAAGTATAGAAATTATGCTTTCGATCTGTTAATATTTATCATTACTGAACAACAAGACCTATCCTAATATATTTACAAAAAATAGGAACTACTGATATGTGTAATCAAGGTCTTATATAAGTATTTTATGTAATTTGTATTCACAGTGTAGCCAATTTTAATTTAAACATTTATTTTAACGGTTTTTGGATTATTACCAATTAAACTTGTAATATCTTCAACTTACTTGACTACTAGTACTAGAGCCTTGAGTACCAGGTATACAAGTAATTAGTACTTTAGTAGTTACTTCTAAAAAATTTATCTTCTGTAATAAAGTATGTGAATATTTATGTAGAAATTTAACTGTATTTTAATTTAATTTTTGTTTTACTTAGTTCAAAAAAACGAATATAAACTTGATGACAACATTAAAACATCAATGAAGATTAAACTGCCTCAATTACTTAGGTGTTGGAATAATAATTTCATGTTCTGATTTTTAACTGTACTAAAGTAAGTTTATACCTGTATTATTAAAATTAGATATTTTTTTCTTTATTCCTTCAAGTTATACGTATTTCATTAATTTATTATTATTATTTAAGAGACCTTATGTCGATTTTTCAAATTTTCTCTAACTTAGTGAAATTTGAAAATTACTTTTACTATTTGAAAACTTTAAAACTAAGTCTTCTTCACATTTATAGTGCTAAATTCCCATTTAGAAAGAAGATAAAGTTCTATTTTACGAATGAAAATGATAGCAAGGATAGGGTTTTATTGTCAAATTAATATTTAACTACCATTACACTTTATAGAAATATTAAGACAATACATATTGTATACTTACAAAAGGCATTCTGTAATGACTGGTAGATTACAATCAGTAGTAGATCAAAAAATAGGTAACTATTATAAAAATGTAATATTACAGTGTTATTGTCTTATTATGTTGCCATGAATTGTTGAATGCTATGGTAGTAGTACTTATTAATTTTGTACCTATATTATAAAACTAAATCTATTCATTGAAAGCAGTCAAATTTTCTTTTAATTAAATATGTTAACTATGTAGGTAATTTTTCATAAGAATCCAGTACATATACTATTCAATATAAAAAAAATAGATTTGCAAAATGACAAGGTAAAAAACAAGTGAATTTTACTTAAAAATTACAAATATTGATGGCTAATTGCAGGCAGCTAACCCCCGATTAAATAACATTGGTTGTATGGCTATGTATTCCAAAGACGCACACTGGTTTTTTATTTTTAATTATGTACAGAAATATGGAAGTACACTTGTGAACGATCTTTAAAAAAAATCTATGCAGAATTACAGAATAAACTCAAACATGCCAAGAATATTTAAGTTGGTAAAGAGATACCAAATTTCTTTGTTAGCTGTAATATAGTATACAGTAATTATGATTTATTATAATTAATTTAAAACTAATGTTTGTAATTTTTAAGTTAAATGCATTTGACATTTTTTACCTTTTTGTGTTTTACCCCTGTCGGTTTTCACCCTGCCATTAAAATTCAAAATTATTTTCCTAGATTATTCATACTCATCAGCGTGTTAAATATTGATATTTTTGACAATTTAAAAATACTTAAATATTTTACTATTAGTATTTAAATTATAAATTAAATATTTACACAATTTATGCATTATACTTTCATTTAGGTATAATCCTTTATTACATTTATTTTATTTTATTTTTTTTTCAGCTCAACAATCTTGCATCAAAATAAAAAAAAAAAACGTAACAATAGAATATAAATTTAACCATATTCAAATCTTATAAGGACTCGGTAACCAATATGTCGGATAAAGAAAATGATAATTTTAATGATTATAGTTTTAAATTAATGAATTCATATAAGCAAAAATCAAAAAAAAAAAAAGATCCTAAAAAAACTTTTAACTTTAATGATTTGATATTAGATGAAATTGATTTGACAAATGAACCATACATTAATACAAAAATGAATGAAACAATAAAATATAAATTTAATCATGTTAAAAACTCAGATCAAGAAAATGATAATTTGTCTGATTCTAGTTTAAAATTTATGAATGTTCGTAAACGAAAATCGAAAAGGAAAAAAACTTATAACAATAATATGATATTAGATGAAATTGATTTAACAAAAGAGTCTAACAATGAACTAAATGGCTTAAAATTGAAAAATAAAAAAACTAACAAAGATGGTTTAACAGATTGTAACGTCAAGTCTTATTTTAATGAAAGTGTAAAATCAACTACACATTTACTTCCTAATATTAGTTATAAAAGTAAAGACCAAAATGATAATACAAAGTTTAAAATTGTTAAAAATCTAAATTCAGAAGATTATTTGCATAATACTAACAAAGGTTTTTCTAATCTGGAGTACAACGATTTAAATCCAGAAAATTTAAAAGACAAATCATTTTTTCAAAATAGCTTTATTACGCCAAAAAAAAATGATATCCAAACCAATGATCTGGTAGAATCTGCTAAACTATTAGATCGTTTCTATGGTAATGAATGGCGGGATATTGATGGAGTTATAAGTACAAAAAAAACAACAAAACACCATCAACCTATTGACAATGTTGATATGTAAGTATAGCACTATTAAATTAATGTTTTATTAAGTTATTATGTACATAAGACATAAATCAGTATTTTAAATTTTGATTAAAGCTTATGGTTTTACACATATGTTTATTTTAATTTCTTTTCCTGTTAACAACTTTTCTACCAGAAGACTGACTTGTTTGGGTTTCTACGTGTAGCACTTTTTCTGAAAGGAAATCGGTTGGGTATGGGGTACTTAAAGGAGGTCATTTTTTGATTTTCTCAGGAGATTTCTCATCAAATTTGAAAAACTCGAATAAAACAATGGCAAATTAGGAAAATAGATACAACATTAAACAAATATTATCAAAGAAAATATGTAATGCCTATTTAATTATTTTAGTATAAAATGATATATATATATATATATATTGGTGATAAAGCATCACTATCAACCGAACTCCACTCAGAATTGTTTTTTTTTTGGGGGGGGGGGGAAGCAATGGTTTATTGTTGCTTACAGGCCTACATTAAATTATATACATATAACAATAGCTTCCCTCGTCACCATTACCCTAGAACTTCTTTTTATTTATTTTTTTACATAAAATAAAATTGTCTGTATATTATCATAACTAAAACAATTAAGTTCTTTGGTTTTTAAAATAGAATTTGCTTTTGAATAATTGTGTTTTCAAATACAGTATTTGAGTTTGATATCAGTTTATTGAATTAGTAAAAGCATGTAAATTGATTTTAAAACCAATTTTATGTTACAATTAATACCTACTATTGTAAGTTATTTATAAAATGATTAATAATCAAAGTTAATTATTATTATAGATATGGTAATGAACATATTTTGAATAACACTAATAATAGTGAAATTGAAAATTGTAAGTATATATATATGTGTGTATTATTTATTATTTCATAACAGCATGATTTATAAAAAAAAATTTATTTTTTAGCTTTTTCTTGTGGTATTTTCACAAAAACAAGAAATTATATAAAAAAAAAGGGAGACATTCAAAATGAAGTCAATGATACTTCAAAAATTTTAGAGTAAGTTACAATCCTTACTTATACTTTAAATTTAATTAAAATTAGTTTTAATTATATACATAAAGACGAAAATAGTTTTAATTTATCACTAGCAAGTAATCAGCCTGTAAACCTAAGCTTTTTTTTAAATTTAACTTTTATAACTTGAAAGTTGTAGTTATTATAGTAATTTTTATGGTAACAAATAAGGCATAGTATGCTAAACTATCAACAAAATGAAATTATAGGATATTATATAAAAGTTGATTCTTCTATATATGTTAGAATGAAAATGAAAGCAATTAATTTTAGTCCTGAAAACTTGAAGGTTTAAAAATATTACAGTTTCTATATGGTAATTACTAACAATCTTGTTCTCCTATTTTGAGTTATTGGAACTAGTAGTTTTATTTAGCTAGTGTCAGTTTGGCAGTTGAGAATACTAAATAATATAATAAATTATTATTTGTTATTTAGTTTCAACAATTTTTTAAATAATAGTTACACAAAACTTATCAAAACTATTTTCGTTTGTTTATGTATATTTTAAATTTAACAAATATATATATATATATATATATTAAATGTTCATTAGTATTTTATTATTACAGGAATTTCAGTTTGTCTGAAAATAATGATAATCAGTTAAATTCTATTGCAGTATTAGATCATCAAATAAACTTGAAGTAAGTAAAATATTATGCATGGTTATCCAAATTTTATATTACGGTTTCGAGAGTAGGAGTTTGGGTTAAATCTGATCCTACTTTCATAAAATTATGACTGTAACATAATTTGAAAGATCCTATACAATAGAATGTACAATTTTATAGTAAATACATATTTGTTGTGCCTTGTAAATACATAATGTATACATTTATGATAATTATAAAAAATTGTTAGTTAACATAGTTAAATATAAACAGTTGATTATATTATCTTAAATGAGTACATGTTTAATAGTTATATTACAATATCTATTTTTATTTATACAGAACTTCATTACATAATACAAATCCACATAATAATATAAAAAATATTAGTAAATCATCTAGAAAAACATCCAGAAAATATGGCAATATAAAAACTGATATTTGCTTAAATCATCAATCAAATATGCCAATTAAGTCTAATTTAGAGGCAAAGCTATCATTTTTGAGTTCTCTATCTAGTAAGTATTTACTCTTTATTTGAACACCTTGTTAATCTAAACTAAATTGTTACATTTAAATATGTTATACAGGATGTAACAGGACTATTTAAATAATTTAACTTTTTTCATTGAATATTTAAAAAAAAATATATATATTTTTCAATTGAATTTTAATATATAAAAATTCAGAATAAAAAAAAGTAAAATTGTATTTAAAATTTTTTAAAAAAAAAAGAATAATTTTACAAATTTGATTTTCAGAAAATTTTTTACTGAGGTTAAATCAATTATTTTTTTTTAAAGTTTTGTAAAATATGAATTTTGCATGTTTAAATGTCCAAATGATTTTTATTTTTCTTTAAAATATTGTGCAATTTTATAATATTCTTATCATAATAATTTAAAACTATGATTCTGATAAACTGATAAATTCATGATAAATGTTACTCAAATTAGAATATTAAATTCAGAATTTAACAAACTTTAAAAATAAATGTCATAACTTAATAATTGTTAAGTAAAGTCTATTTTTTTTTATTTTTGATTAAATAATAAAAAAAATTATAACAGAACTCTAGAAATAATTATAAAAAAAGAAAAATTAAAATATTTAGTAGAAAAAGTTACATTTGTTAAATCCTGTTACAATCTGTTTAGTATGTTCAATATGTAAGATAATCAAAAACAATGTTTATTAACATTTTTAATTTATTATAGAATTTTTGGATGAGGGCATTGCTATACAAAATATAATGAAATTACAATAAGTTTCTTACACAATTATAGTAATTCTAAATTATTCCTATTGAAAAATGCTTAACTTATGCTTAATAAAATATATTTTTAGTAATTTTTATAATTTACTTTTTTAAAATTTTTAAACACAAATTTGGAGACTTTATATCCATCAATGTGGTCCAAAAAAACTTACTTACGAAATATGAGTAACCCCCCTCCATTTTTTAAATTTGTATGAAAAAATAATTTTGTAAAAATAAGTCAATAAATCATCCCCTTCCCGTGATAAAATAGGGTTGAATTCTGACACAATGGTGTTGTGTTTTAGTTTTTTTTTTTATCAATTATTACAAATTATTTTTGATATTTTTATATTTTATTTATTTATTTATTTCTAAATATGATACAATGAAATAGGTCCTATTTAATTACAGTATTTAATCTTAAAAAATAAAATTTGTTTTCATTTTACTTTTTTATATGAAATAATAATGAGTTAGATGGAATTTGTATTAGGAAATTTTTTTTTGATAGAATTATTTTCTATAATTTAAAATTTTAATTTTAGTCGCTAAATGTTTTAGTTTTCCAAATAATTGAATTAAAAAAAAAAAACAAACCCTTGTGCCATAATTAAACCTTATTTCGGCACAAATTGTCAAGCATTTCTGTTATGTCTAACAATTTTACTATAAAGTATCTACCAAATAAAAATTATATACACAACTCGCAAAATTAAAATGTCTATAAATAGCTAAAATAGTTTGCTAAAATGGCTCAAATGTTTTGAAAATTTAAACCATGTCCAGAAAAGGCAAATATAAGTTTTTCGGCCAAATTTCAAGTCTATGAATATTTTTAACTGAATATAAGAAATAACCAAATTAAAAATAATAAAAGAATTATTTATGTTAATTTTCTGTTTTTCTTACTTTTTATCTTTGTTTTTATCAGATATTATGAAAACAGCTTAGAAAAATAAAAATGACTTCTCAAAAGTACCATCTAGATAATATTTCCTTTTAGAAATGGCACCGCATGTATATTGTGGAAAATAAAAATTAAAAAATAAATATTACAGTGAAAACAATACATTTCTCGTGCCACTCAGAATCTAAAATAACTATGAAATGCAATTGAACAAAAGAAAACAAAATTTATGAAATGCAGTAAAACTAATCCCCTCCAACCTCAACATAAATATAGACAATGCAAAAATGAAATCATCAGTTACTAAGATAGAAGGAAATATAAGAATGATAGAGAAAAGAAAAAAAGTAGAAAACATTATTATAATTTTAAATGTCAACATTTGACTAATATTACACTACTCCACAATGCTTTACATGTTTTCAAATAATAAACCTATTGATTAAATTATACTTATTAAACGTCCAGGAAAATATTTGACCTTTAAATATAATAATAATTATAATTTGTTATACAAATATATTGTACAACAAAATGCATCAATGCACAATTGTAAATAAATTCATTGTTTGTTTATATTCAATACTTATGTATAAAAACATACTATATTAATATCTTAATAAAATATTTCAGCTTTTACTGGATCCATGAACTGTAATCCTGAAGCTGAAAAATATAAATTTAAATTCAAAAAAAATAAAGATGATTTAGTGTCTGTGTTATTTAAATTATTTAATGAAGAGGTATTTAACAATAAGGTAAATTACATTTTTTGTTCTATTTAAACTTACTCATAGCAATTTATAGCATTAGGATGGATAACAGTTTTTGTTATTGAAACATATAATTTGTATAATAAAACTTTGTTGTTAAAAAATTACTAGAAATCTAATTTTAATAGATTTTGAGGGTAAATTTCTAAGAGGGTGGGTCAAAAGTAAAACCGATGAACTGTATATAAGCAAAAGCTGTGCTGATTAAATAAAATTTAAATAAAACCTACACAAAATTTATTCAACATTTTGGCGTTGGGTTTCCTGAGATTCCTATAATTCTTGTATACTAAAACGTCACATGTCGTCCATATAGAGTATATCTGTATGGTACATATAGTTGTTTTCGGCTAAAATATAATAAAACATTTTAGCTAATATATATTTTTGTTATAATAGGAGTTAGCTATTTTATTTTTGGTTATTTTACATATTTCTCTTAACAAATTTCAACAGTCAATTTTGACAATATTAGAGATAGTTTAGAGGTATAACTGAGGCTAAGTTTTATTAGTTGTACCATAGATATATAATACATTAGATATTATAAATCTATGTGTTTTACCCACTATTTACCTATAATTAATATTTAAATTTCTTTAAAAATATTTTAAGTTATCCTTCATTAAATTATGGTTACATTTTTAATCTATAATTGTATTTGTTTTAACTAGTGCTATGTCAGTCTGAACTAGACCACGGTGTGGTCTTTATTCGGTTTGATTTATCATTCTGAAAAATTCAGTCCAGTCTAGTCCATTGACATATCTTAATCCAAATATGTGAAACAGAAACTGACATTGAATTTATAAATACATACAGAGATCTGTATAAAATGCAATTTCCTAACAAATAATTGTTTTATATTAAAATGTACATAACATTCTATTTAATAGCTCCCAGCTGATATGAATTTCAAATGGAATGCAAGATTAAGAACAACTGCTGGTGCATGCTTCAATAGACGTTCAGTTAAGATAAATGAAAAATTAGAATGTGAACGAGTATCTCGCATTGAACTTTCTTCTAAAGTAATTTTATAAAAAAAAAAATATTTTGTTTTTATATAAGTTCAGGTTTTTCAAATTTCAAGTTACAGTTAAATTTTCGTAATATATTCATTTTTTAAAAAAATTGAAATCATTTTAAAATGTTAAAGTGCCCTTATTTTTGGAGGTGAAACAGCTACCTACTTTGAAATTTTGAATTTACTTAATCTTATATATATATTATTTCTCTATACTCATTTTTGATTATTGATCTTTATCAACTCGTTGATGAATTATTCTAGTTTTAATTTTAGTTAAGGAAGATTAATGGACTTGAATTTGTATATCATCACTACTCTCCCCCTACCTAAATTTAAAAGTGAAATATCTCATTAACGAGTTCGTGGAAATTAAAAAAAACTAAACAAACTTTCTGTCTTTTTATAGAATTTTTAATATGCATTTCTATAATTTAAAAATTATCCTTCAACATGAAATTTGATAAACCTTGCATATGTATGTAACCAGAAATGTTGATATTCCCAGGAAACAATGGCAATGCCTAAAAATCTTTGGAAATAATGGTAAAAATAGTGGAAATAATTGACTTTTAACAATTTTTTTGGAGTTTGTTAAATAATGTTATTGAGCATTGTGTACCCATCAATTTTCGTGTAACAATTATGTATATTAAGGTATGGAATTTCCATACAGCAATTAAAGTCCTACATGGACCGGGCCGTCCAAACTCGAATTTTAGCATAATCCTAGGTTAACAACTATTCTTGTTTGGAAAATTGTACTTAATTATAAATTGTGGTTGGGTCGGGCCAGATTTTCGTGTTTGATTGGATTGAGTCAGATTAACTTTGAACTTCCATTGGGTTGGATCAGATTCACTTTTGATGGATTATGCAGGATTCTAATAACTATTGCATGGTATATTTATTACATGAAATTAAAAGTGTTACTGTTAAAAACACAATTTATTTAATAGTATTCACTTCTTAGTACTGTACATTTGGTATTTATATGTTCAGTGTGGTTGGGAAAAATAAATTTAATTGTAATGCAAAGAAAGATGAGCATAGTTTGCACGAAGAGTGGGCCATTGTTGTAGGTGAAAATTTGGGTAGATATATAGGGGAAATTTAATGTATACCTGTACCCAATGATAAGATAATCATTGCTTACAAAAAATCATTCTGAGAGAGTTCGGTTAATAGTGTTGCTTTGTTAACAATATTTTTTTTTTATAACCTCAAAGTATGACTTATAATGAACTTCCTGTTAAATTTTCTAGCATTTCTGTTTTGTCTAACAACTTTATCCACAGAATAAAATACTTACCATATAAAAATTATGCAAAAAAATCCTGTAAAATTATAATGTATGTAAATAGCTTAAAAATGGCTACAATGTTAAACATTTTACCATGCCACATCTAGAAAAAGTAAATATACATTTTCTACCCAAACTTTCAAATCTCTACAAATATTATTAATTGAATCAAAACAAAAAATTATAAACACTACATTTCATGAATTTTCCCTTTTTTCTCATTTATTGAGAAAAATTATAAAATTATTTCTCTAAAGTACCACCCCAATCAAATATTCTTTCAGAAAAAGTTCAATATTTGACTATATATTTACCAGTAACATTTCTGGTAGGAAAGTTGTCCTTAAAAAAAAAAAAAAAACATAAAATCAATACATTCCTCTATCTGCTCAGAATCTAAAATGTTTAATGAAGCAATTTCATAAATTATTTTTATTGATAAACATGATGACACTGAATCGATCTTCCTTAATACAAACAAAATGTAAGAGAGAATTTAGAAATATTCATAAGTATACATTATTTTAATCTACGATGAAAAGTGCTTATTTCAAGCCATAACCCTATAATGTCGATATACATTATTGCATTAAAAACAAAGAATTATTTAACATCTTTTACTTTACACACATAGAGACCACCATCATTATGTGATGGTTGAAATCAAATTAAAGTATTCTAATAAAAATATTAAAAAAAAAGGAAAACTGAGTTTTTGAGAATTTGTGTCATCATAAATATAAAAACTGATAAGAGGTTTTGTTTCTAAACCAATTTTGTATTCAGCATACAACATATATTCACAAATAGATTTAGTTGATATTAAATGGCCTGAAATTGATCTGTTTTTTTTAAATATGTAGTTTTTCTGGGTACTGTGTAACATTGGCATATGGTTCCCTTTTTTTTATAAGGCATTAATTTCTAGCAATTTGTTTTGATTTCCTAGATATCAACATTTCCGGTAACATTTATGTATTAAAATAAAATTGAGTATCTATGTTGATTTATTTATCATGAATCAGCTATTTTTAGAACGAATCATTATAGAATTGTTTAAGCTTTATATTAAAACCATTTTTAATTTTTATTCCAACTTATGTATCTTATACAAGTATGTAATTTTATTTTCAAATAAAACCCCCCAGTAAATGTACTGTTTAAAGTTTAGACTGATTTAGTTGGGAAGGTTAATAAATTGATAAATCTTCCCTACTCCTCCGATCTAAACTTTAGGTAAATTAAAAATTAGTTATGCTTATCAAAATATTTGAAAAAAAAAAATAAATACACTTTTTAATGTACATGAAGTAGGGGCAAAAAATTAAAATTGATTTCAAAATAAAGCTTAAACGATTAAAATCTTATGAAAAAATTGCTGGTTCAAGGTATAAAATCACTCTATAATAATACTAATTGCTGGCACTCAAAAATAATGTATGGTATAAACCAGTGTTTTGAGGATAAGTCCAAATGTATTGCAAATTATATTATTTAATGACAAAAAATGTCAACACATATAAGACAATTTATTAACATTAATAGATATTCAATATAATTTTTTTTGATGATTAAAAATAATTCATCTGTTATCGGCATTTATCATTATCATTAATCTGATTGTAACCCAAATGATAGCCATTGTTCAATACCTGCTCATTGCCCACCCTTAATTTATCGATATTTCTAATTATTTTTATTGTTCTATGGATTTAATATTGTTTAATTGAGTGTTGAATCCATTTAATTCTGATCTGGAAACAACGCATATTTTATTAATAGAGAAAAAAGAGCTTTTAGAATTAAAAAACGATAGCACTGTTCAAATAGTTTAATGAGCTTGAGCTAGATAATTTTGGATCAATATAAAAAAAGAAAATTATTTAAGTTTATAAAAATTAGCTTTTACCGTGTGAGGTAGCTCTTTTCACAGTGAATAAAAAAGGGTAAAATTAATTGTCAAAGAGGAGTTAAGAGTTTAAAATTTCACTATGTATGATTATGTTATATGTATAAGAAATATCAGTCAAATTTCTTGTTAAAATATTAAATGCTATTTTATGTTACATTTTGTTTTTGTTATCTTTAAGTTTACACCACCAATTAAAATTAAATATTACTGAATTATTTTTATTTTTAAATTGTGTCGCAAAGTATGAAATTTTTAAGTGTGTTACTATAATACAAAAGCTAAGAAACACTGGTATAAACTATATATCTGTTAAATTTGAACTTTTTGCAGAAAAATTTACAAAAAAAACTATAATACCTGCAAAATAGATCTGGTTTGAATATTAATAATAGTTTTGTTTTACAGATTATTGATACTGCAGAAAGATTAAGAGACACATTAATTCATGAACTTTGCCATGCTGCTTGCTGGATATTTAATGGTATTGCTGAAGGTCATGGTCCATCATGGAAAAGCTGGGCAAACAAAGCTATGGAAATATTTCCTGAACTTCCAATCATAAAAAGGTGTCATAGTTATGAAGTACAAACTAAATTTACATATAAATGTAAAAAATGTGGCTATAGGTAAATCATATTATTTCTTCTATTTCTCTGCATTTAAAAATAAAATTGAAGAAAAAAATATAAAACTGTATAATACATGATTGAAATATATTAGATTATTGCATGCAATAAGCCCTAGCATTATCAAATTAAATGGAAAACAAAATGGTAGTGATTATAAATGTGTTATATAGTTATCGTTAATTATTATATTTATTCGTATTTCTATGAATAAAGGCCCTTACACTGCCATTTTTAATTTGTGTGCGTGATAAAATGCTAGAATGGGGGTACTAGTGCAATAACCTAATATATTTCAGAATTCTTATTCTCTCATTAATTATTTAATTTTAAATTTTCAGTTCATAAAATTTTAGATATTTATTTATTTATTTATTTCAGTTTCGGACGTCATTCAAAATCATTAAATTTAGAGAAGAAAAGGTGTGGACATTGCTATGGAGAATTTGAACTTATTGTAAACAAAATTAATTATAATTCAGTTTCTAATAATAATTTGCCAGTAGTTTATACAGATCCAGTAAATGAATTATATAATTTAAATGATGTACCACAAAAATCGAATCCCTCTAGAAAACCATCAAAATTTGCATTATTTGTGAAAGAAAACTACAGTAGAGTAAAACGAGAAAATCCCTTATCAAAACATGGTGAAATAATGAAATTACTTGGAGAGAAATTTGCTACATCTAAAACCCTAACATCCGATGAAATTTTTGATAAGTTGCTTGATAACGAATTACAATTGATAACATAACTTATGACTGGTTGGAAATTAATTTCTAATTACATAAATCAACAAAATAAGTTATTCATAGGTATATTAGTAATTGAAGATTAATATTAAATTTATTTAGCTAATTAAATTATTTAATATTTCTATTATATTTTATTAATATATTCCTTGATTTTATATTATAAAATATATAATAAAATTGTACATAATAAAATCAATGATATGATCTAAGGGATAAATAAAATATGGTGTTCACATATGTTAGTGACATAATGAGACGACTATATGACACAATGTTCTTTGTCTGGTTATATAAACTTTACTTTTTATAAATAATACAAGACTTATTAACATACAATTAATATTCAATTATGATATGTAAAATAAATAAATAGTAATTATAAAATTATTATATTGATATATCAAAATGTATTTAATTATTGTATACCTTATAAGATTACCAAAATATTTGGTGACTTGATCGCTGGTCAATTGATTGGCAAAAAAAAAAACCATTATTATTTGTTTTGGTTTATATTACATAAGTATGGAAAAAATATTGGAAATTAATATTGAGGGTTGAGTATTAGCTAAGTTTCAAGAGCTCAAAATTTGATTTCAAAATATGTTTTTCTACCTAGATAACTTAATAAAGCCATAGAATTTTCAATAAAAGAGTGAACCTTGATTTTTAAACAAGTTATTACAAGTGAATTATAATTAATGATTAGTAGAAATATAAGTATTTAAAACATTGAAATGTGTTAAGCCATTTTCTTAACCATAAACAAATTTTGCTCTAATTAATATTACATTGTAATCTTGTATTTTTAGTAGAAATTCAAATTATTTTTCAAAATAAATGGCTAACATATTTCTAAAAAAAACAATAAAACATTCACATTATTATTTTTAAGTTTTTACTTTATTTATATTATTGTTCAGAATTTTAGCAAATTCCTTAGACATTTTATTTTGATGTCATACTACAATAGTCAACAATATTATTTAAATTTAAATTACTTCTATGGGTTATATTCTAGATTTTATTGAGCTTGTGTTGATAATTATGTTTATTTAATGTAATACATTCAAACTAATAGAATATTGAATTAAAAAATTATATTTTTTGAAAATAAGGGTGATTAGAATCATGTGGCATTATAGCATCAGTTTTGTAAGTTTCCTGTAAATACTAAAATCAAATTTATTGTTTATTATAGAAACTGTAAAATTTAAAAAATTTAATTTACTTTTTTATTTGTATTTCAAGTGTAAATTGAATGTTTTATTTATTTTGTTTAAGTATTTAACTACATTTTCTGTTTGTCTATTTGAACCTCTTAATAAAATGATTGTGTCATCAACATATCTATAATATGCTTTTATATATGGACTGTATATTTTGTTGTTAATAATATTATTGGTTTCATCATTTTACATGTAAATTTCAGGTTAAAGAGCACTTAAAGGACTACTCATAACTAATCCATCTTTGTGAATATAATTTATTATTATATTGGAAAGCTTTAATTAATAATTACATTTATTGATTAAATAATTTCTTGTATTTTGTATAAAATTTATTACAGTGTACAAGTTTATACTTAAAAAAAATTTACTGTTTCCTGTTTGGTAATAGATTTATATAAATTTTTAATGTCAAAAGTAATCATTTTGTAACCTGGCACAATATTAATTTTATTAATCTATACTTATCATATAAATTACAAAAAATGTGCCTAGGTTTAATCATTGTTTTTAGAATTTGAAAAAAGTTTATATTGAATTTTTTTATAATAACCTCAGTAGTTAATCTCTTCAATTTAAAATGCTTTTGAACTACATTTTATTTAAATTGTATAAATCATAATATATTTAGACATACACATGGTAAAAATAATTATTGCATTGTCTTCATGCATAAAATATAAAATTTTAGTTGGGTTATTTTATTCAAAAGGAAATACACTATTACTTTGTCATTCTCTGATAATGATAATAGTATAGAAATATTTGATAAATATATATATACATAACAGCATTTTATGTGTACAAATCTTAATGCATTGAATTTTTACCTCATGAGCATGGTGATTAGTCGTTCAGAAACCATATATGTGATAGAAGGTGAATGGTAAAATTAAGAGCAATACATTGAAATAATGCAGATAGCTTAAAAATTAAAATAAATAATAATACTTCACTTCTTTGTTACAAAGTAGTACAAATTTAACTATACTTTAAAATCATTATTTATTTGATTATATTATAATAAAATGAAAATTATGGTTAAACAAAATATAACCTATTTTACACCTTATAGTTACACTTAAACTGGGGTGTACTTAAAAAAAATTAATACAAACTAATAATACCAATAATAAGTTGATGTTCATAAAAAAAAAGACAACTATCCTATCCTAGATCTATATTTGATAATTGTATATTTTGTTGTTCATTTCGAGCCATAAAATATGATGTATCATCAATGCTTACAGGAGTAGGAACAAATGGAGGTACTTCTTTCAAAAGATTATTCCAGTCAATATTTGAAAATAATTCAGTAGAAGATCTTAAATCTGAACCCGAAAGTCTTTCGTTTTGATCTATTGCCATTAAACCATCAATTGCTTCCATCGCTTCTCTAGATAATGTTTGATCACCAGATGGCCACTCTAATTCTACAAAATTAAAAAATTGTGGATAAAATAAAAAATTATCATTATAAATTATAATATAAATTTACCACGTTGGAGTATATCTTCGAATATTTCTTGTACAGTATCACCTTCAAATGGTACAACTCCAGTCATAAATTCATAAAGACAAACACCCAATGCCCACCAATCAACACCAGATCCTAGATTACACATTTGTATTAGTAACAATTACCAAGTACTATAATTCAATAATAATTACCATGTTCTATCCCTTGAATTAATTCGGGTGCTAAATAATAAGGTGTACCTAATATTCTACCATCACTGGCTCTTTTTCCTTTCCTTAAAGATTTAGGGGTTCGATATGGAGTTAGTTTTGGTAAATATGGAGTGGCAATTGGACTCATAATTAATTCATCCTATAACTCATGAACATTATAAGTAAATTGTAAAATTGTTTCATTTGTTTATTATCATTTACCATATTAGAGCCTTTTAAAAAAGATGGAGATTGTGTAGGTGTGGGCAAACAAAATCTAGTAGATTTTAAGATTTTTGGAGTATCACCATGTGACCGTTTACGAGAATATTGCACTGGAGTTGATACAGCAACACGGCCACTACTTAATCGTTCTTCAGCTCTAAATATAATTGTAGAAAACATTATTAATATTTTTATTTAATATTAATATATTAAATTGAATCTCACTTTAGTTTCAAGACACTTTTCACACCTGAGGGAGGTGTATTTGATCCTATGTTTGATAAGTCTACATTCTTAATTTGTTGTGTAAGACCACAACTATTCAATGTGTTACTTTCTAAATCCCGAAGTGGTAATATTCTTCGTCTATATCGTCTTAGGGAATCGGAATCTGTTGATTTGAAGCGTTTGCTAAAAATTTAAAAACTGATATTTTATACAAAATACACTAAAACAATATACATTATAAATTAAATTAATATAATGATTAATAATAGCTAAAAATAAAAATTAATAAATAGCACCATAATTTTATTTAAATATTAATACATTTTACATATTTCAATAAAATAGTTAAATTTAACAATTATTTGGGTAGCAAGCTAACTATGGAAATGTTATACTTAGAAACAAATTAATCAAAATTTACCAAACTATAATCATTAATTTTATAATAAAATGATAAAAGTTGATATTAATTATGAATAGAAAATTAAATATTTACAAATAATATGCTTATGAACCTAGAAGGTCAATATTTAAATTCTCTATTTAATAGCCAACTAAGTATAAACATTTATAAACAATTTTAAAATTTATAAGATATTTTTAAATAATTTATGTACTAGTACATAATAGGCAATAATTATTCAAATTAAAATAAACATTGTGTTAGAATTTTTTTACAAAGTAATTAGTCAGTCGTACAATGAATACCAAATTCAAAAAGACTGATAACAGTTGTGGGACATATCACTGTTTAAGAGAGAAGTTAAATGGGTAGTAAGTTTATTTGTATCAATACCCAAAAATAAACAATATTGAGTAGTGTTATAAGTAATATTTTTCCTGTTGTTATCAAGGTAACCCAGAAATCAACAAAAATTATTTAAACAAATGTCAAATTTTTCCATTTATTAAGAAAACCACAAGGAAAATAATAAATTAAACTCCTCAATCCACCAACTAGATCAAAACTGCTACAAAAATATTTTTATATGTTTAATTAGAACAAGATTTCTGGTCAAAAGTTGTTTACATACATAAAAAGACTCATATAGTAAAATCAATACATTCCTCGTTTCACTCAGAATAATTCAAAGTTTAGCTTTTACATTTATATACTTACATTAATCAAATTAATACATACATATTATTTAATTACTTAACCACTAAATAAAAATTAAACTTAATAGAATTCTGTAACAATGGTTCAAGCTAAATTCAATCTATTAAAATTATTTCAAATTTAACTATACCTTATGTTTTTAGTAGAACATGGTGTATCATGAAGTTTATCCCTGTCATTTATATTACTGCATTCACAATCTGTAGAACTACAATTTTGACAAGTATAAAATGTAGTTCCTTCTAATGTATTATTAGCTGATTGAAATGGTACAATTCCAGACACGTGGCTACTATTATAATCATCTTCTAGATCCATATTTAGTTTCATACTAAAACCACTGGTCTGAGCCTTTTCGTTTGATCCCTACATAAAAAAATCAACATGAATTTTAAAATTAAATAAAAAATATGTCTAAAAGCTTATTGTTATTACTAGGGCTAAAGACTTTAGCTTGTAGGCTTAAGCTTGTAAAAATTATAAAATATGTATACTTATACTTTTGAAATCAGTAAATATATTTAATAAAAAAACAAAAAACAGATTAAATTTCCTAAGTATAAACAAATACCTCATGATCTATAATTATCTTAATAATCACGGATGTTATAACACTAAAAAAAAATAATTAAAACAAGATGGTAAAATTTGTAATATGTTAATCTTTAACCATGTGGCTAAAATATTGATTAAAATTAAAAATGGTGCATTTATAATTATAACTTTATGTACCATCTAGGCAACCTGATTGAAGGGCAGTTCGCTTTAAATTAAGTTGTTATAATATTTATATTTATATAATAATACAAATAAATGATTTCTATAATTAACTTTAAACAGTTTATATATTATACAAGTTGGAGCTATAAATGGCTTTTTTAGGATAAATTTTATTAAAGAGTTAATAATAGTATTTAATGGTGTTAGATGTTAGATATGTTATTTAGATATGGTTCAAGAAGTTTTTGCTAACCCTCGTAGTATTCCAGCATTCTCAAGGTTTTTTAATAATAATAAATAGTGTACAGTATCAAAAGCTTTTTGGATATCTAGACAAATTCCAAAAACTTTATTATTTTGATTTAAGAAATCTCTAATATAATTAATTGCCATAAATGAGCATCTTTGGTTGATTTTTTATTGATAAACCCACATTATTTGAAAAAAATAAATATAGTTTATTGTTAAAAATTCCTTAACACAACCTTAATACATTTTTCAAATATTTTGGAAATTGTTATAAGATTGCAATCAGCCTATAATTAGAACAACTCTTATCATCTGTATTGTAAATAGGTGATATTACACAATTTTTAAAAGAACTTGAATATTTTTCTGAGGAGATTGAATTGTCAAATATTATCAATAGAGGATAAGAGATATTTGAAAAGGTATATTTTATTAATGCATTAGATAATTTTTTTAATATATAATTTTGAGTGTTTTATTTTTAATATGTATTTGTGTATTTCAAGTTCTGTTATTGGATTATAAATAATAAAAACCAATTTCTCATTAATTATAGTCAACATATGAAGCAAACTTTTAAATATTACTTTATCCTGAAGCACATTTATACAGTTCAATAACAATATATGAGTATCCTAAAGAAGTCATCAGTCCTATTTATTACTTACAAATGAAAAATGTGATGTTAAAGATAGTAGTTGACCAGGGGTTCTAGTAGGAACATTTGGAGAGCTATTTATTAAATCTGTTATTTCTAAATCTGTAACAACATAATAAAATATTAAGTATGCTGTTTGTTTAGAAATAATTAAACTCAATTTTACCTCGATGAATTGTAATTCGACTAAGACCAAAATCTGTTAATTTTATATGTCCCTGGCCAGATATTAACATATTGTCAGGTTTTAAGTCTCTATGAACAATTCCATGACTGAAAAAATAATACATATTAATAGTATATTATAAAGTCATACAAATTTATTAGAATGAATTATGCTATATTTAAAAAATATAAAAGAATCATAGTAGTGAAAATGTAATTTTGAATGATTATAAAAACATAATTAACCTTTATTTTATTTTACATTATTTTTTTTTCCTGATGCTAAAGTGCTCTTTACCACAAGTCTCAAAATTTAAAAAACAAACGATTTATTTTTATTAATACATTTTTTTTTTAGTGCTGATTTTTAAAATATTTAAATTTTTTTTCAAAAACTATTATTTAAAAAAAAACAATTTAATTTTTTTTTATTTTTATGATTCTACAAGTCTAACATGAGATCGTAAAGCGAGCTCATGAAATTTGTTAATGGTTAGGTTTAATATAATAAGATTTAGGTTTACATTTATGACACTATTCTCTTTAGAGCAGTATTAGGTTGAAAATGTTTATGCAGTTAAGCTAGACCTTAACCAGCAACCTTATGTTGCTGCCGCAATTTTCTTATTTTTTCCATAAGTTCTTTAATAATAATTTTTACAATAAAAATTTAGATGTTTTCAAAATCAACATAAAAAAACATGGAGGCATAAAAAGAAAAGTATTTAAAATTATGAGTGACATAATAAACTGCACTTGTTCCTTCCCAATTAATTAAGAATTTAAAATTAATACTAATTTAATAAATACATACATTTATATTTAAACATTACTTAAAATGGTGTTTTAATAAAAATAAATTAAATAGTTTGATTTTATGAACCTGGTTATTATTTGAATAAATGAGCTGATTTATATATATGATTATTATCAGTAAATAGTACATTATCTACCTGTGGAGGTATTGCAAAGCTAATGCAACTTCAGCAACATAAAATGTTGCTACATCTTCTGTAAAATAACCCATTACACTAAGCAATGATTTAACATCTCCACCAACCATATATTCCATTACCTGAAATGATTAAAAAAAATGTTATAAATTAAATACAAATATGTATGTATTTTTTAATAATAATACCAAATAAATACAACTTGATGTCTGCAATGAATAGAACAATTTAACACAAAATGGACTGTTAGCTAATGCCAATGCATTTCTTTCATTAACAACTATAATAAATAATAATAATTAATTATTTTCAACAAACAATAAATATGAAAAAATTACCTTGTGTTATCATATTTTTATTGATCATGTCAGTTTTTTTCATAACTTTGATAGCATACATTTGTTCCAAGTTCTTTTTTTTGTGACCCAAATAAACTTTTCTACATATAAAATTGAATGCATATGTAATATTAATTACCATATACATATACTGACTTTAAGATATTTAATAAGTAATTGGCCCTAATACATAAAGATGATTTGTGGTATCAATATGTATGCAAACAAACTGTACAAAATTGTACGGTAATTGGTTAAGTTTAATCTGTTCCTACAAGCCCTTAAAGTTCTCAAATGCATTTTTAATCAAAAACTGTGTTTTTTGTTTTTGAATTATATCTTGTTACAATCAATAATTATACAAATATATATATTTAACATTATTTAAAGACCATTAAATTTATTAAAACTATTATTCTTTACATATTTTGATTAGTATAATATTTGATTATGAAGCATACAAGTTCATAATTCCTATCATTAAAACAATATTTATTTCAAATAAACTGACATAATATAAATCATGTATTTATAAAGTAGTTTTGGAAATTAACCTCCTTCCTTTATTTATTATAGAAAATAATCTTACTTTAATACTAAATTTTTATATATATATATATATATAGAGAGAGAGAAAGAGAGTTATAGTATTTTACATTTTAGATAAATAATGTTTCAAGCATATTTATGTATGAGATTTTAATTCAAAGTTAAGAAAAAACATCACTATTTGAACAAAACAAATTTGTTCTAGAAATTTAAGGGTAACGAGACAAGAGTTAAACTTAACCAATTGGTATAAAACTTTGTACACTTCATTTGTATACACATTGAAACTGAATTAAAGGGTAAAACTTAAAAATAAAAACAATTTTTAAAAATTAGGTTACCCTAATGTACATAGTTAAATTAATGTAATTTTAATATAATATATATATATTTATCATAGTATATAAACCTTATATTACAATTTTTTAAAAAAAACACTAAATAAATATAAATTGTGCTTGACATTTTTCCATTTTAAAATTATTTTACTTATTTTCCAAAAACATTAAATTAATAAGTATAATTAATATATTATGTTTATAGTTCCCTTTATTTTGGTGATAATATTATAATAATATCCACCTACAGGTGGAGCAGTTTTTGTTCAAAAACAAAGTGAAACATTTAACTTGTTTATACTTCTTCTTCATCTTAGGTTTATTGGGCCCTTAAAACCAACCCGTTTCACAACCAAGCCTCCATCATTCTCTGCCCAAGGCCAAATCCTCCAATTAAGACCACCTACCAGATTTTCTACATTTTTTTTGTATTACATCTTCATAACTTATCCTTGATCTCCCCAAAGGTCTTTTTCCTATGGAACTATATTCTATTACTGCACGTAGCATAGTTTTTTAGGTCTTTCAAATATGTCCAGCCCAGTCTTCTTCTTCTGATAACTTTTAATATGTTTGCATCACTATATAAAGCTTCCAGTGCTACATTCTTTTTTGGTCTCCACTCCAGAAAATAAAGAGAGTAATATCCTTGACTGGGCCATAAATTCTCTACAAAACTTTTCTTTCAAAAATAATGAACTTATTTTCGTCTTATGGTCATATTAGTGACCTATATAACGGTTTTTTTTAAACTTTGTGACAATGCTCAAGAATATTTATTTCATCTTTTAATCTTTTTCATCTTATAGAACCAGGTTTTCCTCATTATCTTGAATGTAGTACCAACTAATACTAAAATGCAAAAAAATAGGATATTATCATGTTACAATTGGAGCGAATAGGAGAAAATTTGAAGACAGAAAAAAAAATGCACAATAAAATCAATAGATCCCTTGCTGCTTCACTCAGAATCTGAAATTAGGTAGCAATTGAGATAGTTGCAAAAATTCAATGTTTTTTTATTAGTACATAATGTATTAACGTACATAAATAAATTGAATTTCTCCATACATCCTACCTTCCCAAATTTTCACCTACAAAATGGCCTAACCATGATACAAAGTATTTTTGTCATTTCATTTGTTTTCATTTAATAAAGATACCAAGATATTTAAATTGTTCTACCCTTTTAAGTTTAAACTTATCAATTTTTAAGCATTGACAAAGTGGAGTATTATATTAGCTCAACACCATATGCTCTGTTTTTTCTTTATTTCATATAACCCAACTTTTGTTGCCATTTTATGAAGTCTATAATAATAGAATAATTTCATCAGTCAATCTGGCGGTACCTCCATCAGCACTATGTCATATGCATAGGCTAGTAGACTTATTGTTGTATTTTGCAATTTAATACCCTCTTGAGATTCAAGTTTCATTTTTCTAATTACCTTTCCCAAGACTTATTATACATATTAATTATTATTACCAATTTATTAGTTGTACCATGTCAGGCTTATTACAAAAGTACAAATAGATCATATGATGCTTTAGTGTAGCAAAACTATTGAAGGAAATTGAAATGGCTAAATTAAAAAAATAATTGTTTGTGTGGATACTTCAGCCAGTGTTTGGAGATAGTGTCATGAAATATTTGCTTAGGGCAGAAAATATTTAAAGATCAATGTCTACAATATAAATAAGGTATAGTATCCTGATAACATAATCAGTTATGCCATAATTACTTCATATGTAATACATATTACATCTTTTTTATTCTCCAATGTATAGTAAATATTAATTATGTGCATTATGTAAAAACAAATATTAAAATAAAATATATAAGAGGAAATTCTATTTAAAATATATGCCTTTTGTAATAATAAAAAAAAACAAACGTACTAAGAGAGAATTCCTACTATTTTACAACAGAAAATTAATGAGTTGCTATAAACCTTAAACAAAAATAAACATACCCATACGCTCCTCTACTGATTGGTTTAATAACATTGAAATCACTTATTTCTGGGTGCTGAAATTTTAAAGAAGTATAATAATGTTATTTATATTAGTTATAATTTATATTCTACTATGAAGTTTAGATAAGAGTATACAATGTATACTAAATCAGTCATCACACAAAGTTGCACGGTTGGAACATATAAAACACATTTTATACATACATATAAAGTGTATAAAACTAATAAGATTAGACATTTTAAATTGCATAAAAGTTTTTATATGTGTTTTATACTAGCTGCACAGTAGCTATTGAGTATAATTTGTAATATCAATTATTAATAAGCTTATTATATAACAATTTTTAAAAAAAAAACAAAACATATTTTTATTTTAAACAAATTCACTAAAATTATTTGTATTGATTTATTTACGTTTTAGTATTGATATGGATATGATATTCTTTTTACAATGAAGAGGTTTATTAATTTAGGTACTTTCTGGTTCAACTTAAATATATGTCAACAATACTTTAAAATTAATTCAAAATTGAAAATACCAATATAATATAAGGTACATTTTACTAAAATAAGTTTTAAACTTAGTTGATGAATATTAATTAATAATAAATTTCATAGTAATTATATGTTGTATGTATTATAGTTTTATAAGTGTAATATATAAAATGTTTTAGATACGTACATTACCAACCATGCAATGTTGTTTACCCAGTATTGTATAAAATTCTTACCTTACAATAATTTGGTTCCTACATATTTAATATTTAATGTAGTTGTGAAACATTAAAGCATAACAATAAATACAATAATTTATTACCTTAGTTTCTTTCGTATTTTTTACAATGGTATTCAATAACGTTTTTTCATACGGAAATATATTGTCTTCACTTCTACTTGCCATTTTAAAATATTAACATAGGTACTTGAAAAATTATAAATCAATATATAATAGTAGATAATATAAAACACTAAAATATATTATAATATTAAACATTGTAATATGAATGTAAATAAATACGTTAAAAATTGTATATGTAACTGCTAAATAACGGATGTTCCGCTAGCAATATTTGATAAGAGAGCCCAGTGGTTCTCAAAGTGCGTGAAAATTGAACTAAAGGCGGTAGATAGGCAATAAATATACAATAATGAACGATGTAAGGCATAAAAAAAAATTTTAAGTAGTAACATAACGTCACAGTAACCAGCAGAAACAGTCTTTTTTGGACCTACATTATGAATAGACGCTTATGGATTTAAACAATTTTATTTTAACAAAAGGTAATTCGTGAAGTCTATTTTCAGACAGTGTATATTTACAAAATAAATAAATTAAAACATTGTGTGGTTTTTTTATTGTCGTTTTTATATTGTGAATACATACACAGTCTTTATTGTGTTAACAAAATATTATACTAAATATAATAATTTGGTTGAAATTCAGTGATTATTTAAAACACATTACTTCCCTTGCATTATTTTAAAGAGTGTATAAGTATTTAAAAATAATCTATTTATAACTATGGCATACTAATTATTATTATTTAATAATATTGTTCCTAGAATAAATAAAACAAAATTATAATATATCATACGTTTCATTTATTTCAATACTGATATTTTTATAATATTTAATTTCAATTCCCTTTGAATATTTATATTAGTTTAACAAAATAAATATATATTACATTACATGCTCACAAAAATATATTATAATATTCCCAATAATTCATAATTTTTATCAATTTGTTTTCAAATAAAATTATCAACATTAAAAAGTGCATCATTAATTGATAATCGGGTTCTGAAACCAAATTATTTATTAGTAAAGAAAGATTTTTTATTTAAGAAATGTTTTATTCTGGCCTTGGTATATTTTAAAAAGTTTAATAAAATCTCTATTTAAACATTTAAAAGAAAAACATGATAACTGATGATAAGTTGATATTTCTATTAGTTGATGTGTTAAGGTTGTCGGTATATGTTATTAGGTTTAAGTTTAACGACCAGTTTTGAATTCAAAATTCATTTTCAAGTTTAACAAAATCAAATAACATCGCGACTTTTTTTTATAAAATATAACTGATATCACACCAAAAATCCCTAGTTATAACTCCGTGTAATAAAAAAGCTAAATAAAAAAAAAAAAATTAAATTCAGTAATTAAATCTTAATCTAAAAGACGTAAGACGTGTAAGGTATAATATGGAAACTAAGTAAAATGTAATTTTATAATATTACAAATACCTATGACGATATATAAGAACAATAGTATAGTTAAATAGTTAGTCAACATATTGTTTATAAATTATTAATTTATTTACGAAATATACTATAAGGGTTACTTAGTCGTATTTATTTAAGTATACCCTACCACGTTCTGCCAAGTAATTAAACAATATGTTGACTTAGTATTTAACTTTATAATTGATCTCATTTATAAGATAGATATTTGTAATATAAAATGGCATTTTACTTGGTTTCTATATTATATCACGTATTTTAAAGAGTTAATCATTAACAAATATAATTTTTTTAACTTAGCTTTTTTATAATAAGTGTTTTCGGTGTGATAATATAGTACATAAATATTCCACTGCGGTCTACGAGCGCAACAGAACTGTTTTATCTTTCGAGTAATATCACAGAATAGAATCTTGTAGTCACTGGTCACAAATTCATAGCCTGTATCTTTAATCGTGTCATTAACACTTAAAAGTATGAGTATTCATGTGTATAGTTGTACCGTAAATTGTAGGCAACAGTCATACTGGTCTTATGTTACTAAATAGTAAATACGAGAAATACTATTTTTTTTATTTTTATCATTAACTATTAGTACTATTAATTAGTATTATTAATTTTGATTTTGATTTAATTTGATAAGCGCCTCAACTATTAATTTTTGGTTATATGCTGTTTTTAATTTACCTGTATTGTTAAGTGTAAGTGTTTCGAATTTTAATTTTCTTTGAAACATTTTTATCAATCGCTTTTCTTCTGTAAAGTCTTTTGATTATTATACACTTGAAACGAAAACTTCTTCATATTCACTATGAATAAAGCGGTATGTATTTTGTTTAATTGTGTTATACTTATATATTAAACGTCAATTAAAATTTATAGGTATTGTCTTTTAATTAATTTACAATTTGATCGAAATTGTATTTTGTACTGCTATTCTAAATAAACTTAATTTTTACTATTATTTATTTTTATTTCAGATAACTTATTCAGAAGATCAACTAGCAGGTAAATTATTTTAATTTTGTTATTTATTACACTTAATTAATAACTGTAGTTTTTACTAAAATAATGGTAATTATTTTTAAATCCAGAGAAGTTATAATATAAGTTAAATATTTGTAAATCTTCTATTTATTTCATTTTATTGTAGTAGTTGTTTCCAGATTATATTGGTCATAAAAACCCATTTCATATTTATATACAAAAGCCAAGTTGAAGTAGCATTGTTGTTTAGTGATGCTCTGTTTGCCATTCGCAAATATGTTCCTCTAAAAGAATTTTCTCTTCCTAAATTTCCACACTGGGTTTCTCAATTCCTTAAAAAGTTAATATTTGAAAAGAAACAGGCACATAAAATATGTAAGAGTACTAAGTCTCCCTTTGATCAAGCAATCATTTTTGAGTTACGAGCCAAATGCAAACAACGCTCTTAAGTTTGACTATTGTACCTTCATCAAGCGAACAGAAGAAGTGCCGTCCTCTTTTCCTTCTGAAGTTACATTAAGAATCTTAAACAAACCCCCCAAATATCTTTAACTGTTCATTTTAATTATATCTCTTCTAATTCACACATTGAGTGTTAATCTTTTTGCTTCTTATTTTTCTTCACCTATATTTATTCTCCATCTCCATTACCATCTCAATCTTCTTCCTACGGAAAATTGCTTTTTGATCATTCATCTAACATAGCTTTTTCTTCTAATGATGTACTCCTTTTTCTTGGCTTGCTAAGTATCTCCTTAGTTGAGTTATCAGTGAAAATAAAAACTCGCCATAGTATAATTGCCAGATTGAGTGATACGTCTTAGGGAGCAGATGCAAATACATTAGTTCACTATCATTAGTATATTCAGCAGCAGAATATTATGCATTTGTCTGAATAATCGTTGCACATCCTAAAAAAGTGGACACCCAGCTCAACTCAGTTATGAGGATTATAGGGGAACATTAAAAGTACTAAGCAATATTGCTCTTCCAAACATCAAAAGAAAACGAACTCTTATCCAAGAATGTACCAAGCTAATAATATCAACCTCCTAATACATATGAATCTATTGATCATGTTAGTCTTTTAATATTATCCTCAGTGTGTATTTAATTTTTTTAATGTTTATTTATATTAGTTTTGTGATTCACTTATTTTTATTTATTTCACGCTGAATTTTATTATATACAATCTGTTATGTTGTTTTAACTTGTCATTCAAAATATATAGTAAATCTTTCTCTAATGGACCTAACAGTAATTTGGCTTGCTGATTATATAATTTTTATCATTCAGTGGTTTTAACCCAGTGGTTCTCAAACTTTTAAAGTTTATAATAGGTAAGTTTTAATTATACCAATGAATTAAGTATTAAAAGCACATTTTGGAAAAACAAAAAATTGAAAATCTTAAATTCTAACCAAGAAATATGTGAATCAGAAAACCCAAACTTCATGAAGTTTCTACTGTAACTTCCAAATGAAGTTCGTACAACTTTTTTACATGCTTAATGTACACACAAAATAAACAAAAATCTAAAAATTTGATAAGTTGCTAAACTAGAATTATGCTGTTTTATTATAATACTATATAATGTATATTGTATAAGTATAAAAAAAAAAAGGTATTCTAATGAGATGGATGTATCTGGTGTTTTGCTAGGAAAAAACAAAATATCTATGTTTTTTTTTATTAGCATGAAGTTTGCAGTCTTAATGGTTTCATAGCTGCATTTGTAAAAACTTTTTGACAAATGAGGCACATCACTAATGTAATATTTATAGGCGATTGGTATTGAGTGAAACCGTGCTTCAAATATTCAATTATACTACATTTTTTCTTCGTTTTAGCTATGATGTGTACAATTAAATATGACAATTATTATAAAACTGATAAAAAATAAACACTGTTGGCATCCCCGAGTGTTCTTAATACAAATAGAATTCAGATAATATAGGTTGCTCCAAAATATAATACATGTTATCGCAATAATGACTGGATTCAACAGACGACAAACAATTATTCCAAAAATATAAAAAATACACATGTACAATAATGTTGAAAAAATTGAAACAGTCACCGCCCTATTTTGC
This sequence comes from Cinara cedri, assembly GCA_902439185.1. Lineage (NCBI taxonomy): Eukaryota > Metazoa > Arthropoda > Insecta > Hemiptera > Aphididae > Cinara > Cinara cedri. The sequence goes on from CABPRJ010001428.1 coordinate 2,076,247, forward strand.
AATCCAATACCCCCAATTAAGCTTTTAACTTTCATTGCACCCCTAGATAGCTCTAGAGCTCCCAAGGAGGTGATATTTCCCACTTTGGGAAACACTGTTCTAACCGAATATTATTTTTATATAGTTATTGTAGCATTGTTATGCTCTCTATTTGAAGGCACTTTCCCTTCTGTCTGGAAAATTTATTTGGTTGACGTTAGCTGTCAAACCAGGTGACCCTTCTGATCTTTATAATTCTGCATTAAGCTAAACTTTTTGAGTCTCTAGTCTACTCTAATATTAGTAGAAGTTTAAAATATATTATGGATGAGCAGGATGGTTGCAGACCTTAAAAGTCTACAATCACTAGCAGTTGCTTTTACCATGCATTTGTTTGATCATATTGAAAAGGGTGGTCAGGTTGATACTTTAAAATATCCTTCGACATTTTTGACCATAGACTCCTCCTCATTGAGCTTTATCTGCTTGGTATTAGTGACCCCATTATTTTATGACTGCACTTATACTTTTCTGATAGGTAATACCTAACCTAATCTAACCCCTGATAGGTAATTTGTAAAAGTCAAATGCCTTGTCCTCCACATGATTATGAACATATGCATAAAATATTTAAGATATCCATGTTAAGATATGTTGTGACCTTTTGTTTATTTTTATCTAAACTTGTACTAGTGTTAAGAAATACGTTCTTAAAAGAGTGATTCCTGGAATTGATTACTTTTTAATTTCTTATTTTTGAAACAGTAATGTAAATATTTTAATTTTTTGGTTCTTCTCTGAAATATGTTTTAGAACATATTTATGGAAAAAAATTTCGCATTTATTTTGAATCTAATAAATGAGACACTTTCAAACAAGTTTTTGCTGAAATATGACTTGGTGTTCCAAAGCAAATTAAATAGTGATATTTTCAAATTAAGAATAAAAAAAAAAAAAGTATTTTGGACTGCATAAGGTATTCATGATATTCATAAGGGAACGCTTTAGTAAGGAACGAGTTCTTTTTTAAGTAACAAGTTAATAAGGAATGAGGAATGGGAATGAATTCCTTTTTAAAAGTAACGCTAACAACACTGACTTGTACATAGACTGTCCTATTACAACAAATCAATTTTAAAGTTCAACTTTGTCTTACTAGAAACACTTCTTCTTTCTTTACTTCATTTTCCTCTACAAATTATGAACTTAATTCCTCTTTCTTTCGCCCTATGCGTATTGCAAATGCTGACCCCACCTTTAACCACGCTTAAATTATTTTCAACCGAGTCTTCACTAACATTAATTACTTCTTTTATTTTGCTAAGTATTGTGCTATGTATTATCAATTTTTACCCTTCTTTGGTTTGGGCTTTAGCCTTTACTGTAAATAAAATAAAATAAGTAAAAAAGATTGGGGTGCAGAGAAGGCTTTTGCACTCCTCTTATCATCAGTAGGTTGGGTATTGGCTAATTTTGGGCTGCAAGTCAGTAAACATGATTCATGTCATTATTTTTTTATGATGTATTTATACTCCATACTATATTGCTGAAAATAAGACATAAATTGGGGTAAAATTCCCCTCAAACTAAGTCTTTATATAGTAGCTAATAGATAAAGTATTTAGGTATCCCTCTATTTATATACTTATTATTTAGTCATTGTTGTTCCTCCAAAAAATGGGTTATTTATGCTTATAATATATATTAAATATATAATGATTTAAATAGGGTATTTGTATTGAGACAAATAAGCTAGCGTGCAATATTACAATAATTTTATAATTTATAAATAAAATTTGTTCAATCATGAATTACACATCTTAAAAATGCAAAAATGAATGCACAATAAGATATTATATTTCCATATTGAATAATTTCCTTAAAACTATGACTATTTTTTTTTAATTTTCATCATTCAAAAGACTAGTGGTAAATGTATTGATTATAATTTATTTTTTACAGACTAATGTTTTACCATATATCATAAGCTATTAAAAAGTTCAACTAGTAGATAAAGACTTTGGATGGTTTTGAGGGGTGGAAATTTAGACCCCTTATTTGGGCCTATGTCTCTGGTTGCCCTCCAAGGAGGTCATCTTAGTTCTCTACTTAATATCTTGTTCGTTAATTCAATTAACAAGTTAAACATTAAGATAATTGATATCCTCCTCTTTGTGAACAATATTGAAATTAACTTGAAACCTATCATATTTATAATATTTATATATATAATATCAGATATTTCCTGTTGCCAGACTCTACAAAACCAATTAAACATATTTGCACATTGGGTCTAGCATCTTCGTCGGCATTTGAACCTAATCATGTGCCATGACCTATTTTAGGCTCCGCAATCCAACATTCTACTCTTATTATGTTAATGGCTCCTCCTTGGAACGTGTTTTTATTATTAAAGCTCTTGGTATACATTTCAATTTTTCATTAAATTTCAATCACTATATTAACATTATCGTTTGAAAACCCCTGAAAGGCCTGGGTTTCATAAAGCGTAATACAAAATGTTTAGCTCCACATATTTTACTTCTCTTGTGCGCTCAATTTTAGAATTTGGTGTGATAATTTGGTACCCCTACTTAGCTAAAGACTAGTTAGGCTAAAATGGGTCCAGAATAGGTTTCTTTCACATATTGTGTTTTTAATCAAAATTGATCATTTCCCAATATGACTTCTCAATACCATACTTAGAGCACTAAATATCCCTACACTCTCTTCTAGTCAAATTGATGTTTCTGAATAGTTATTATAGTTTCACAATTGTGTTATGCTAATTAGAAGAACTTAAATAAATTACTTTGAATATTTTTTTGTGTTTTAATGTGTATACAGAAATGTACTTATTGGTTTTACTATGTGTTTTTTTTGTTTCTTATCTGTAAATATCTTTTCTACCAGTTATCTCACTCTGATCATGAACTGTAGGGATGGCTGCTGATAGTAAATTTTGTTTTGTGGTTGGGTCGGGGCAGTTATTTTTTTTTTTTCCTAGTAGTTGACAGTCTTAACAATCTGGAATCAAAATGCACGCACTAACAGATTGTGTTATTTTTAATTTGATTTTTTTTTTTGCAATTTGGTTAAACCTGAAAATTTTAGCCAATACTTAAATAGCACTTTCTAGATGTAGTTCAATTTAAAAAAAAATTGTGCGAATTTTTTTGTTGAGCTTGGTCACCAGAATCAAAATTTCGTCTAAACAACTTGTAATAATGTATAATATTTTTTTTAAAAAAACTTTTAAAGTTTGAATCCCTATGAAAATCTTAAATAATTTAATATTAATTTCAAAACATGTTTTAACTCAGCTTTATACAAAATGTTTTTTCGTTAGCAACAATTTATCTTTGTGTGCAGATATTTATAAAATTACTCTATATATTTTTTCTTTCCAACTTACCCTTACAACAGTAACACACTTGTTAGCAGTATCAGCAGTTTTTTTTTTTCAAAAATGAACACAAGTACTTATTAAATTTCTTTTCTATAATTTAGTTTAAATTTGTATGGTACAATACTTGTATAGATTTACTCATTTTTATGTTGTTTAAAATTATAATGGAAATTCCATTACAAACATAACCAAATAAGTGATATCTAATTAGATTTTAAAATTATTATACAAATGTTTCACGAAGATATACCTAATACAATATCTAGAAAAATATAATAATTTTTAAATTAAGGTATACATCTTTTAAAGTTTATGATCTCTACAAAAGTATTTTAAGTAAAATATAACAATGTCTATGTAATACAATTTGTTATGTAACTTGTGTTGTGCTTTAATCTAATTTTTTATTAGTTTTTTTATTGTTTAATGTTATGTTATTTATATATATATTTTAAATTCTGAGTGGCGAAAAGAAGCATATAATTTTACAAAGTTTTTATTATTTTTTTATCTGTTAACAACTTTTCTACTAGCAACTAACGAGGTACTTTAAAATGTTATTTTTCGATTTTCCAAAGAGTTTTTCCAGCAAATGTGAAAAACAGTACAAAATTAAACAAATATTAAAGAAAATATATAAAGCCTATTTAATTATTTTAATATAAAATGACATATATATTGTTGACAAAGCATTATTATTAACTGAACTCTGCTTAGAATGGTTTTTCGTGAGCAATGGTTTATTGTTGCTCACAGGTATACATTAAATTATCTATAGTAGTGGCTGCATCCGTCTCTATTATCCTACATCATTTTTTTAGATTAAAATTAAGGTTGTTACTGTATAGCTTAAAACATAACATTGTTTGCTAGATAAAAATTGTTTTCTCCTCCAAGTGTAAGCTTTTTGAGACAATCATTTACATTATGTTTCTTTTCCCTTATTGTATATGTTTATTATTGAACATTTTTTTTTTTTTTTTTTTGACAGTTGATGAAATATAATAAGCCGCTTTAAAATGTTGAACATTGGTTTTTTTCAACTTTTATTTTTGGGGTTGAAACAACTGTCTACTTTTTATTTACAAATGTTAATCTATATTAAAAATCTACAAATAGATTTAGTATTAATTTAAATATATTTTTGAGTTAATATTTTTATTACACATGAGTGGATTTTCATTAACTACCCCAATTCATTATTTATTCTCTCTATCTCTAAACTCTGGTGTTTTTCCTAGTAAATGGAAGTCAAGTTACATTACATAATTTTTTTATGGAAGGCCGGTATTAAATCGGAAGTTGACAACTATCATCCTATATCTAAGTTAAGCACGTTACCAAATCTTCTAGAAAAACTTATGGAGCCAAAGTTATACAAAATCATTTAAGCACACTCTGGTAGAACAACATGGCTTTTAAAAATTTAAATCAATCAACAGAAATCACCTTTTTGTTTACTATTCTTATTTAGTTTATACCGTATAATTAAATGGTTGTGTAGATGTAATTTACTTTGATCTCAAAAAGGCTTGATTTAGTTAACCATGTCATCTTGCTTTCAAAACTCTGTATAAGATATCCACTATTACTATGGTTCTCATCTTATATAATAGGTTATTCTGTGTCAAAGTAAACAGTCATCTGTCAAATAATACAATTGCTACAACTATAAAACTACAGCCACATATAAGTATTAACAATTCTGAATTACAAGTCTCTTCTACTTTGCATGTTTTATTTGTTTTATTGTCTTCTGATCTCACATGCTCATATCAATGCTATCTATAGCAAAGCCTTATGGTCAATTGGCTTCATAAACCGAAACTGTTCCGAATTTAAAAACATTAATTGTCTTAAAGTGTTATATTGCTCTCTTGTCAGGTCAATATTATAATTTTCATCAGTAATTTGGAATCCTAAACAAAATTATCTAATTGACAAACTTGAAAAAAATCCAACGATGCTTTTTAAGAATGATGGCATACAAATTAGGTCAAGTTGATGTCCCCCTAGATAGCTTGGCTGTAGAATTTGGTTTAGAATCATTTTCCTCTAGATGATTGTATAGTGATATAACTGTTGTCCATAAATTAATAAATTGTTAACTATCCTGCCCAGAATTCCTATCGAAGATACATTTTAAAATTCTAACACTTAACTCAAGAAAATAATCACCTTTTTTTGTACCACAATGCTTAAATATAATTAAACATAGTTCGGAGTATCGCATTTTAAATGCATGTAACAATGTACCTAACTTTGATTTTTCTTTTAATCTACAACTTAAATTAAAGCATATAATATTCAATACTAGTTAAACCTACTTGAATTCATTGTATATTATATATTTGTTTCTATTTTTTCTTTTTTGTATAATCTTTTGTGCAATTGTAACTGTACTCTTTATCCCTTTGGGGTGTTTAAGCTTTAAATAAATAAATACATTTCTGTCAACTTTTAATTTTGGGTAGGGGGAGAGTAATAGGTATCATTTGAAAATCAAATACATTTCATTCTTAATTTGTACTTGTCAAATAGATCATCTAAAAATATAATTAACAATTTTAAAAACACCATTTACCTAAATATAATGTTTGTTGTAAATTGTTTTTACTTGAGATAATCTACATTTTCTACAATGCCGTCATATCTTTTGTAATTTTAAATGGTATAATAAAATTACATACCAAATAATTTCTGATGACTGTACTCTCAAAACATTTTATCTAGTTAACTTTAATATGGTGTTTACACTCAATGATATTTATTTATTGTTTTGCATATTGTTTTTTTTTTTTTTTTTTATCAGTAATACTGTTGACCAAATATTTAATTGTAAGCAAAATATTTTATTCTTTTCTATGTAGCTATAAAATAAATGTCAACATGGCTTTAAATTTTCGAAGGTTTATATTATATCATTTTTTAATGTTTACTTAACCAGTTATATAATTCTAAATGGTCATGCAAAATAATAATTTTTTATTCTGAGCTAAGTGAGACTGTAGAATTTTGTTTTACTATGACTAATATTTTTCTGTCCACAAACAACTTTTTTACTAAAGATCTTGATCCAATTGAAAAAGGGATCTTTTTTGTTAAATTTCGGATCCAGTTAGCGTATTAGTGTGGTCATTTTTTGATTTTCAATGTAGTTTTCATAATAATTGGGAAAAATAGGAAAGTTTACATCATTTTTTCAGTTATTATTTTGTTCAATTTGAATAAATTGTTTAGCCAAATATAGATGATGGAATATTTCACATGAGGTTTATAATAAATTGCACTTATAAGTCAAAAAAAAATGTGTTAGATTTAGATTATGAGTGATATGAGGAGTTGGTTTAACAATTGTTTATTTTTTTAAAAAAAGATAATTTTCTGTGAACTTTACTACCAGTACCAGTAGTCTAGCCCTGATTTGCATGTGTAGCATCTTTTCTGAAAAGTAATTTTATCTACTTAATACTTTAGGGAGGTTATTTACTTAGCGGTTTTCAGAATAATTTGGAAAAAAAGTAGGAAAAATGAAAAATGTATGGAATTTATTATTTTCAAATTTGTGTTTTTGGTATATTTCAGTTAAAAATATTCTTAGAAACTTGAAATTTAGATAAAAAATTATATTTGATTTTTCTAGATTTGGTAAAATTTTAAAAACATTTTAGCTATTTTTGAGCTATTTATAAATATTTTAATTTTGTAAGTTTTTCACGTAATTTTATTCGGTAGGTTATTGTAAAACCGAACAGAAATGCTTGATAATATAACAGGAGGTTCATTATAAGTCTTACATTGCAATAAAACAAAAATTGGGTATAATGCAGAATTTTTTTTTATAAGAATTTTAACACAAATTATAAATATTACAGTTGTTTAAAACAAAAAGAACTCTGCTCAAAATCGTTTTTCTTTATCATTGTTTAATATCATTAAATATTATTAATATATTAAATTTCCCTCTATATCCTACCTTCCCAACTTCTCAACTACAACAGTAGCTCACCCATTGTGTAAAGAATGTCAGTCTTTTTATATGTGTTTAAAGGTAAATGTATTTACCTAAACTTTGCTCAGAATGATTTATTTTTGCTTACATATATAAATTAAACTTTATATTTCCTATGTTCTCAACTTCCCATTTTTTTTTTATATATACTGGTTGGGTGGAATAATTTTTATATTATATTTGTATATTTGTTACTTTACTACAAATTTATTATTAATTTGGAAAATCTAAAATAAATAAGAAGTGAGTACATAACACTGAATGAATATTTGTTTGTGTTATACAATATTATAAATTATATAAGTAATACTAATAGTATATAATAAAATAATAAAAGAAAAATATATTTATAATAGTACTACAAATTAATATATTCAAATTTACTACGTACCTAGATTATAGAAATTGATATTTTCTCCTTTTTTATCTCCTTAAAGATAAATACATTGATGAAAAATCTGAAAACATATTTCAACTAAAACAAAAATATAAACAATAAATACATTCACTTATATATTACTTGTTTTAGAAATGGAAGAGGCATTTCAATTGTTCGATAACCGAGGTGACAATAGAATACATATATCACATATTGGCAATGCTCTTCGTGCATTAGGTCAAAATCCAACTGAATCTGATGTAAAAAAATTTGCCCAACAACATAAAGCCGGTATTTTTGTTTTTATAAACTATTTATTTTTTTAATGAAGTGTGGTCAAAAAGTACAAAATCACATTCAAACAGAATTCACCTATAGTCAATTCTTCAACGCATCAACAGATTGTTGAAGAGCAGTAGGATTGTTATTGGTTTCTGTGACTTCTGTTTTTGTAGATTCTCTATAACCTTACGATGTAACCAATGTTTTTATAAAACATGTTATCCATATTTTGGCATTTTTGTAATGAATCCAAAAGAAAAGTACCTTTATACATTTTTCGGGAAATATTATTCTTCCATTTTGATTGCGTATTGTTTATTATAACATTTCATAAAGTTTTTATGAAAATTTACCACATCAAAATTGTCTTGGCAAACCTAATCTTGGATGTGATTTTGAACCTTAACACTTCTTCAACTTTCTTGGGACAAACTTTGCTGCCACTTGATGTTTCTGCAGAATTTCAGTTACAATTTTTTGGCGCGAGTCATGTTGAAATAATGCATTTCTCTATCAACCAAGATTTTGTTATAGCAAAAAAAGAAAATATCCTCTTCAACTCAACTAGAATACTCTTCTTTTGGGTTTATTGTAAAATTGATAATGCACAAAAAACATATTTTACAAAAACATCTGTTACATCAAAACTAAGAAATTTTAGAGAATTTACAAAAACAGATGAGAAAATAGAAATCGTAATTTTTGATTACACCTCATATATAACAGATTAATACAGATTAATCAATGTGCTTGTGGGCATATTTATTAAAATCAACATTTTTAAGTACACTTTTTGTAATTATAGATGAACGTATTCCATTTGAGGTATTTTTACCTATCTATCAAGCTATATCTAAAAACCGTTCATCAAACACTGCTGATGATTTTAATGAAGGATTACGACATTTTGATAAAGAAGGGAATGGATTTATATCATCTGCAGAATTACGCCATTTACTTACTACACTTGGTAATTTTTATACATTTTATTATTAAAATTAAACTTCTTAACAAATAATATTTTAATTATTATAGGAGAAAAACTTACTGATGAAGAAGTTGAACAATTATTAGCCGGACAAGAAGATTCTTTAGGTAACATCAACTATGAAGAATTTGTACGTTCTGTAACATCAGGTTGAATTATTTATTATGATGTATATTTATTTTACTATTAAATGCTGTACCTAATTAGTAATAATTATATTCGTATATTTATAATTAAGAAAAATATAATTATATAAGTAAATGGTTATTATTTTATGTATAATTTGTTGTTGTATTCAAATAAAATATATTGGTGGTAGTTAAATAAGAAAATTTATTTACCATTCATTTAAAAAAAAGTAATAATAATTTGAATTGAATAGGAGGATAAAAAAAATATCAGAAACAGAGACTTTATGTTTTAAATTTAATAAAGGTGAAGTATATGATGTGTTTTGCTTATTTAATAATATAAAATAAATTATACCAAAATTCTCATTTTTGAGAAAATTCCAGAAATGCAATAAAATATCTGTTTCATTATAATTTTAAAATGCATTCTTCAAGTTGTTAGACTATTTGAAAAAAAAATTCCATTAAATACAAATTGTGTTCTATATTAAACATACATTAATAAATTTGCAAATTATTAAATAGTATCCTCACTTTTCAGAACTTTTAAAATAATGCTTTTTGCCATTAAAATTGTTATGAACTACATTTGGTGAGATCAGCAATGAAGTATAAAAGACATGAAAATGTCAAGTTAGATGTGTTGTGCGACTAAATAGGATTAGGAATGTGATCTCAGTTTTAGTTTATTTAACTAATTAATAATATAATATATATGTACAAAATTAACTATCAATTTATTAAAATTATAAAATAAGTAGACATGCTGTTTGTTACAAATATATGAAGCAATTTGTTGTTATATGGTTTTATGCGTAGTGCAGGGCGTTATTAACATAGCAATAATAAGTAACATGAAGTTATGAATACTTACAACAGGATACTAATACAATATAAGATGTAGTAGCAGGTATAGCAGACAAAATTAGATTGGTTTGGACATAGGTATGTTGAGAGAAAAGCTAATATGGTTAAGAAGATAAGTGAGTTAAGTATAAATGGAAATCAGAGAAGATGGGTCAAAAACAAAAACGACTGAAGTTTATTAGGGTAGATATGAGGAATAGATAAAGATAAATTTTACTTTTGGACAAATTACTTTTGGTTAGTGAAATAGTTAAACATAACTGATATTACAACTTTAAAAATATTTTATGAAAAAAATTTAACACATTAATAGTTTCACAATTCCAACTCGGAATCTAAATAGGAATTTATATTATATTTATTTGTTACAATCATATAAGACAAAATTTAAATCATATAACTACATTCAAATAATAGTATTTAATTTGAATTCATTTCAGTTATTCATTAAATACCTGTTAATGACATATTAATAAATCAATAGTAAAATAATTGTATTAAATCAATTTTTAAATTTGTTCAACCAAATATTTAATATGCAGCACAAATTGCTTTAATTATTTAAAAACGTAGTTTTAAAACTATTTATGAATATAGGGAAAAGAGAATATTTAATTATGACAAAACAAAAGCCATATTCTTTCATAAAATTAAATTACAAGCTAATATATTATCTTAATAATATTGGGCAGCCATGTCTTCAACATCAATACCAAGCATAGCAAGTTCATCTCCTTCAGATTCATTGCCATTAGATTTTCTGACTTTATCTTCTTCTTTAGGACCTTGAATTGGACCATCTGATTTATCATCATCATCCTCATAATCATCTTTAGTACATTCTTCGTCTTTACCCATATTTTTTTTCATATGTCTTCGTTTACGCTGTGATGGAGCATTTTTCTTTTTCTTCCTTTCAGGTGAAATGTTGGAATTATTTGTTATGTCATACGACATTTTGAAATGATGTTGATGCATTAATGGATTGTGAATTTGAGGATTAATTGATGTGTTTAAAGAAGGTACTACAGAAGAAGGTTCATTGCAAGGAAATATCATATTCAGTGCAGTACTTAAATCTTGAGGTAATGTATTAGTAGTATGTGGTTGATTATATACTTGATGTATTTGATTTCCTGGTTGTACAGAATTCAATTGAGTTTTAACTGAATCTGTTTCTGCACTAAACATAGTATCATTTTCATTATCATCATCGATATCCATATCAATAGGTAATATTTGTTTTTCTACCTGAAATAATATTTATTTTATATATTAATGTTAAAAAGAGTTAAATATTATACTTATTTAATTCAGAAATAATAAATTATTTCAAATAGTAATAGTAAATTAATTTTTAAATAATAATGCTGTCAAACAGATATATGTTTTTAAAATTATAATTTTAATACATTGACAATTCTTATATAGGAAATATTGTTTAAAAAATAATAATAATATAATCCGGTACATTATAGAATAACTATTGAAAATGTAGACATTATTTCAAATAAAGTAATATTGACCAAAAAACTGAGTATTTTTGGATATGATGCAAATAATTTGGAATATTTGTAACTGAAAAATAGGGTAATAATTAGAATATTATGTAGTACCATTGATTTAATCAATAGTAAGGACGGTAAAACAGAAGACATCCCTCCATGACTTCATTTGCCTTAAATATTTAAAATAATATATGTAAATATTAATAAAAAAAAATTATCCTTATCTTCTTATGAAAAAAATATTTGACCACCACTGGTACTAGCAGTTACTCTAGACTTCATCCGTGTACAATTTCATAATGTCTTCATTAGAGTGAGTAATATGTTGTTGATTTAGATCAAATGTAAATAATATTCAAGTATATTCATTGAATATACTTCCAACAGTCAGAAATAGTAACAGATCAACTAAATAACGAACTTAAAAAATAAATATACATTTTGATCGAAATAATAATTGGTGTAAAAAATTATAAAATATATTAAGTTAACTTGCATTTGAAAAAAAAATTTGAATTATTGAGACTCCACTGTAAGTGTAATAATATATTACAAACCCAAATTAAAATTTGACGAAATGAAAGGAATGTTTATTTTCTTATTATTTAACAGATTGATAAGGCATTTTTAAAAAAGTGTAGGCTCATAAAATAGTAATTAATACAATGTTTGTTTTAAATTAATTTTTAGTTTGACAGCTATTATTTATATTTACCTTAAAATCAAATAATTTCATTACTTAACCTTTTTTTCATTTGCAGCGGAAATCATTTGTCCTATTAACATTTTTTGAATTGCTACAGAGTCCATCAAGTTACCTTTGGATTCATCTTCTGTTGCACTTTCTACTGTAAAATTAGGTATATCTTTAGTAGATGCATTAGGTTTTTTAGTGATAGGTTTTGCAAATGGCATTTTCCCAATAAATGGTAACTTGATCTTATTACGATTAGATAAATGCAAACTTTCATCTTTCCTTTCATTTAGAATTGGTGGTTTTGGTTCTTCAAGCCTTTGTTTTTTAATTACACGTACATCAGATGCATTAGGTTTATATTCATCAATTTCATCACTTTTATTTTTATTATGCAATCTAACCTTAGATTTTTGAACAGTTTCTTTTAAAGTAATCATACTTTTATCTACAGGTAAATCAACTGGTTTCATCCAATCTGATATAGATACATTATTTGAATCATTACTTTCTTTATCAGGGCTTAAATGCCTTCTTAAATCTGTAGTTTTTCGATTTAATTCTTTTTTATACCTATCTCTGTCTTTTTCTTTATCTCTTTCGCGATCACGCAATTTCTCTCTTTCTCTATCTTTCTTAGGCTCCTTTTCAAAAAAAGACTTTTCAAATTTAGGTTCAGACAGATTTTCTTTAGATTTATCTTCTTTTATTGTATCAATTTTTGTCATATTTATACTTGTTTCTAGCAAGGTTTTTTCAAATGCAAGTGTCCTTTTAGTAAGCCACTCAATTTCCCAATTTGGTTTTTTTGCAATAAGTTCCTAAAATTAAAAAAAAAACTTAATAACACCAACTTAGATTGTTATTAATTTATCTACGAATATTTGTATAACACTATAATTTATAAAATATTAATAAAATTAATAAAATAATCTAAAAATTAATAATCATGTAAATTCTTCTGTTCTTCATATACTTTTTTCCATCGTTTTTACATAATCCATTACAACCTTTTCTTCAAATCCCTCGAACTTACTTAATTAATTGAACTCACACAAAATTATTGGTTCCATTTTCGATTTACCTGACATTAACCAGAATTGATTTTCTCTCAATATTTGGTGAACTCATTGCGTGGCTCATGTTGTACATCTCTTAACCTTCTACCACGTGCGCGGTTTCAGAAATAAATTGCTTAAAGTGTAAGAATTTGCTATATTCAAATTGTTTAACTGGTATATTGTAAAATGACAAAGATTGGTGAAAATACATTATAGAATGTTTTACATGTTATTATATGAAAATAATATTAATACATATGAGTAGATTTTGACAAATGGATTTTATATAATACATTTTAAAATAACAAGCATAGTATAATAGTATATAATATAGTCTTCTTTATAATTGTTAATTAAATTATAAATTCCTGGGAATGCACAGAAAATGTTTTGAAACTATATTAAGAAAGCTAGATAAAATTATGGCATTCAGTTAATAAAATTAATAATAACATAATAACAATTGTAATAAATTACCCCATCTGTATAGTAGAAGGTTAAAAATTGACACTAAATACCAAATAACTGTTCGTCTAGATATTAAATATAATTTAAACTCGCTCATTAAAAAATATTATTTCAACTAAATCAATTACTTTCATTGATAATTTAAGAATTCATTCATGCAAATAAAAATAAAATAATTTTTAATTACCTCATACAAGTCATTATGACGTTTAGATTTAAAATGTGCTGAAGCACAATGAAGATCGCCAATCCATGTGTCACAAAGCTTGCAATACCAAGCAGTAGTTCCAATAAAAAACTGCAAACCTACAAATTATTGTTTTAAATTAATTATTTTAACATATAATGATACATACATTATAAAGTTTGAAAAATTATGATTTATTATAATACTATAAAATATAAATATTGGATATTTGTATAGTGCTAAGCCCCTGAAATATAATATTTCGTTTTCTTCATTTTTCAGAGCAAAATTTAGTAAACTTGTCTTTTTTTGTATATGGATGGTTCTCTGCCATGAAAATCGTATAGTTATAAGAATATACTTCAATAATATAATATTGTTACTAATTCACATATGGCTCACTTGTTCTGCAATCAAACCGTGTGAAATAAAATTGTCTATTTTTCCTTTTATCCTAAAAATATAAACGATCTCTAATGGAAAACAACTTAATTCAAACGGTGCATAACTGCGTAAGAAAATTTATCTAAAACTAAGATTCAACTACATTTCTAAAAATTTACCAAGTATTATACAAAGAAACAATATTATTATTATTATTTTTTATTAATACAAGGCAATAAAAGAAAAAGACTGACATATTTAGTACGATGGGTGAGCCACTATTATAAGTGAGACATTTTTGAGGGGAATTTAATTTACATCTGCACACGAGAAAAAAAAAAAAAAAAGAAATTCAGAACGAAGTTTGGTTTTACACGAGTCTGCAAATAACTGAAATATAATACAAAAAACAAAATTGAAAATTATAAAAGTATTTTTTTTGTTCTTTCTATGTATTTTTTGGTTTTGCTAAATTATTTTGAAAACTGCTTGGAAAATCGAAAAATAACCTCCCTAAAGTAACTAATAGATAAAATTGTCTTTCTGAAAAGATTTCTGGTAGAAAAGTTTGTATCATAGTTAACCAATACAGTATACGCTCCAAACCTTAAATGTATATTAGAGTTACATCTATCACTTGTCCATTAAAATTTTTCTTAAGATTTAAATTAATTAGCCCTATGTGATAATTTTGTATTAGTAATAACATGTATTTTATAATTATTATATATCAAAATCTATAATTCACTAAAATTAATCAATAATAAAATTTAAAATTACCTTTTATAGGTACTCGTTTAATTTCTAAATCAGAATTTGTTTGAGGCTGTTCAATATTTGTTTGAGAATCATGCCAGGGTAATTCAACAACATTTAACTCCTATATATAGCAACATAAAGTTTTAAATTAATTTATAAAAAAAAATATCATTTTTTTTATGAGTTCAATAGACAAAAGTTACTAACCTCAATAGTTGTTTTATGAGATTTACTATGTAAATGTGTTAAATAGTCTTTTGCAGTTTTTGGAAAGATATTACAAGGCTGACACCAATGAATACACGAATCACAATAAATATACTTAAATTGAGGAAGTTTTTCATTACGAAATTTGTTTTTATTGGTGTCAATCAATTCCTTAGATTTATATAATTTTTTAGAATCAGTTTCTTCTTCTGAAGAAGATTGTACTCTTAATATTTTTTTTGATTTGATAGATTTACGTTTTTTTTTAAATTCTCTTGAAGACGAAGAAGATGTACTATGGCGGCGATGTTTATGTATGGGTAGAATTTCTTTTTGTTGTAATGTTTCAGTTGGAGTTTTTAGATATTCAGGTTCCGCTGTCTAAAATTATTTATAATAATTATATATAAATTAAATCAAATATAATATATTTTTCAAAATTACTATTTTTTTAGGTTCAATTTTTTTAACTTCTTTTAAAGAGTCTTTAGGAATCATTGTGTTCAATACTTCAAGAATATTAGTTACGCCTTTGATTTTCCCATTTACATCATCCTTCAATAAATAAATTAGGTAGAATGTATCATGTATTTATAAATTTATTCAATATAAATACATTTCATACTTCAAGAATGACAAATAAATAACAAATAATACCTGCAATTTTCTATTCATTTTCAAATCATTATTATGACGACCATCAGCATTATCTAACTTAAATTTATCATATTGTATTTGCAAAGTGTCAAGTTCTTTTTTTAAACTAAAAAGTTTAGTAGTATATGTTTCACGCTGCATTTCAAAAACACTATCCTGAGAACTTTTGGGTTGTGTATCTGATACTAAAATCAAAACCACAAATATAAATTACCTATTATATAAGAATGCATATTATTTTAATGTGAAAAAAATAACAATAATAATAATTTATACTACTATTTAGTACTTAAATTTGTAATTCAGTTGTAGAAATAAAAGAAATATAAAAAAACACTTGTAAATAATATGACAAAAAAAAAAGAAAGAAAAACATATTTTATATTATAAATAAATACTGAAAATTAATGTTTATTTTAAAAATATTAATATACCTGGAATAATTGGTGTAATATTTGGAGGAGGTTTTGTTATATCTATAATTTGTTTTAAATCGATGTTGTACAACCCTCGATTTGTAGATTGATAACCCTGTTATTAATTTAATTAAATTAGACATAGACATATAATTTAAGTTAAACAATTATAAAAAGTAATAATTACCTCAACTGGTTCAAGATTAGAACGTGCTGGATTAAAAGCAACAGGTTTTTGGTCATATTGTTGAAATTGTTGGAATGTCGCTCCATATTGCTGGTATCCAGGAGGTTGATACCATTGTGAATTAGGAACCTTTATTTAAAATAATAATTATATTAAACAAATTTATAAAAACAATTTGCAAATATTTAGTTTTTCTATAGAAAGTCTAAATAGTAAAATTCGTTGTCTAATAATAATATTAATACCTCTGTTTGGACTATTTTAGATTAGTATTTAATTTATGTTCTATTCATTGTCATTATCACTCAATACCTCGAACACAAGTTGTCACTTAAAGGAGATGTATAAACTTATTTATAAAGTCTATGTAAATTTATAAAGAAATAAACAATAATAAATAGAGGGTTTCAATAATCTAGACCAGCGATACTCAACCTGCCAATGGTTTTTATATAGCCCAAACAGAACTCATTGAATTGATAAAATAATATAAATTTGTTATTTAGTGTCAGGAAAATACAAAACCAAACAAAAATGAGCCCACTTTTTGCTAACAATGTTCACATCAACATATCTATGTGAAACTTCATATTCAAAAATAAAATATACAAAGAATGTGTACAGAATTCGGCTTACTGATTTACATCTTGACGACTTGTTAAGAAGAGTATGCAGCAACAACAAACCAGAAATATTCAAAATAGTAAAAAAACTATCTCAATATCAAAATTCACACTAATTTAAAACCAGAATTTATTTTATTTTTTTTTTAATAAATTTTCAAATGTTATACACAATACATAAATGTAATTTTATTTTTTTTTTTTAATCCCCTTTCCGTTCATTTCAACTTGCGACCCGCATAATATTTTAAAATAATTTATGTGGCTCAAATGAAAAAAAGGCTGAGAATGACTGATCTAGACTATTAATATTGTCAAATCTCTATAGAATACCCTACACTTATTTAAATTACTTTTATTGCTAACAAAAAGTACTACATTAGTCAAGTTATTTTTTTCCTTCACCAAGTTCAAAATATAGAACTTGTAATAAATTTTCAAGCATTTCTTCTTAAGTAAAACAATTGTTTGGTTATAAACAGGTCCAACAAGATGAGGAGGGAGGTGAATCACCTCGGGCCCAGAATTTTTATGGGGGCCCAGTATGTGAATGGAAAAGGAAAAAAAATGTATGGAATGTTGAAAAACTTGAGCTCCATGAATATCCCATATAACCCTAGTGCTAAATAATTATATTATTTGGATTTTTGAACAAAAAAAAAGGTTGCAGCTAGTTAACTTACACCACGTACGTGGTGTAGGAAATTTCGAATAAAAAATAATGTAAAGTAAGTACCTATAGGGTCTATTTATAATATGTATAACAGTGCCTGTAGCACGTAATCAGTTTAAAATAATTTAAAGAATTATCTTTATTGAACAGATAAGATAACAAACGTCAGAGGACGGTGCTGTACATTTGATATATTTTATATTTTGTCTAGACTCATACACAAATAAAAATGATTTTAAATAATGTTATGTTTTAATTTTTAATTGGAAATATCAAACATGTATGTAAAATAAGGGACAAAAAGATAGGGGGTCTGCATGTCATTACCTACCGACCTGAACATTCTCTCCATGGTCCTGGACATAAAATCATATAGAAATTTAAAAATTGTACGTTTTATAATAGAAAATTAAATTATAATTATTCTGTAAAAATTTCAGGTTTCTATTAATATTTTTGGCTGAATTACAATAAGTTGTTATTGCCATAAATATTTCTGTTTTTTCCCAATTATTAAACAAATTTAATAAATTATCTCTCCAATGTATTAACTAGGTATAATTTAATTTCAGTGAAGATGCTACACTTAAAAATCAAAGTATGATTTCTGATATATAGAAAAAATAAAAAGCCTATTTCATAGAAAAACCAATGTATTTCTCACCTAAAGTATTTAAAATGAGAGATATTACCTAACTTGGAAAAAACTCTATTTTGGATAACCTTGAGTATTATACAACTTGTTCTGATTTTGGGCTAATTCTGTTATAAAATATAAATTATTTTATATACCTAACATTGCATTAGAAAAAAACATTTCAACAAATATAATTGTAATGTTTGATTATGGATCAATAATTTTTGTCTCATTTTAATTATCAAATAATTTCTTGATAATTGTAATTGAATTAAACTTTTTAAGAAAAAATATAAAATTAAACTTTGATATTTGACATTTTAGACACAATATGATACTTTCATTTTATTGTTGATAAAAATGTTACATACTGAACTTTGTTGATAAACTGCAAATTGTGAAGCTTGTTGAATAT
Source organism: Cinara cedri (assembly GCA_902439185.1). Classification (NCBI taxonomy): domain Eukaryota; kingdom Metazoa; phylum Arthropoda; class Insecta; order Hemiptera; family Aphididae; genus Cinara; species Cinara cedri. The sequence continues at coordinate 2,095,170 of CABPRJ010001428.1, forward strand.
AATTTGTTGTTGGAGGATATGTTGTGGTTGTATTCTGTATTTCTGCCCATTGTGTATTATATACAGGTAAATTATTGGGTATAGTAGGTATTGAAGGAGGCGGAGGTTCCTTTAAAATATTTGTTGACCTCCTGGAAGAAGGTGGAGGTTCTTTTAATATAGAATTTGACCCCCTAGAAGCTTGAGAATAACGATTTCCTGATTTATTCGACTGTTCTGTATTTAATGGTGGAGTATCACTTTTGTCAGAATTTGTTAATGATATAGATCTTGTTCTTTTGATTACTTTTTCTGGTTCAGAGTCTGATGTACTCAATTCGTGTACATACATTGTTGTGGAACCTTTATTTGTTGTCTTTTTTGAGTATAAGTCTTTAGATGAACGATCTTTTTTAGATTCTGTAGGTGATGAATTTATCCAATAATCGTCATTATCTTTAGCTGAATAATCTTTCCTACCTGGTGTTTTTGTTACTTTAGGAACAGATTTTTCTCTAACAGGAGAATCATCCCAACTACTAGAATAAAGATTTTTAGTTGAAGGCTTAGAATTTTGAGACTTAACCCAGTAGTCATCTTTATCATTACCAGAAAGTTCTGGTCGCCCAGGAGTTTTTGAACCTTTAGAAGAATACTCAGATCGATTAGACTGTTTTATATCTTTCATTTCATTTTTATCACTCTCAATGCTATAATTATCATCACTAATTATAGCTCTACTAGGTGTTTTAGAAGCTTTGGAAGCTTTTAATTTCTCAACAAAATCATCAGAATGGTTTTCGTCATCAGAATTAATTTTAACAGCTTGATTTTTTTCAACTGACTGACTAGGTGATCTAGACCGTCGTCGTGAATGTGATCTTCTTTTAGGTGATCTATACTTTGGAGAATATCGTCTAGATCTACTTGGTGTACGTGAACGAGAACGTGAACGATATCTACTAGGTGATCGACGTCTATCAGGAGAACGTGAATATCGCCTAGATCTAGGAGAATGATAGGGTCTTACACGGTATTGACTTTGTGGTGAATAGTGTCTTCCACGATCACTTCTATCCCAATAATTGTTTTGATAAGGCCGTCTTTGACCTCTATAATAATAACCAGTTGGACGTCTATAATACTTTGAATTGCTATATTCTTTTTTACCTGAATATCGCTCTTCATTTTTTTTACTAATGTCGTCATCTTTATCCCATTTACTTCTAATTGGTGAATTATCATCATGTTTATCTTTGGAGCCATCTCGATCAGTACCTGAAGGAGAATCCCATGATCTTTCATGTGAATCGCTTCGATCATTGTCATTATATTCATACTTATCTCTAGAACTAGATGTTCTGGATCTGTTTCCCATTGGACGTCTTATTCCTTTTCTACCTCGATAAAAACCTCTAATGAATGGCCGACCTCCCCTAGGTCTTCTCATACTTCTTCCACCTCTATCCATGTTCTTAAATTATTTTTATGACCTTAAAATAATACACAATATATTAAAAATTATGTACCTAATAAAATTATAGTAGGTAATGTCGAGCAAATTAATTTTTATAAATTTTTACTAAAAGCATCATTAAAATAATCACAATAATAATAATTTTTAAAATATTCTATAGTTTATATTTTGTTGGTATTAGGTATTTTGAATGAAAATTTATAAAACAATGAAATATAAGAATTAGATCTGTAACACTATTGGTAGATTACTTTTATTTGTAACTATTGAAAAACACCATTATTGGATATATTTCTTAGTTTTTTTTATAACTGTTACAATACCTACTAATAATGTAATATCCATCAACAACAGACACTTAATATATTATGATACTTTATTTGCAAATATTATTACCCTGTCATTAACTATTTTAGTATCTAGGTGTCATTGCTACACAAATCTATAACAATACACAATTATGAAAAAGAATATTGGGTAGTTTATAGGGAAATCAAATGAAAATAGTTTACAGTCCTACAATAAATTTTGCTCGATTATAATACACCCGGTATGCCATAACCTTTACTTGGTTCTTTTAGCAGCTCAAGTGTAATCTCGAGTTAATTTTTTTAATGTCATTTGTTAGCCAAATCACATTTAGTAAGAAAATGTATTATGATGGCGGAATATCAATTAAGAACCATCATACAATAACAACAACATGTGACAAACTATAATGCATGAGAAATCTCAATATTTTCCTTCAAAATACCCTTTACCTTCTATTAAAATAGATATTAACATAAAAGCCTCTGATATTGTAGTAGTAGTATTCATCAATGTAAATATCTTGTTTGTTTTAAATTTGTATAACTATTTGAAGTCATGTTATGATTATTTATATTTATAATAATTAACAAAATTAATATCTTACCTCTGCGTGTACCATATGCAATATAAAAATAAAAATAATATGAAGGTACTATAATTGTACAGTTAAGACAAAAAACGTTAACTCGATAATCGCAAAGTAAATTTAATAATACCGATAAAATATTAAGAATTTAACAACATACAATAATATTAAACTAATAGGGCATATTTGTATGGTTATTAATGATTGGTTTTATAAATATAATATCGTATTCATTATAGGGTATATATTGTACTTAATACACAAAATACACCACAAAACACAGCACCTAAAAAATAAAACAAAATTGTTTCCCACAGAGGTATCGACAAAGCGGCGACCACAACTCGCAAGTTTTGTCACTTGTAATTTGTGGTATCATGTGGTTGAAAAAAAATATCGATAGTTTCGATAATCGATATTTCTAATTTTTAACTTTACTAATTAATAAACATTTCAAAAATAAAAATATCGAATAATCAATCACAACAATTATAATTTATATTACGATTAATGAACAAATGCATTGTATTCTTTACATAGTATAAATATTTATTAATAATAATCGATATTCGATTTCAAAAACTGTTATCTATCTGCATATTATGATATACTATTATATATCATAACTATACCAACATTATAAATTGTAGTATACCACATTTACCACTATGAGTGTATAACCTAACCACCAACCAATTCTACCAATTTTTTTTATGTATGTAACTACTGTATTAAGCCATTAAATCTAAATGTGAAAGGTGTTTTTTACTGTAAAACTTGTTAGTTTTCAATTTTTCATTTTAATTATCGTAATTTCTTGATATATTACGTTTAATAAAACACTTAGTTTTGTGTAAATTTAAATTGGCCAACATAACGTCATTGTGAAATACATAAGTAAGTTTATTACCTATATCATAACATTGGCTTAAAAATCTACCCTACTCAATGTTCTTTTTTGTCTCTATTGATTAGATATTTGCTATTTGATACATTTTTATTTGCCTCTAATTAGTTATTAACTAGAAGTTGTATTCATATAATAATTTTGAAAGTATTTCTATTGCAGTATTAGTACATAATTGTTTAACCATACGGTAAATATTTTATCAACTTAAATTCACTACTCTATTTGTAAGAACTGTTTATAGAGATATTAATAAATAAATCATAATTTTCTAGCGTTATTTTTTTTTAACTATATTAACTATTAAATAAATTAAATATTTGTATGATTTCTTATAAAAACAAGATAACAATTTTTTGTTACACACACATATATATATATATAGATATTATATCTTAGTAAAACCAGTATAAATAGTGTTAATTTAAATTTATAATATGTTATATTGTTATACTTTTATGTATTTAAAATATACCAAAAACATTTAGGAATAATATTATATTGAATACTCAGATATTCTATAGTTAAGTAGGTATCAAAAATATCACAAGAGTACAAGAATTATTTCTTAATTTACACATTTATTTTATGATTTATTTAGAATGAATATCGACACAGAAATGCGTAATAATATGTGATCAATTTATACAGAATATAGTTGACGAAGTTTATTATTAACAGATAAACCTAGTATATCAAAATAAGGTAAATTTATGTTGTACTATCTTGCTATATCAATAAATATTTGTTTAAAGTTCAAGCAGTATATATTATAATATTATAATTAAAATTCTTTCTAAATTATAATTATATGTACAGTGGATTCCGCTTAATATGGGCACCAAGTAAATGGGCAAAATGATCTGGTCTCAATACAAATGTATATTAACAAGGTTAAAATAATTGCATAATAAGGGTACCTGATTCGATTTATGTGGGCAATTTTTTTTTATCATAGCGCTGGAATGTATACATATGTATTTAAAAACGACTGATATAATTGGGTTCCGTTGTATTTATGAGATTGCGGTTATCAAAAATTATTTTAATAAAAAGCATTAACATTTAAACCTTCAAGGGATTTTGTTGATTAAATATATAGAGTTGCATGTGAGTTCATGCAAGAGGATAATGAAAGTAGTCTGATAAACTTTAGGCATGTACCCATTTTATGTTGACCAGATCCATACTAAACAGCTTTTAAAAAAAAGCAATTACGTTTTGTACACCTTCCATATTCAAATAGTAATTTTATTTAGTATGTTATATTTAGTTTTATTTATGCAGTAATTTAACATTTTTTTCCAATTGTATGGTTCATGTGTGCAAAATAAAAATGTTTGTGTTTTTGAATAAATTTCGGTTTTTATGGGCAGCCGCTTAATGTGAGCAAACAGAGCTGGTCCCAACGTGCCCGAATTAAGCAGCATCCATGGTATATTAATTTATTAACTCTTAAGCGATTATCCTCATCATAATTTCATTGGTTTAAATTAAGAACTTAAATAAATAATTTGCTAAAAGACCTTAAAGGTCATTATATTAATTTTATGAATTAAATATTTGGTGTGAAAATTGTTGTATTAAATACCTCCAATTTGCTATTTATCATTGTCAATTGTTGTTTATTTTAATATAATGAATATCAAATATTTAATACATTTATATATTAATAAGACTTCATTATTTACTATATAGTGTAGTCTAAAAAATACAAATTATAGCTTAATTTTATTTTCAGTTACCATGACTGTAATGTCTCAAGAAGAAATGATGGTCGGTATTAAAACTGTAGCCCAAGGTCTAGAAGCCTTGAAAAATGAGTTAATAGCATCTAATAATCCAGGGCAAAGTACAATGCAACCGGAAGAGAAACAATCAATGCTTCAAAAAACTTTGGATATGACCGAATTAGGTCTTGGAGAAGCTCAGGTAGGAAAAAGCATTGTGAAAAAAATATACACCAACATGACTGTCATTGATACCAATGTACAGAACTTATATATAAAAAAAAAAAAAATTGTCATCATCAAGATTCTATATTCATTAATTTTTATTGATTTAAAATTAAGAATAGAAATGTAATGCAAATAAATTAATACTGGCTCGTATTGAGAAAAACTATGTAAAATTCCTGTTACTTAATTTTTTTATCTGTATACTGTCAAGAAAATGCATGACTGACAAGTCCTTCAAGTAATTCCATGTTTTTATATCTTGATTTATTTCCATGTGAATCAAGCATTTTACCAATTTACATGAATTGTTATCCTTCATGAGTTGTTATTAGTTCATTAGTGTCTAAGCAAAATTATTTTAACCTATGGAATGACTTGTCGTTTCTTATTTATTCCTATTTGTTTTAAAAATATTTTGCAAAACGGGACAAAGCCCAAGTACAGAAAAACTTACATGCTAGCTTACTGGTATTTAATATTATAGATTTATAGGTATGTTGAAAAACCTAAAAAAAAAACCATTTAACAATAGTAATTATTTTTATTATCTGTTCAAATAAAAATATTGTCGGCAATTTTTTTTTTTAATAAAATACATTTTTTAAATAATCAACTTAGGTGATGTTAGCATTGGCTTCTCATCTTCAAAATGTTGAAGCAGAAAAACAAAAACTTCGAACTCAGGTCCGTAGACTATGTCAAGAAAATGCGTGGCTGAGGGATGAACTAGCAAACACACAGCAAAAATTACAAGCATCTGAGCAGGCTGTTGCATTATTGGATGAACAAAATAAACATTTAGAATTTATGGCATCTATCAGTAAATTTGACGCTGATAAGGTATTAATTATATTTTTACTATATAAGTATACTCTTATACTTAAATTATTTTAATTATGGTGTGTTATTTAAAAAAAAAAAAAATGTGTATGAAAAATTTACTAAGACTGAAGATCAAACTGAAAATAAACAAGAAAAATCTAAAAGTGACGATCCAGTTGTTGATTTATTTCCAGATGATGAAAATGAGGAAAGAAATAGTAAGTTATGTACCAAATTTAATAATTTAATACAATCTTTTCTTATCTGGACAATTAAGAAATATCAATAGTCGGTTTAAAAAAAACAATTTCATATTCAAATTCTTTAATCCAAAGTGAACACCTTTATAGAAATTTAAATTTAATAACCTGATTTAAGGTGGTTGTTACTCTCTCATCTGTCACCTTACATTCAAAAATTAAAATCTCTACATATTATGTTTATCATATGCAAAAACATTCTTTTATTTTATTCTTTTATTATATAAAAAAAAAAATATTCTGAACCAAACCCACAATATACAAAAAACTTGATTTCATTTCTAAAAATGTCAAACTTCATAAATTTACATAAACTAAAATGGATGTATTTATAATGAATAATAAAAAAAAAATCTGAATATATATTTATAAATACCAGAAATTGGTCAATAATTGCATTTTTTCTTTATTTTTTTTATTATTACAAATGTGATTATTATTTATTATTAGTAAATTTGATTTGATTTATAACTATAAATTTAACTAATGTCAACTATAATCCTATTTTAATATTAATAGCATTATCACCTACACCACCATCCCAATTTGCTCAACAAGTAAATGCTGGAGCTGGTTATGAAATTCCAGCACGTTTACGAACATTGCATAATTTGGTAATTCAGTATGCATCTCAGGGAAGATATGAAGTAGCTGTCCCATTATGTAAACAAGCTTTGGAAGATTTAGAAAAAACATCTGGCCATGATCATCCTGATGTAGCAACTATGTTGAATATTTTAGCACTTGTATATAGGTAACTTTTACATATAAATGTATCAAACAATTTATTTTATTTATATTTATTTATAGAGATCAAAACAAATATAAAGATGCTGCTAATTTGTTAAATGATGCATTGGCAATACGTGAAAAAACATTAGGAGAAAATCATCCTGCTGTAATATTATAATTTTGTTTAAAGGCGCATTATTTTCTAACAATCTATAATTTCTTAGGTCGCAGCAACATTAAATAACTTAGCTGTTCTTTATGGAAAACGAGGTAAATACAAAGATGCTGAACCATTGTGTAAACGAGCCTTGGAAATCAGAGAAGCGGTATTAGGTAAAGGACATCCAGATGTAGCTAAACAATTGAACAACTTAGCTCTACTTTGCCAAAATCAAGTAATTGTTTATAGTCTTATACTTTAATAAACTACGATTAGATTTGTGTTTTTTATTTAGCTAAAATATCAATCAAATAATTTATAATTTATTGTAATTTTAAATTAGTTTTTATTGTATTAAATTAATTAATCTATAAATTACTTATTAGTTTTAATAATGAATTTTATTTATTATTATTATTAATGAAAATACCAAATTCATTATCTAGTTTAATATTTATATTAAAAATATAGATGTATTTTAAATATCAATCATCTCTATTTGTTTCATAGCTTAAATTTTACTGATTTGGTACAAATAAATATTAATAAATTTATTGTTTTAAAAGTTATGACGGATCACGTTTATTATATTTTAAAGGGCAAGTATGAAGAAGTAGAACGATATTATCAGCGAGCATTAGAGATATATGAAAAGAAACTAGGACCTGATGATCCAAATGTAGCTAAAACCAAAAATAATTTAGCTTCATGTTATTTGAAACAAGGCAAATATAAGGAGGCAGAAATATTATACAAACAAGTGTTAACCAGAGCTCATGAAAGAGAGTTTGGTACAATTGATGGTAAGTTATTTTTTTATATATATATGTTGAGGTTTCTATAAAATTAAACAATTATTACATTATTCACTATACTATGAACAAATTTCTTAACTTGTTTCTAAAGTAAAAAAAAACAATTGATTACAAATTTTAACTTGCATGTAAATTATCAACCCTTTAAAGTCTTGAAAATTGTAAACAAGAGGGTAAACATATTGTTTACATTTTTTTTTATTAGGTGACGAAAAGGAATGGGCATCAATGGCTAATAATAATAATTCCAAAGCATAAAAATATACTATAAACTGTTAAGTTATAAGAATGGTTACAGGGTAGATTATGTACATTCCTATAATCACATATGATTATAAGATCTGAAATATATACATATTAATATACTTATATTATTTATGCATGTATAATAATTATAAGATTGTATTAAGTACAGAGAATTTTCATACTAAATATAATAGCTATTAGTAAATATATATTATTATTTTTTGTATTTGTGTTTGGCATTAGAATATAATATATTAAACATTCAAATTTTAGTTTGCAGTGCATGGTGCTTAAGTTATATTTTGAAATGTTAAAGTATATTTTAGTATTTTATAATATATTTTATTAATTATTTTATGATAATAAATTTTCATACTGTGTTATGGCATTGAATCTCTTTACCAGTAACCAAAGATATTCAATTTATTAAGGTATAAGTATTTCTTTATAAAAAAAAATATATTAATTTTCTATTATATTTAATTAAAGTATAATCAATAGTAGTTTATTTTTGCATAATTATTATTTGTTTAGAAAATATATAAACCAATAAATTACAATCCTTTTCAATAAATTCTAAAATCCAAAATTTATAATTGGGAAAAGTTATTTAATTTGATAAACTACTAAATGTTACAAATTCCAATTAGTTAATTAAATATGAAATTTATCTTAATTTTAATGTTAAATAAAAATATCTGGAGTTAAGACAATCTGTTTTATAGTTTTTTAATTTTATCAAATTGTTTAGATAATACATATATAAACAATTTAATGCATGAATCTCTTAATGATTATTATATTGAGTATTACTAGATTTTCATTAAAAGTAATTGGAATTACATCGAAAAAGAAAGAAGCAAAATAAAATATATATTTATAAAAATATTTGGAAATTTTGTATTTAAAGAACATGATAGTGATTTTGAGGAGTGGACCTAACCTAACCTTAGGTGGTGAAACAACAATTAATTTTACATAATAATTAAAATCAAAAATAAAAACATCTATAATACCTGAAGCCTTAAGTCAGCAAACAATAATTAATATTAAAAACACCTTGTTTTTTATTTCCGATAGTATATATTATAGTTTTTCATAATATTTGCCTCACAACTTATAAGACATGCGAGCCACCATTCCTCTGACTTCAAGTTTTTCTAAAATCGCCAATTGTGTCTAATCATTTTTTCATTTGTGTTTGTTTTATGTATTTTTAAATAATATGTTATTTACACTAAAGAAATAACTTATTTTCACTAATTTAAAAATATGAAATAAATAATATGGAAATAAAATACTATTGATTTATATCAAACTATATAAATTCTAAAATGATGTTTAGTTTTTTGCATATTTATACCGAAAATATAGTTGTTATTATTTTTATTATCATTTTATTATTATTATTTTATTATTACTATTATTATTAAATATCTTGAGGATTTTAAAATGTATTCATTTTTATTGTACTTTGTTAAGTTTGCCTAAGATTAATTATTTTTGAAAATTATTTGTTTATTTGAACTATTTTTAATTTTGCATGTTCCTTTGGTTTTTTTTTTTTTTGTTTATTATTTGGCATTCAGCTTTTATATTCAATTTATTATGTATTTCATATTTATATAGTTATAAACTTGGGTTATAATAAACAATTTATAATTATTTGTTTTTTTTTTTTTTATACATATATATTTTATGTGCTTTTTTAAAACTTATTAGATAAGTGATTGTATAAATATATAATATGTGATCCTTAAAAAAATTAAGAATAAATGTACAACAATAATAGTTCATTATTAATCGTATTACAAGATATGTACAGAGTTACATTTTTGATTTCTCAAATATTTGTAAATCATACATTTTTCCATAAATGTACATTATAATAGATTTTCATTAGTTTTTCTTTATATTATTATTTAACTTGTGGTTATTTTTTAAATTTCTAGTGAGACTAATTAAATAATTCTAATTCAATTTGAGATAACAGTGGTATCTGCAGAAAAAATAATTTTTTTATCCATAATAATAGGCATTTATCTTTTATTTGAAATATATTTGTAGTTTATCACAATTAATTAATAACTTATATAGTAAAGGCAGATCTCAGAAAAATGAACAATATTTTTTAATCAAAAAATACTCCTTTGGAATGTCAATAAAAATTGACCAAAAGTGTCAGTTATTTAGAGGTTTTACTGTATTTTTTTTATCCTCTCCTATTAATGTATTTTAACTTAATTCAATAAACAATTCTGCAAATGTCACTAAATTTATTTATTTTTTTTTTTTAATGGAAAAGGATTTTTATGTTACAGGGGATAATAAACCTATATGGCAGGTGGCTGAAGAAAGAGAAGAAAATAAAAACAAAATTCCAGGCACTGCACCATATACAGAATATGGTGGTTGGCATAAGGCTGCCAAAGTAGACTCACCAACAGTTACTACTACACTTAAAAATCTAGGAGCACTCTACAGAAGACAAGGGAAATATGAAGCTGCAGAAACTCTTGAAGATTGTGCTTTACGTTCTAGAAAAGAGGTATGTATAAACTATAAAGAATAAAAATCAAATCATATTTTATTTAATTCAGGAATTCGTAATATCTCTTGATAATTATAAATAATATTCATATATATATTTTTTTTATTATTATTATTATGTTATGTATTTGTAGGCATTTGATATTGTAAAACAGGCCAAAGTTGCACAAATTCTTAGTGGATCAACTAGTAGTGTAAATAGTAATGACAGGCGGAATCGATCAAGTCGTTTAATTGGTTCTAGAGAATCTTTGGAATACGATACAATTTCTACTGGAACAAAATTAGATGAGGTTTGTAAAAGTTATTTTTATTTTTAATGTTTGGTATTTCAATTCACTCCTAGTTTTGAGAACCGTGGTTAATGCATGTCAAATCTCTACTTTGATTTAGTTATTGTTCTTTTTTTTATTTTTAAATATTTACATTTTGATTACATTACATTATTATAGATTGCATATTATTTTACTAACACATTTCACAATTATATTTTAATGCTTTATAATAGTATTTACACAACTCTATAAAAAAAAAAAAAAAAAACCTACCCTGTAAGTCTTTAGGGTTTTAGAGACTAGTTACTGAGTGAGAAGAGAAAAAAGTTTTAAGAATGTCGGTTATATTTGTTATGACAGAGCGGGGCTGAGTTGAGCAAACAAGGCGGCCTGAAAACAAAACTATTCAGTGCTCTAGGGCTGAACAATTCCTCTTCTGCCTGATTTAATGTATCTGGAGAGAAATTATCGAGGCTGTGGCTGTGGGAAATTTTTACACTAAAAAAATTATATTATTATTTTTGTTCATTATTTTTTATTTTATTTATTTATAATTTTTAACATCAAATATATTATTATTATTATTATTTATTATTATTATTATTTTTTATTATTATTATTATTATTTTTTTTTTGTAATTTGTGTTGATTTGATAATACAATTTTTAATTTTTATTGTAAAATTTTAATAGTTATCATCTGTTAAATTAATGTTGGTGATCAATCAAAAAATACAAATCATTTTCATTTTTAAGTAAAAATTTAATATTAAATTATAATAACCATTGTAGTATTGAATTATTAAAGTTTATTTATTAGTTTTATTATTTTACCCTTACTACTCATACTAATAATGTATTATAAACTTTTTAAAACTAAGTTTTATACATATTAGTATGATTTAAAACAACATTTATTTTTAAATATATTTTATTAAATAATTAGCACATTATCCTGCACTTAACAAACTCTTTCTGGGAAAAATTGTTTTTAAATATCTTCTTCTGCCTTATTATAAATTATATAAGTACAATAGTAAATATTTTATATATTTATGTATGTGTGTGTTACATTATTTTTATTATTTTTTTATTTTTTTTTGCGAGTTTATTTCAGCCTAAGTTATGCATATCTATTTAAATAGATATAGTTTTATTAACTTTATGTAACTGTAGGATAAAAAGACATATCAATGTTCAAAAAAAAATTGTGTTTATTTTTACAGAAATCTGGAACAGATGGTCAACAGAAGTAGAATTAAAATAAAAATTATCTACTCGCTAATCTACCACATATACTTATACTGCTTCGGCAAACAAGTATTCATCTCCTAAAAGACAAACACGGAACGGTCCAATTTTTATTTTATTATTTATTAATATGTGCAATACAACTAATATTTACATTGCAAAGTAGTTAGTTAGCTATAATTATTTAAATAGGGTTATTCCATGGCTAGTAGTAAAATAGTTTTATTCCCAGGAAATAACTTATTAAAATAATATGCCTAAAAAATAAGTCTAGTTTTCGGATTTATATGTATTTGGATATTTTTTTCTTTGCTCTTGTATGCTGATTGAAAAATATAAATGTAACACAAAATACTATTATACACCATAAAAAAAAAATATGCAATAATAAACAAATAATTGTTTTGTTTTATTGATGCTTGAAAATAAAATATATATATTTATATATTTTATTTATATTTTAAATGTTGTATTAACAATTATACTACTGTTAAACATTAAATTAAACTTTTTTTTAAAATTAATATTTGAATACTTAAAAAAAAAATTGCGTTTTTATGAAATCTATTTATATCACAAAGCATATAATTCCGAGCTAGTAAATAATTAATAATTTAAAAAATATAGTATCACATTTGTACTTAAATTATATTACCTAAGTTAATAATAGAACATTACTTTTTAAATTATTTGTATATAATGAATAATTCGTTTAATACATAGTGATCAATCCTCAATAAGACACTCATTACCTCTGAAAATATTAACTTTATGTTTTTACAATTTAAGAAATAAACAGCTCTAAATCACTGTTATTTTTGGAAATGAATCCATTACCCAATATTAATTTTCAAATAACCTATATTAAATATTCTATAAATATATATTTTAGTTTAAATACATTTTGCTGTTAGCATTTTAAATTTCCTTTAAATCATTGACAAGATACTTCACTTTTAAATTTGGATAAGAAGATAGCGCTGATTTTCCGTATTTAAACAAAAGAAAATATTCGTATTCTAATACTAGCTGATGAACCAAAGTTTTCTAATAACTTTTTCTGTACCACCTGTTGACGCATAGATAGGTCGTTCAACACCTATATTTCCGTTTGGTGTTTAGCAGGTGCCTATTTTGTTTTGTTATAATTTTAGATAATTCATTTCAGCGTATTTGCTATTTATCTATATAAATTAATTACTCGATTGTTTATAACTTACAAAAGTTAATACAAGTTAATATTTTTTATCAAACTGAAAAAACTGAAGAATTAGGACTACTACTTCTACTGTTTAGACTTCAATAGAATTTCAATTACTTATAACCTTCTCTGCGATATATACTTTACTATTTAATGATCACATAACAGTTGTATGATTAACTTCCTAGTTTAAGAGATTAGCCGTAACAAATAATACCATTTCACTTTTACATTTCACATTTATATATTAGTATAGATAATATTGTATTAAATGAATTATCGGTGGGAACAATTAAAAAAATTATTTATCTCACTTTTTACAAAATAGATAAATACCATTAGTTTAATAATCGACATTTATTGTAGCTTATTTATTATTAATGCTAAAATACAATAATATGCATCTATGTAATCTTTATTATTATATAGTAATTTTGCACTATTTATTTTTAAATAAAATTATACTCTTATTCATTCCTCATTCAATGTTCAAAGTTAATGAAAATATAATGCATGATTTCCCTTGCCGTTTGTAGCAGTAATCTGTTTAAATTTTAGTAAACTCCAAGTCAAACTAAAGAGTTTAATTTGTATGTAATTTTCATTACACATAAATTTCCATTAATCATATTAAGCTCTGTAGAATAGAACATCAAGCATCCTTATATAGGTTACTAATATAAACATCTCAGAGAGTCGGAGATTGGGTATTTAATATTTAAATCAATTTACTTGTATACATTCTTACATATTTTCTGTATCTATAAATTATACATTAAATTAGTATAAAATACATAAATAAAAACTGTAGTCCATTGACAGTGTGGGGCACGTATCTCTGTGCTCTCCCCCTGTATCCACCACTGCTTTCTTTTAAAATATTACTGATATTATATTATAGTAAACAGTAAATAATTGTTTTTTTCGCAGGCGTTTATAATATACGTTTTCCTATTACCATAGAATTTAATTTCAAGAAAAATAAAATTGTAGTTCTCAATTTTAAGTGAATAACTTTGTAACTTAATTATTAAGGTGAGGTGGTGTAAGTGTGACTGCTATTGTATTATTTAGACATGATAAAATTCATAATTATATGTGACACGTCATATTGTCCTCTTGGAGCTGTTAAAATTTGTATGTATATCGCATATAAAAATTTGGTACTTCGACAAATAAATTTAATTTCATTAAATATATATTCCATTTCTATATTTTAATATTATGAACATAATTTTATATTATTTATTGTTTAATTGCGATTTCACTCTTGCCCTTTCATTAATAAGTGTATTAGGGTAAGTGTGAACTGGGAATCATATAGGGCTTTATACATGAAATCTGAAAAACTAAAATAAATATTTTTCAATAAGCTTATAACTCTTTAACTAGTGATTGGATTTTTTTTTTCATTTTCCTATCAAATAAATTCTTAAAATGCGTAGATTACCTCACTTGCGGCAAAACGCTTCAATATATTCAATAACATACTTACATATGACGATTCACAGTTGGCCTAAATAATGGGGAAAGTGTGACCTCTGAGATATTTTTTTTTTCATTGATGCTAATCAGTTAAATTGTAATTTATTTAACCCTTTTAAGTGTAAATTTGTGCCCTTAGGAAGTTTTCACATAATATCTGATAAATAATACATAGTCCATTTAATGGCAATGGTACTAAAAAAAAAGTGATCACACATACCTATGGTGTATTTTTTTGGTGAAAACGGGACAAAAAAATGTATCATAATTTTTACCATAAACAAAGTTATACACTGATTATTATATTTTTACAGAACAAAAATTAAATTTATTATTTATTAATAAGTAATTCATTTTATAATAGAAATTGTCTGTTTATTTAATAATTATAGAGAAAATTATTTACTGGTACTTATATTTTTCGTTGGAACATATTTTCTTCAATAAGTCCAATAACCGGCAACGACGTTCAAGAAATTCCAACTACAAACTCGACCTTCCGCCGTGTACACACAATTGATTCTTGTTATTTATTTGTTTACCTTCTAAAAACGAGACATATTTTCGTCCCGAATACCCCAGGGAACAACAGGACAGAGCTACAAAAAATGGGATTGTCTTGTTCAAAACAGAACATATGGCCTTACACATACCCCACCTTACCTTACGTGTATTTTATTATACGGTTTAAATTATTTTTGAATAAAAAGTGAAACGAGAACAAATTATCAGAATGAAATTATTAACAAATAAGATTCTATAGTTAATAAGAATAAAATCTGTGTTGACAGAGTTATGAGCTGAAAAATGAACATAATAATGTTAATAAATCATCAATTACCAATTGCCATTGAAATTAATTTTTGTTACTTAGAAAAATTGCATTATCCTAATAAAATGTGCAAAAAGAAAAAATACGAAGAATGGAAAAAAGTTCCTGTTATATGCCTATTTATGCTATGATAGGACCAATAATCTAAAATCGTGATAATAATAGTTTTCGACTTTTCGTTATATAGTTACCTAACCTAAATCGATAAGATCTATCTTTTAAGGGTCGTTATAAATACAAGGTACCTAGCAATGACTATTTGGCATAATAATAATAATTTAAAATAAATGTAATTTTATTAAAATAATAATTAAAACTACAAGTAAGTAAAATTAAGTGAAAATTTAAATAATATAATGCATACAGATAAATAAATTTGTTAATTTAATAATTTTAGATTTAGTCATAATATTATTATCACATATTTAAAAATTTGCGGAATTATTAGGAGAGAGCCGCGTGATGTAAGCGATATGCGCCATAGATATATAATGATGTGCGCAGAATAAGATGACAACATACTTATAATGTTATTAAGTTATTTAGGGTGCATCACAACAGAGGCGTATTCAGCTCATCTCCTAGGGGAGGGGACGAAATTCGAACTTTAATCATGCTAATAAATTTTTAGTTATAAAAGTATATGTCTATAAATGACAGTGTTACAAATTATAAATAGATTGGCAGTCAATAGCATACGCAGAGGTAGGGTTCTAGGGTTTTAATCCCTCCCTCCCCTGAAATTTCTTTTACCTCTCAAATATAGAAAGCTATATTTGTAAAATATATCTATGGTCTATGCTTCTATGGAATATGAGTATTATTTTTAAGTATACTCTATTATATTCCGTGTTGATACGTACCTAATCATGTATTGCAGCAATACGCGACGCGGTTGAGGGTATGTTTATCGTATAAATATAAATAAATATACAATTGTTTTTGTTTAACTTTTAAAATTATACATATTGTTTAGGTATTTTATTATTTCAGTTAATGTTACATATTTTATTTTCAAACATTTTATTTTATTACTAAAATTATTTTATAATTATCTAATTAAGTTAAAGATCTTAAGATCTTTATCTTAAGTGTTAAGACAAATACAAATATGGGAATTTGGAAAAATTATTTGGGCTTAATGTTGATATTATTTACTAGTTTAGCTATAAAGTTAGGGTGCGGGGGATGAAGTTCACGCGGGTCTATGATAAATCTATAGTGAAAACCCTAGACAAACTGAAATTCTGCGTACGCTACAGTCGGCAATTCAACATTTTCGTTTCACTTGCTTAAAACTTGAATAAAAGATTTCTTCCCACTTAGATAACTATTATTAGAAATTGAGGATAATAAAGCCCCGGGAAAAAAAGCCGTTGACCAAAAACCGCACAAGGAAAACAAAGCCCTAAAAAAATACAGTTATTACCATATTCAGAAAATGTTTTTATAAGTATTGAAAAGAAAGCCTGAAAAAAAGCTGCATTGTAAACTAATGTAATACATTTAAAAAAAATAAAAAATTGTAAAACTTCTTAGGTAATTATTCAAAACCATGTTTTACGTATATTATTACTTATTGCTTACTTTTATTGAAAATCTATTTATTTATATATATCTATCTTATTTTTCTAATTTATTGTTTATAACGGATAGCAAAAAAATAATCTATTGTAGGTATCTGTACTAAATATATGTTATATTATCTATTCAGATTCAGCTTTTTTAAATAATAATTTTAGTGTATTATTTGTAGTCAATTTATTCATATTAATTATTGTAAGAATATCTGATTGTAATTTTTATAATAGGTAAATATTAAATAAACATTTTTTGTTTTGTCGGAGCTTTTTTTTCATAATACAATTATTAGCCATAATTTCGTGTATTATATGTGTTATGAATTTCAGTATTGAGTATTAATGAAAACTGCTAGCACAAGCGACGAAAGCTACTACAGACCTGCAGTGCCATACTCGTACTACCAAGGCCATCTTTCATTAGAGCTTATCAATTTTTTTATGATATGGTTATCACGGCTCTATGGTATCATTCCCTGAACACAGAATAAGTTAACAACACGAACCATGGTTACAGAGTACAGACAATAATCGTATAGACAAACACAATATAATCATTATAACCAACAGTTAAGTAGGTATATATGTTAATGATAGTTACAATATCTGATCTCTTATCAATCTCTTTACAAGTTTTTGAAAACCATTTCTGCATAAAAAAAATTAATATTTTTTTAAATTTTTGATTAATAATAATAAAATAAATAAGTACCTATACATGATACAAATTAAACAATGCCCAGGGGGAAATCGCTCTATCGCCTCCCCCTTGTATACGCCCCTGCATCACAGATATAAAATACTAAATACCTAATATGTTATATCTATGGAGTGTATTCATGATTCGTGTTCCGTTCAGCTTGGCGTTTGATAACGTTCGGGAGCGTTCAGACTACAACCATGACGTTACGGAATCTGAATATATATCTTAATATATCTTAATTCGCGGCGCTGCGTCATTTATCAGCGCTCACAAACGCTTATACGCTTTGGAGAGTAGAGGTCACAAATATATATAATAAATAGAATATTATTATACAAGAATATATATGTGGTAGAGATAGACAAACGAAATTAAAAGTTTATACCAAGTGGATTAATAAGGTGTAATCACTTTCACCCGTCGCCTAAGATAAATTGATTGAAAACATTACTGCAGTTTAGATTGCCACTAGGATCATTGCCTACCCGATAGAGCAGTGTTTATCAAAGTATGGGTCGCGATGAAAGAAAAAAAAAATTGATTTTAATATAATAAAATAGAACATTGTGTACAGAAATATTAAGAAAAGAAGCTGCAAATAAACTAAAAATAAAACAGCTTCAAATAATAATGTTCAGGGACGCTTTTGTCCGTTGTCAAGATTAACGAAAACATAAAACAATTATTAAACAGATTAAACTCGAAACCCATCATTATTTTTTTTTTATTCAACTATACGAAAGTGCAGACGTTCAAAATAAAGTTAAATTGTCAGTAGTTATAAGATATTAATTTGACGTAAGTATTTACGAAGATTTTTTATACTGTAATAGTTTAAACACAACAATAATTGATGCAAATATTT
This sequence comes from Cinara cedri, assembly GCA_902439185.1. Lineage (NCBI taxonomy): Eukaryota > Metazoa > Arthropoda > Insecta > Hemiptera > Aphididae > Cinara > Cinara cedri. The sequence continues at coordinate 2,114,165 of CABPRJ010001428.1, forward strand.
ATAATTCATCAGAATATATTTTTTTTTGAAAACAATATTCAACAGATACACTGTGTAAGTGTAACTACTTGACGCAGCATCTATGACGAGTAAACATATTGGCGTGGTATAACGTATTAAAGAAGTAGCTCCAGATGCTAAATGGATGTATTTTATGCCTCACAGAGAGGCACTCGAGTCAAAAAAATGTCTACTGAATTAAATGACATTCATAATGTAGCGACTTTTATAATTACTTATTATGTATTAAGCCATTTTGGCATACTTGATTTTATTACTTTTTTTTTAATGAAGGGTCGCATAGTCAAAATAGAGTTAATGTGTGAGTCACCATAACAAAAAGGTTGGGAACCATTGCGATAGAGGACCAGAAATTATAAAATTTGTTTGACGTATTTGAATAGAAAATTGACTAAAATTATAGATTTTTTGCAAAATGCATTTAAAATGATATACTTATGAAGATAAATTATGATATATTTATTAATACATAGAAGTACATAATATAATAGTATGAAATAGTTGTTTATAATATTATTCATGAAATATAATAAAGGTACCTCTACCTGGTATATGTCAATAAGTAATTGCTTGAATAATTTGATATTTTGATATGATTATTATTAGGAGGTAGTACTCGTAATTACTTTTGGTGATAGGTAATAATATTTTGAGGAATTTGAATATGCACTAAGAATTATGAAAACAAACAGAGCTCCAGGGCCAGATAACATAAATACGGAACTATTACAACACATTGGAACTAAAACAAACGAAGAACTATTTAAATTAATATATGACATATATGATAAAGGAATTGTTCCAAAATCTTTTATAAAAGCACCCTAGTACAGTAATACTATTACCAAAAACAGCTGAGAAAAACCAATGCGCCTAAAATCACATGCTTCCAAACAATAGTTAACAATAATTGGAAATAAAATTGAAAAACAGCTTGACTATGATCAATATAGTTTCGGGAAAAATAAAGGTACCAAAAGTAATACTAAACTTAAGAATACTATTAGAAAAGCATATAGACAGATAAAAGATTACCTTTATGACATTTGTTTATTTAAAAAGTTTTCGACTATGTCAATTGGAAAATATTATTTAACATAATGGAAAATATTGGCATAGATATTAAAGATAGAAATATTTTAAACACAATATACAGAAATCAGGAAATCGAAATTAAAATAAACTCTATTGTAAAAACAGCTAATATACTAAAAGGAGTCAGACAAGACTGACCAATGTAACGCTCTTTATTTAATATTTACGTTGAGCAAGCCATAGAAGAAATAAAACTAAAACTAGAAGAGAGGAGGAATTCTAGTATCCATGATACGATTCGCGGACGATATAATTTTGCTCTCGCTACATCTAAAGAAAACCTGCAAACAGCGCTTACTAAAATGGCTGATATATTTTTAACATTCGAATTAAATATAAATACGACAAAAACAGAAGTACAAGTATGCAGCAAACTAAACCGAACATTAATATATCCTTTAAAGGAAACAAAATAGAACAGAGGAACAAATTAAATATTTAGAAGCATATAATAATCAACGATCAAAGATCGGAAAAGAAATAAGACACAGGATAGATCAAGCAAAGAAGGCATTTCTACTTAAGAATAAATTATTAATATCAAAGAATGTAGGTTTAGAAACAAGAAAATGTTTAATTAAAACGTATGTATGGAGCACAGCAATGTATGTGAGTGAAATGTGGACGCTTAATAAGAAAGATAGAAACACTTTAAAGACCTTCGAAATATGGTGCTGGAGGAAAATTTAAAAAATAAAATGGACGGAAATGAAATTAAAAAAGAAGTGTGCTAGAGTTAGTAAAAGAGAAAAAAACCTTGTTAAGAAATTTAAGGTCAAAGTGATGGTACGTGATAGGTCATATGCTGAGGCACAATGAGGAACTCCATAGCATTATTCTGGAAGGTATTATAAAAGGGAAGCAAGGGAGTGGAAGACCAAAAACGAGTTATATAAGTCAAGTAATTAAAGATACAAGAGTTGGTTCATACAAGGAACTCAAGGACAAGGCATACGCAAGAGATTCTTGGAAGGATCATTTATTGTAGACCAATCTATGAATTGAATACCCAAGAAAACAATAATATTTTAAAAAAACAATTCTGAGTAAAGTTTGGTTGAATTTCATCAAAATGCAAAGTTGTATTCCTGTTTTATAACAGGAATTAAATTTAAAACCTAAAATTCGATTTGAACTGTCAATCATTGATCCGAGATACAATTGTATTAATAGTTTCGACATAATTTTCAGTTCTAGATACCTACTCATAACATTTTTGGCAGTTACAAACGGTATCTACTGTAAGTTCTATGTTATGACCATTATCCTCACTTTCTTCCGAAAAAGAGGAAAATAAAATTTCCTCAACAAATTCTAAAGATAGTCCAACTAACTCTAGTTTATTTAAATCGACCATTAATAATTAAATTAAATTAATTTATATTAAAAATGAATGAATAAATATTTAAATCTGTAATCTGTAAACAATGTTTCCAATGGGCATAATTATTGTTATCATGTTATCGAAAAATTGTTGATATGAAACCTAAAGTGAGCGGTTCGTGATCGTGAGCACTGTAAGCGTCTGAGCGTCTAAAGCAAACGCACCCTGCTTATTAAAATATTTCATTGTATTTTATAATATTCAAAGGTCAACATGTTTAATAACTAAGTTTCATTTTTATTTTTTAATTTATAAAAAACTGAATTAAACTTAATTTTTGTGAATTTTTAATATAAATTAATGGTGAATCTGAATATTATACAACCATTGGCTACAATTACAAAATCTAAAAAAAATATTAAATCAATAGGGAATTTATGTTATGTAATCTGGTCGTTCTTAATATTGATTATATTATCAAAAATCACTAGAAGACTTCACGAATTGTAATGTTTTGTATTTGTCATTTTGTGTACTAAATATATTAATTAAAAAATAATATTTAATATTTTGTGTATCTTAACACTATAAGTAGTTATCATAATGTACGGGATTTTCTGAATCATATTAAACATTATTATTATTTATTGATGGTTTTTAGCTTTAAATTATTGTAAAAATGGCGTTGCAATTTAAGAAACCCAAACGGAATTTGCGAGTTAGAGATTCTGATGGCATCTATGATAATGAAAACGAAGAAAAAATGGATGTAGATACAGTACTTAAGCTGCCAAAATCAAATAAAGAAAAAGGTTTAAAAAAAATCAACACATTGAGTTTTGGCGATGAATTAAATGAGTGTAAGAATTATTGGATTAAATATTTAATAATTATTATTTTTATGGAACACCTATATTTTTTAAGGTGATGATGGTGAAGAGTTCAAAGTTAAAAAATCATCATACAGTAAGAAAATTAAAAAACAAATGAATAAAGAAAAAATGAGTAAAGATAAAATAGAAAATGGCAAGAAATCTAAAGTTATAATGAGTGATACTACAATACCAACTGTGCGAGAAAAACAAACAAATTTTAATGTAATTCATAACTATTTTTAGTTAGATAATTTGTACAGTAAAATTCTTTATATTTAGTCAGAATCTGTGGAGAAAGAAATAATGCTTACAGGCCGGGCTGCTGAAATGGCGGGCTATGAATCATCTGATGAAGACGATTCGTATAACTCATCCACACATAAATTTTCTAATCCTGACCAAGTTAAAATATTATTAAGAAGTGAGAGAATCTTCTTCAAATCTTTTGTTAAAAATAATTAATTTAGTTTTTAATGTAGTTTTATAAACTATAAACTTATGTAGATTACCAGGTATTATACAAAACAAGTGAAAGTTAAATGTTGACTTGTATTTAATTTTCTAAGTGAACATTTTATTTTTAGATGGTCAAATTCCTGACGCAGCATTAATACATGCTGCTAGAAAAAGTAGACAACAGGCACGTGATTTAGGAGAAGATTTTATACCAATATCATCACAGTCTCATGGGTATCTTATATTAAATAATACATTATAATAATTATTAGAACTAATATTTTATTTAATCAAATTCTTTTAAATATTTAGTGAATCTAATATTGAAAATGAACAAATTACTGGTAGGCGTTTAACACGAGAAGAAGATGAATTAGAAGATAGTGATGATGATGGTAGAATTATCATGTCTGGAATTGTTAGTCAAGCTGAGGATCGTAAAAAAAATCTACATATTACTATGGCTGGTATGAAAAATGATATTCACATTTTTACAAACATTTATTATATCAATAATTTTGATTTTAGATCACACTACCAGTAGTGATTTTCAAGATCCTGATGAACTTGATGAAGATAATGATTGGGAAACTCAACAGATCAGGAAAGCAGTTACAGGATCACAATTAGCTGCAGCCCAACAAGAATCTGCTAGTATAGCCTCAATATACAATAATATGATTATCCAAGAAGAAACAATGATACCAACATTAGTCAATCAAAAAGCTCGATTTCTGGATTCCTATGTTCCACAAGGATTGATGTCTTCAATGAGTCCAGATGATGTCATCAATAAAATCGTAGAAATGTATATTACACAATGTGTTTAGTAATTGATTACTGTATTAAAATACAATTCCAATATTTCATATAGATTGAGTGAGATGAAAGAAAAACGAATTCCAGAAAAAAAGTATTTTGAAGATATGATAAATGAAATACCAGAAGTCAAGAATAAAATTGAAATGCTTAAAAAAAGGGTTCCTGAGTTAGCGGAATGTTTTCAGTTTTATCAAGATTTGCGTGGGTACGTCACTGATCTGGTAGAATGTCTTGATGAAAAGGTAGGCGTGTTTTCTAGTTTTAGTGACGTTATGCAATAGACAAACAACTGTTAAAGAAATTATTGGAACTTTTTTGCTCTAATAATATTAACATGTGTTCTTTAATATAATGTTTATACTTTAAAAAACATTTCCAAAATCTTTTAAACATTTAAACATTTGGTAGATGTATAAAAGAAAATTGGATTTCAAAAACATTCAATAAAAATTTCTAGGAGTCTTTATAATGGTTGGTTACTGTTTTCGTATAGCTCACATGTGTATCTTTGTCAGTTTAAATTTAAGATAAAATTTAATTATTTTTGTTTTGATATTATAACAATAACTATTCAAGCCTATTAAATAAATTTGTAAATAATTACATATTGTAATACATTTTTTCATTAAATTTGATTTATACTATTATGATAATACACGTCTTAAAGTATATGAATACATGGATTTCTCTATATTATTGTTCCAAAATCTAAATCCTTATTTCATAAATTGATTTACTAGTTGGTTATGGAAATTGTATTTTAAGTGTTACAACATTATTATGTTATTCCCATGTATAATAATTTATAAAATAATTTAGCAATTTAAATATATTCACCTTAGCAAAATATTCCTAATCATTATTGATAATTTTTAATTATAATTAATTGTATAACATTTTAATATATTAAATTGCTATTATTAGATTCCTATTCTTGTGGGACTAGAACAACGTGTATGTAAATTGTATGAAAAAAGACGTACAGATCTATTAAATAGGCGTAGACAAGATGTTCGAGATCAAGCAGATGAAGCTTCATCTAATAGTAATTAGATAATCAGTGTATATTTAAAAATTGTAATATTAATCTTTTTATAGAATTAGGAAATTCATCAACTTCTCATACAAGATCTGAAGAACAACAGAGAAGAGCTGCAGAGCGTGAAGGTCGTCGTATAAGACGTATGAGAATGAGAGAACTAAAAGCTATAAGTAAACACGCAGATGGTATGTCTAGCGATGAAGAAGTCCCTGAAACCGATGCATCTGCATTTAGATCTCAACTAGGTACTAGTAATTATATGAATTGAAATAATTTTAAACTGGTACTTAATATTAATAACTATGTTTAAATGGTATTTTATTATACAGAGGTTATAAAAAGTGATTCGAATCTATTAATGGACGATGTTCTTGAACAATTTGCATCAGTTGATTTAGTTTTGAAACAAATGTTAGAATGGAAAAGAAAACATCCGGACACTTATGTAGAAGCATATGTTAATGTGTGTTTACCAAATATGATGGGACCTTTTGTTCGAATTGAAATGTTAACATGGAATCCATTGGAGGTATTTTCTCATTGTTTTAACTAATTGTATTTTCAGTATTAATTAACAAGGTATTTGAAAGATCTTGTATACTACACAAATAATTTTTTAGAGCGATTTAATGTTTGAAAATATGCTGTGGTACAAAAGTATGCAAGAATATACAATGATGAGTGTAAATAATGTAGAACAATTGTCAAAAGATGTTGATTTAGAACTAATACCTAAAATAATAGAAAAAGTTGTACTTAATAAAATTGATCGTATGTACAGAGCTAAAATCTTCATAAATTATAAATATTAAAGATATGTATTTGTTTATTTCCAGAAATGATTACAAGTCAGTGGGATCCACTATCATCAAAGCAAACAAAACATATTTCTTGCATAATTAAGCACATCCTGGATAACTATCCTACTATAGATCCAGACAGTAAATTTTTAATGTTACTGTTAACCAATTTAGTGACTAGAATTCGAGATGCTGTCGATTATGATGTATTTATTCCTATTTCATCTAGACAGTGAGTTTATGTTAAACATTTTTCAAGTGAAAATACTATTATGTGATGAATTTTACTTTCAGAATTATGAATACTGGTCGTATGAATGTGTTTTTCCAGCGACAATTCAACATAGCTGTAAAACTTTTGAGTAATATACTTTATTGGCATCAAATCATTGAAGATGCAGTGTTAATTGATTTAGCTGTAAATCAAATACTTAATAGATACTTATTAACATCTATTAGAACTCTTCAGCCATTAGAAGCCATTTTAAAAATTACAATGGTATATTTAGTGACTGTGATACATTATAAAATATTAAATTTAATATTATTAAATTCATATTAATAATAATAAAAAAATATTTAATATTTTTTAGATCGCTCGAACACTACCTAGTTCATGGTTGTCTTATGGAAGTAATACACCTAAAGAATTAACTTCATTTTTAAATCAGTCAAAATTAGTTGCAATGGAAATAGACAAATCACAACCTCAAGCAAAGTATGTTTGAATTTTATGATATTACTATTTATAAACAATTATCTACATTGATTGTTTTTCCCTCTGAATAGTTTTAAAATTGAATTTGTTTTTTCTATTAGGCATGCTTTGGACAAACTAAATGAAGTGCTCAAACTATGATTTTCCTTCTAATTCAGTAAATTGTCTATATTTTAATATACTGTGCATATCTAAAAATATGGTTATTACATTGTATTTACAAAACTGTAAATTATTACATTTTAATTTAATATTGTACATTGGAACTTGTTTTTATACCATCAATAAAAAATATTTTTCTTTGTTAAATGTTTTTATTTTTTCCATATTATATTAAAACCAAGATATTATATAACATTATAATATGTAGAATAATTTCACAACAGTACAAATATCTTCTTCTCTTTCAGTTTTATCTCATCTGAGTAGGGTCCTGAGTCAGTTCATCTACTAATGATCATCATAATTTCTTCATAATTAGTTTTAATGCCTACATAAAGTTTCTACTTATAGAGTTCTAGATGATTAATATTTATTTGTTCCTGATGTTATCCAAGATTATCAGCATAAATCCATCTTGCAAGCATTCTATTATTATTTAATTTCTTTTTTTTTTGTCTATTTAATTTAATATCAAACTCAAGTCCATAGGTAGGTCAAAGTTTAATACAATTTTTCTTTAAAAGTGCTTTTTGTTTTTACTTATAAATCAATGATTTCACCCTACATAGTACCATTTTATCATAGTACACTTAGGCTGGCCGCACACCAAAAGAGCAAAACTGCTTTAAGCAGCGTTAGTCAGCCCAACAAAGTTTTGTTAAAAATGGAACATAGGGAATTCTGTTACATACGCACCTTTCGCTAGTCACAACTAAACATTTCTTGTGTTTTTCGTATTTCGTACATTGTATTCAATTCAAATACAATTCATTTTTTATTATTATAATAATGACTTGTGATGGAGAAATATTAGTTTAGTGGAAGTAAGACCATCTATTTATGATTTTAATAACAAGGAGCATAGCAATAAAATTGTTCAAGAGAGGTTATGGGAAGAAATAAGCAAAGTAATGAATGTTGAAGGTAATTTTAATATTAATATATTTAAAATTTTAAATATAACTGTAAATAAGAGATAATAATAGAATTTCATAAATATTTTTATAATATTTTATAGTTATTGATAAATGTTTATTACTCTGTTCCGTAGTAGTATTTATTATATGATAATAAACCGGATTTAGCTTTAATTAACAATGTATACATTTTGCCATGGAACTGATCCTATTTCTGAGTTGAAATATTTCATAAACTTTTCAATATCCATGAAAACATGGATATTGATGTCTTCTTAACGATCTGTGATTTGTAGATTTATTGACATCTTCTTGGTATAACTGCGAAAAGATTGTTTCCATTTCATTATGAATATCAGTTAAATTATGTTCGTTATCCATGATTAAATTGTGAAGTACACAAGCAACTTGAGTTATAATTTTATATTATATACTAGCCGACCCGTCACGGCTTCACCCGTGATTGGTTGTTTAATTTGCCTTTGGATAATGATATATAGAACTTTTTAATCAAATTCTATCGTTTAATAATATCGGCAAATTAATATAAAAAAAAAAAAAAACGGTTAATGAAAACGTATTGAAATGTTTCAAGCGGGATTAATGACAAATATATTTTTACTAAAAATGAATGCAGATACAAAAGAAATGCTGAGTAATTTACGGTTGATAAAAAATTTTATAAAACTTCTGAGTATATGGCGTTTTTTGTTTTATCTCCTGTTGAAATTAAAATCATAAGATGCTTCGGGTCCCCAGTTCGAGAAAATCCCACGTATAATTGTCCATGTGAAAAGCACTGTGTTCGAAGACCTACGCCAACGTACCTGTATGTTTGACCTTGAGCTTTGTTTATCGTGATTGCCAAAGAAACTTTAACAGAGAATTAAAGCCGTTTGAACGGAAACGGCAAGTCCGACGGAATCACGGGAATTCTTGGAATAAATGCAATTTCTCCTTTTGCCGGCCCCGTAAGAATGACGGCTCCTNGGTGGTTGAAGATTACGTAATAATGTAATCGGAGTACCAATTTTTAATTTTAGCTTATGAAGAGGAAATCCCGAAGGAGAAAGAGAATTGAGAAATTATTGTAGATATAAATATATAAAGATATAGATAAAGATTAATACGAATATTCGGTATACATGTTGTTTGGTGTGCGTGCGATAAACTTCTCGGAACAATTCGTACCTACACGCCGATGTCAAACACGATACAATTTGACGAACAAAAAGGTCAGGTCGCGGGTAGCTGTAAACCCGCTGGCCGCCGTGCCGCACAATACGTATATAATATGGGTAGACAATTTTTTAATTTTTCAAGAACTTTATACTTATTTTTTATTGACAAAAGTGGTACTAAAACCTTCAGCAGAGTGTCGGGTACAACGGTAAAAAATTTCAGCCAAATCGGTACGGTGGTTTTCTCGGTTAGCGCGGTCGTAGAAAACCCCTTACAATTTTATATAATAGTATAGATAACGAAGTTATAATAATAACAATATAGTATAGATATGAATATTGGGTATACGTGTTGTCGGTGTAAGTGCGATATACTTCTCGGAACGCCGATATCAAACACGATACAAAAAAAAGGTCAAGTTACAGGTAGCTGTAAACCCGCTGGCCGGCGTGCCGCACAATACGTATATAATATGGGTAGACAATTTTTTAATTTTTCAAGAACTTTATACTTATTTTTTACTGACAAAAGTGGTACTATAACCTTCAGCAGAGTGTCGGGTTTCAGCCAAATCGGTCCAGTAGTTTTCTCGGTTAGCGCGGTCGAAGAAAAACCCTTACAATTTTATATAATGGTATAGATTAATAAAAGTAATTTGTTGTTATCTAATAATTTTCCAAAATTTGATTCTGTTAAAATTCCTCCATCACTGTTCTGACCAAAATCACCTACATCTATGAAAATACATTTTGCGTTTTTCGTCAACTACTGCTTGAAGAACAATAGAATGGTGTCCTTTATAATTGAAATAAATAGATCCTGAATTTTGTGGACATTGAATAGCAATATGTTTATCATCTATGCACCAACACAGTTAGGAAAATTCCAGCATTCCTCAAATTCTCTTTCAATTTTCAACCAATCATCAGTTGAAGGTAGAGGCATGAACTGTGGTGATACAGTATTTTCCATATTGCACAACATGTATCATTAACAATTTTACCCGCAGTGGTAGCTTCTAATCTAAGATTATAATGAATGCATTGAAATTATTCACCAGAAGCCAAAAACTAAAAAATAAAATATGTTCAAATTAATACAATAATTGTGATAAGTTGTATTCAAAATTTGATTATTAAATGTCTATAAAACAAATTGTGCTTAGGTATTTTTTATAATTTTCAACTGCTATTGTAAAAATATATTAGGCGCCTCGTATTAAATTTTCAAGCTTTTTGACCTAACGAATACAATTTTATTGACATTTATAAAAAAGTTTAAAAACTTGGAAACTGAAAATGTCCGTAAACAACTCAAAATATTAATATAAAAGTCAAAATGTATCGTGTATAGTAGGTAAATGCTAATATAAAAAATCAGTGAAATAAAATAAAATATTATGATTAATATAATAACAACAAAACAAAAATTGTAATTAAGGATTTTTGATTTTTTTTTGTAAAATATTTGTATTTGTTTTTATAGGGTCGGTATGCAAAAATGGACTAGTCTTCACAATTCGTTTGCAAGGGAACTTCGCAAACTCAAAAATAAAAAAACTGGGTCAGCTGGGTCTAAAAAAAGAAAATAGTACCTTTTTTACAGTATGAGTTTTTTTTAACTAGTTTCATGATGTAACATAAAAAATGGGTAGCAACATTAATGATAACTTTTTAAATTAAATCGAAGAAATTGGAAGAAATCGTAGTCTGTGGAAGATGATACAATAGTAATAGATAATACAGAAGACAATATAGTAGATAAAACAGCTATAGAGAGAGAACAATACATTATTGAACTAACATTTAAAGAACCAAATCAGACTTTATGTAAACATCCATATAAAACAACAGCAAGTGAAAAGGTAGCAGAACCGATGATAGAATTTTTGAAATCAAGAACAAGCCAGCACCAATTGAAGAACCCTCAGAATTGTTATTCTTTATAAGCATTATTCCAGACTATAAAAAACTTAATGATAAAAATCAAAGGAAATTCAAAAACGTAGTTTTATGAACACTAAACAGCTATCTTGACGAACAAGAAGACAATACAAATAATATATATTTTATAACACCAGTTGGAGAATAGAAAATTAATTTATATCAAGCCGGACCAATCACAGAACGAAATGTGAATTTACATCCAACTTTATGTCAACCTATTAATCAAAATCAACATGTAATCAATTATTACAGTGATTTTGCTTCAGATTTATCTTCGTCTTCACACGGGAGTCAAACAAATTTCATTCAAATTATAGATTTTTTTAAATTTATAAAATATAATAATAATATAAACTATAAGTAAAATTAACATTTACTATAAAAAAAAGTATTATTATATAAAATAAAAAATAATTTTTTTAAAACAATTAGACATTTTTTACCTCAGTCTAACCAAAAGCCTTACAGAAAGAAAACCTTAAAGAAATACTTTTTCTAAAATATGTATCTTCTTTCCTTATTTCTCCTTTCATTTCTTTCAGTATGAAATCAAATGTGATAGTACTTACGTGTATAATTTTTAAATTTACTTTCTTCTGAACGCAGTTCGCATAATAAAGATAAAATAACATTGTGAGTATTGCGTTTTTTATTTAATGGGTGAATCCATAATTTTTGTTTTTTTATCATTTCTTTCTAAATTTTATAATGTGTACCACGCGCAAAATGCAACATCTCCATCAGATAACATCTACTGATTTTTGTACACAAAAATAAATTGCTTTTAGTTGACTAAAACGGAAATGACTATCGATGACTAATACAGTTTTCCTCTTGAGGTGAGCGGTCGGCCTTATGCTGATACTAGTTCCCATTTATTTAATTCAGTCTCATATAATTCTATTTAAAACTCCTGTATTCAATTGCTCCACTTAACCAAAATATTGATTATATTGGTAAAATTGGTATTTGGTATTGATCTGATTTTAATCAACCCTCAATCATATTGTTAATTTTTCTTATCAAAGCAACAACTGTAATACCTATTATCATTCATCTAAAAAATAGTCACATCAATTACACAGATATCTATATTATACTATATAGACAATATATTTATATATATGTATAACCATATAGATATCTGTGATCAATTATAGCATTGAGCAGTCTTTCTTTTCTGTGGATAATATTGCACATAATATTAAAATTAATTTAATTTTAAATTATGTCAACCAATGATGATGAAATCAATGATGTAGTTAATACTGAAACATTAGTGTACTCAGCAGAAGTACAAAAAGCAATAGACGAGGTATAAATTTTATAATATTTTATTATTTTACTATTTTATATCAAATATGTATTATAATATGATCATAGATACTACCAAGTGATGATCCATTAGATAAGCCTGATTTCGACACAATAGATTATATTAACAACCTGTTTCCTACAGAACAATCACTCACTAATATAGATGATGTAATTAGTTCACTAGAATGCAAAGTGGACTCAATAGATAATGATATTCGATCAGTTATTCGAGGACAAATTGAAGTTAATAAGGTAATGTTAATGTTACAATTTAAATATATTGTCTACCATATTATGATTGTTAATTTAGGATGGTAAAGCTGAGCTTGAAGAAGCTCAACGTTATATTAAACACCTATTCAGTCAAATAAGAGAGATCAAACAAAAAGCTGAACATAGCGAAGAAATCGTTAAAGAAATTACATTAGATATTAAACAATTAGACTGTGCTAAAAAGAATCTCACTACATCCATAACAACATTAAATAATTTACATATGCTTGTTTCTGGTATTGAGTCGCTTAGGTACGTTATTAACACTCATACTTATATACCTATATTAGCAGTATTAAGCATGTATATAATATTTTTTTTAAAAAACTTTATTTTAATATATAAATTTACATAGAGGTTTAACAACAAAACGAAAATATGGAGAAATTGTCATGCCCCTGCAAGGTGTAACTGATGTTATGAAAAATTTTAAGAACTATACAGATATACCACATATTGCTCAATTAGCTACTGAAGTAAATACTATTAATTCATTTTTTATTTATTTGTCCTATTTTTATGTACCATTAATTTACAGGTAAAACAACTTCAGGAATCACTAGCAACACAAATTATGGCAGATTTCCGTGAAGCTTTTTCTGGGCCTAATGCAAAAAATTTTGTACCCAATCGACAGATGGCTGAGGCATGTTTAGTTGTTTCAATTTTAGAACCCAAAGTCAAGTAAAGTATTACTTAAAGTAAACATTCTTTTTATAAAAAGTCACTTTATTTTTTAGAGCCGAATTATTAGAATGGTTTATAGATCTTCAATTATCTGAGTATACACATTTATTTGACAGTACAGAAGATGTAGCTTGGTTAGATAAAGTTAATCAGCGTTATGCTTGGTTTAAACGACAACTTTTACAGTGTGAAGAGAAATTTGGTACCATGTTTCCTATTCAATGGGAACTGTCTGAAAGAATTGCTGTTGAATTTTGTAAAATCACAAAGTATATAAACTTTAACATTAACTGTAAGTTAAAAATGTTTAGAACCTTAAATAATTAAATAGAATTTTGTAGGAATGAGCTGTCTAAATTGATGTGTAAAAGAAAAAATGAGATTGATGTTAAACTTTTACTGTATGCTATTCAAAAAACAGTTGCATTTGAAAATTTGATGGCTAAAACTTTTAATGGAAGTACTGTAGTTCAAAATGATGAAAAATCTTTGAACAATAAAACTGTTAGTATTTATTTATACTTATTTTAATAATAAATACAATTGTAATTTAATTACTTTTGTTTTTTTTTTAGAAACCATCAAATATCAGTAACACTGAAATAGAAGAAATTCTTCAGCCATTTTCAGAAGAATTACAAATCTCTGATGATTTATTAGGAAATATTCCATCACAAAGTCAGAGAAACGATCCAAAACAAAATTCTTCTCCTTTCTATGGTTTGATAAGTGATTGTTTTCAACCATTTCTTTATATTTATATTGATAGTGTTGATAAGTGAGTATTGACTGAAATTATAACTGAAATTTAAAGATAAGATTTTATAAGAAAATGTATGAAATTAAATTCCTTATATTTTAAGAAACCTATCAGAATTGGTTGAACGCTTTGTGAATGACATTAAGATAACACTAGCTAAAGAAAATATTGATGATCAAACTGCTACTGTTCTACCAAATTGTGCTGATTTATTCCTTTTTTATAAAAAGTCTCTAGGTCAATGCACTGAACTCAGTAACCACAATCCAATGCTTGCATTAGCAATAGTATTTAAAAAATATCTAAAAGAATATGCAACTAAAATATTAGAAGCTAATCTTCCTAAGTATAAAATTTATGTTAACTTTAACATGTTGTTAAAATATTATTAAAATATATTTACATTTATAGAATAAATCATCCAGCTACTTCTTTAACAACAAATATGTCTAATCTTACTAAAGATTTAATAAAAGATTTACAACTTCTTCCAAGTGGAATGACTGATGCGAGTGTTAAAAATATAAATTGTACTTCACAAGAATTAGCTAAAATATGTTGGTAAGAAACTAATTCTAAGCTTAAAATTGTATATTTGCCGATAGTATGCATAATATGTATTTTATTTTGGTCCTAGTATATTAACTACTGCTGATTATTGTATGGAAACAACACAACAGTTGGAAGAAAAGTTAAAAGAAAAAATTGATCCTGGTTTAATAGGAAAAATTAGCATGGTTAATGAACAAGATACATTTCAAAAGTATAAAGCCTATAGGGAATTCAAAATAAGTAAAATGCTTATTTTATTTTTGTTTCAGCATAATTTTCATGTCCATTAACATATTAGTTCAGTATTTAGAAGCTGACTTAGAGCCTGCGTTAAATAATATGCTTAAAGTATATTTAAATAATACATAAACATTAATTCTTTAAATTTTTAACAACATTTTTCTTCAAGGTTCCTTGGCAAAATATCACTGCTGTTGGTGATCAGAGTGAATATGTTACTATTATGACTACACATTTGAGAGCGGTTGTCCCTGTGGTCCGGACATATTTATCAACATCTAGAAAATATTTTACAAAGTTCTGTATTACTTTTGCAAAGTAAGTTTTTAAAATAATATTTTATCCTTTAAGAGAATTTTGTAAAAATTAAATTATGTACTTTTTGTTATATATTCTAATATAATAACAGTATGTAAAAAAATATTCTATTTAAAAAAATTGAATATTCTACCTAATAATTTATTTTTTTTAGTTCTTTCATACCAAAATTCATACAACATTTATATAAGTGCAAGCCACTATCAAATATTGGTGCTGAACAATTGTTATTAGATACACATTCACTAAAAACTATTTTGTTAGATTTACCATCAATGAACCTTGATGATAACAGGAAAGCTCCTGCTAGGTAATAAAAATGTATTATTAGTTATTATTATTGTATATATTTATTTGTATATTATGCAATTTTTCATCAATTTTATATTTTAGTTATACAAAGGTAGTTGTGAAAGGGATGACAAAAGCAGAAATGATATTGAAATTAGTAATGGCGCCTACTATGAAGCACTATACATCTTTTGTTGATCAGTATTTAAAATTGTTACCAGAATCCGATATGACAGAATTTCAGAAAATATTAGAAATGAAGGTATTTTATTATTATTATTATTATTAATCTACATTGTATGTACATTTTTAATTAATTGTTACAAACAATTTTGTTATAGGGTTTAAAAGCAGCTGAAAGAAATGAGTTATTGAATTTATTTAGACCTAGAAATCCAACTGGTAGTTTTGTAACAAGCACAGCAGCTTTATCTAGTTTGAAACAATACACAAGTCGGATAAAAAAGAATTTGATATCTAACTGAAATACCTAGTCATTTAACATCAAATACAAATTTTTGTTGTCCAGTCCATATTATTTATTCATCATTTTTTATCATTTAAATTTTAAAACTGTATTAAAGAGCCTCCACAATTTTTTTTTTTTAAATGAACAATATTTCTAGAAAATAATGGGATTAAGGAGCCTCTACACACAATTTGTTTTCTCTGTCTATCTTACACATAATATAGTAACAAATTATTTTGCAATTTCCACAATTACAACTCATACATTTTATAAATAAGAGTATTTACTTTACCTTAGTATAATCATTTATTAATGTTATCAAATTATTATTTTTTTTTCTTATTGTACATTGCATTTACTAATACCTTATTTTATGTGGATGAGGAAATACTTCTGTCAAAATAACTTCATAGCTAAAATTAAATATAACACAAGGAAATTTTTGTTTGTTTGAAATCTGAAATTACATACATAAAGGTTCAAAAAGTATCTCCACCAATAATTTATACAACACATCATACTGATTGATTAAATTTAATCCATTCTTTAAAGCTCTAAATGTTTAAAATCATGTTTTTATTAAAATAATCATAATATTTAGTTTTAAATGATAAAATAATTAAATAAAAACAAAATTATTAAAATGGTTAATACTCATAAATAAATATATAAACAAAAAATGTATGTATAGAAATGAACAATAAATAAATGAAATTTATGATTGCATTGCCTGGAGTATTATGATAAGTATATTATACAACCTGTTTCTAATTAAAAATTCATCATCAGGTATATCATACCTGATAAATATTACATATTTGAAATGTAAAACACGACTCAACTGACTGAGATATACCTGATGATGAATTTTTAATTTGAAACCGGTTATCATAATACTCATAATACTTCAGGCCATGTAATCATTCATTTATACATTTATTTACTATATTTAGTTTTAGATTTTAGTGAACTTGCTTCAGTCATCAAAATAATAATTGACTGCATATTAACATTTATTATCGTTGATAGTGGATAGTTATTTTATCTTTTATTGTACTTTGGTAAAGACATTAAAGTTCATTTGTTGAGTCAGATTATTAATTTGATACAATTTCTGGTACAAATGCCCCACTATTTCAACAAATTTAATTAGTATGGCTAAAGACTAACATTACAAATTAGACATTTTCAAGTTGATGAAAAATTAAATAATCGACTGAATGTCGTTTTATGACTGAATTCTGTTTTATCATTTTCTATTAATTTTTTTGAATGAATTCATTATCACGGAAATTATTTATTGTGAATAAATCACTCATAATTGTGTTCATTGGAATGTTCCTTGGAAGAATATCATGCTCCTTGCATGTTGCAAAGCATTTGAGATATTTGTGTTTTGTGAAGTTTATTTTAAATAAAATACTGAGACCAAAAATGTACCTATTATATTATAATATATAAATACATGCATATTATACAAAGTGAATATAACAAAGTATTAACTAAACATTTTTAATTTAAAAAAATCCAAATATTTTGAAGAAAATCTGATTAAGGGGCATAGGTTAAACTTAAAATTATTCATACTTTATTTTGCATATTGGAACTTATATAGATGAATCAACACAAACAAAAAAATATATACTTCGCACAATGGGTGGGCCACTGTTGTAAGTGAGAAATTAAACAGGTATGATAATATAGAAGAAAATTTAATGTATATTTGTACCCAACATTTAATGATTGTTAATGAAAAACAATTTTGTGGAATTTGGTTACTTATATTTTAAAAGGCTGTAATATTTATGATTTTCATCAAAATTTTATATTAAAATTCCTAAAAAAAATGTCTACATTACATTCAATTATTTTTTGACCACAAAGTATGAATTATAATGAACCTACTTTTAACTGAATCACAACAAAAACAAAATTTAAAATAATACATTTTGTAAATTTTCCCAATTATTTTGAAAACTGCTTGAAAAATTAAAAAATGACCTAAGTATACCATCTACACTAGAACAAGATTTTTAGTAGAAAAGTTGTTTACAGATGAAAAAAAATAAACATCATTATAAAACCAATAAATTCCTAATTTCGCACAGAATCTAAAATTCAACATTGAAAAATTAGGATCACCATAATATCTATAACAATAAAAACTAAACTTGATATCTTAATAATTTTTAGAATTAGGAAATTACAATTCATCAAACACTATGAATTCTACATGATTTCAATGGAAAGTTATTTATTATTTCATTCTATTATTTTGATTATGCAATATCATTTATTTCTTTATACAATTTATACTACAATTTTGTGCTTCCGATTGCTGAAAATTGTTATACAAACACCCAAATTATTTATTTTACTGCAATTATTTTTTCAAAGGTTTAAAATATTTACAATCTTTATGACAACTGGTACAATAAGTAAAGTAAATATAATAAAAGAAATAACAATTGAGTAACATTTATGAATAGGTGTTCATCAGTAATACGCGACTAACTAATAAGAGAAAATTAGATCAAAATGTCTTTCGACCGATTTCTTTGAGTTTTTTAGTGTGTTGTCAGAGACTAAGGCTAGTGATAGATGATTAATAAACAGATTTTAATGGGCGCTTAGACTGAGGTATCATTTTAAGTAAAAGATTTTTTGTTAATTGATTAGGAGATGGGATTTTTAAGTCTTTGTGATAATTGAAATCTAAAGTTAACTGAGTTACATTTAAGTTTTAGGTGTAGACCTCAGGTGAATATTTTGTCTAGTGTGTAAACAAAATACTTAACGTCTTTGGTTGTGTGAAGGATTTGGTTGTTCAGTGTGGCAGGTAGAGAGTCTAGCTTGTGCAAAGTAAGTTACTTGTGTAAATTTTGCTTCATTAATTTTTATTTTTCTGCAGATAATCCATAAGTTAATCACGTTTATGTGGTTTTGAAGCATTTAACAATGATTTTCACTACAATTGGATCTTAGTGGGAAGCAGTTATCAGAATATTGTTAGCATAAATTTTAAATAAGTTGTATGCAATAATTCCAATCTACCTATATTTTATTAAGTATATTAAAATTCTTTAGTTACTCATATGACGTGAAATAATGATTATTATTGAACAGGTAAAATAAAAATCAAATTTCTATAATCAGGATATATTACTAATAAATTAAAATATATTATCAGCTTAACACTTGGGTACAATTTTACCAACAATTTATAAAAACAATACAATTATTGACTGGATATCACAAAACAATCGGTTAACAAGACTTTTAATTTATATAACCTGATAAAAAAAAATCTAAAAAAGGTCATTATATATGACCTTTTTCTTTTAATTTTGCTAACAAAGAATCAACATCAGGTACAACTGAACCTGCTTGTCTTGTTGGTGGATCTTCTACATTCACTATTTGCATTCGAGGTGAAACATCTACTCCAAGATCTGAGGGTGTGATCTTTTTAATCGGCTTCTTTTTTGCTTTCATAATGTTGGGTAGAGTTGCGTACCTCGGTTCATTTAGTCTTAGATCGGCACTGATTACAGCTGGCAATTTCACTTTTATAGTTTCCAACCCACCATCAATTTCCCTTTTCACTACTACTTCGTTACCTTCTACTTTAACTTCAGAAGCAAATGTTGCTTGTGGCCATTGCAACAAAGCTGCAGTCATTTGAGCCGTCTGATTAGAATCATCATCAATTGCTTGTTTACCAACAATGATGACGTCGACTTTCTCATCTTGTGCGACCTTTGCCAAAATCTTCGACACATGTAAGGGCTGTAGTGTGTCATATTGTGCTTGTGGTACTTCTACGTGAATACCACGATCGACACCCATGGCTAGGGCCGTACGTAAGGATTCTTGAGCTTGCTGCAATCCGCATGACACTGCGATTACCTCAGACGCTATTTTTTTTTCTTTCATACGAACGGCTTCTTCGATAGCAATTTCGTCAAACGGATTTAACCCATGTTTAACGCCGTCGGTCACTACACCTGATTTGTCTGGTTTGACACGAATCTTTACCGCATAATCGATTACTCTCTTCACTCCAACCAAAACGCGGGCCATATTTTTTGTACGTTCAATTGATTAAAATTAGACTATAATAGAATCACTTCAACAAAAATGTCTGTACTGATAATGTAGGTAGTTGAGCAACAAAGGTTTAAGTTAAAGTGTTTAACGAGGAAATAGAATAGACTACTAGAGCCAATTATGAATTTATATGAATAAAATTCTTGAATGATCGGTTATCCAGATAACCTTATCATACATCAAATCCATCAGCTGTACAAATTTATACTTCCTGTTTTAATGACCTGTTGACCGTCACTATTTTATGACGTAGGTAAGTATACTTTTTGAAAATTATTTTTGTATTTATTTTGAATGGGTTTATTGAATGGAATATTTTAAAATTAAAATAGAAACACTTTAAAAATATCTATAGATATCTGACGCATTAAACTTATGATTTAAGATAGGTATACAATATACCTAAATATCTATAATATTTTAAATCGTAAATCTGGTGTTTTATCTTCTTTGTTGTTTAATAGACATAAACACCAGTGTTCTAAATGGACCGAAACGCACGGGATTAGCTTTTGCGTTCGTTCCAGTTGGTTAAAAATAAAATTTTAAAGTTTTGTTTCGTAAATATATGAAGTTTATTGAAGAAATTAAGATAATTGCCACTCGGTAAAATATTTTCAATAGTATCACAATCAAGGGCATACAAATAATTAATAATAATTTGTATAATACAATTTTTTTTGAAAAATTGTTTATAATAATAAAACGATATTGACAGTGTTTAGAAATGTCGTATTCTTTGAATATGACTGCTTTGTTGTGTCAAAATAAAACGTTATCACAAAAATGGAATCATTATTATATTTACCTATCACGGACTAAGAAAGAATGGACAGGTAACGAATGTCCTATCGATGAAAACGAACTGTTTCCCATACAATCGGTACAAGACAATCAACGCTATCTATGAGTAAATAATTAAAACAATTCTAAATGTTTTTACATAGAATAAGTGAATTTTTATTTTAACCAGACCAACACAAGATATAAAGTAAATTTTAAATTTTATAATTAAGTATTAACTAGTTTAGAAAATTTTCTTTTCTTTGCGTTAATATATTATGATCTCTGTTAGAAACAAGAAAATACTGTCACATTCGTACAGCAATTTAATAAGTTATAATATATGTATGAACTTCAGTCTTGTGATCTTTACATAGAAAAATGGAAAACATTGTTATTAGTATAAAAGAAATCGTTAGGATATACGTATAAGGTCTATGTGAAATAACAATTGGCGGAAACAAATTAGCTTTTTGACTAGTTAATACCTTTTTCATAGATATATAATATACTTTAGTAAATAATTAAAAATAAAACATATACTAGAAATTCGTTGGTACAAACCGGTGTGTTTAAAATAAATCAGTGTGAATCGGAGAAATTTTTTCGGACCATATTGACGATATGGTTCGTTATACCGATTCGTTTTCTATTATCTTTTTGTCTGATTTCTTCTGAAATTCTTCCGACCTTATCATTTTTACTGTGGCAGCTCCGCACCACCACCAATAACCGACCAACTGTCAGGTTTTACTTGTTATTATTTTTTTTCTATGTTTGTTATGTTTACATTTTTTTAAATTAATTTATAAAAAAATATTATTTAATAAATAAACAATTAAAATAATAATGGCATCAAACATAAATGTAATGTAAATGTCTAATGTAGATGATCATATTTTTGAAAATATAATTAATAATTAATATAAAATTAATTACATAGGTACCTACTTTATTTTCATTTTAATGACCATGCGGATTTAGTAGTAATCCAAATTGTACTGTAGCTAAACTTTATCATTCAGCATTCTAGTATTACTAGAATAATCATTCAGAAAAAAATTCAGTAATGTTTGAATTATTCAGAGAAAAATGTGATAGCATAGAAAAATGTACTATGTAATAACAAAAAACTATAGACTATAGAGGTGATAATAATATTTTGTACCAACTACAAGTCAACGAATTTTTCGTAAAACCGGCACCATAATATCCGAATCGATATCACGCACAGGTATGAACAATTTGGCATTAACATCTTAACCGATCTTCTTCCTACGTACTGATGTGTACTGTACAAATCCGTTTTGACATACCGGTATGATAAATCGGAATCAACATGGTACACCGGTTTGTATCAACGAATTTCTAGATAAAATGGAGCATGTTGCTGGTAATACATTTTGTTGAACTGGCCATAAAAAAAACCTTAAAAATAATATAATATTAACATATTCAAAAATAAATATAAATGTAAAAAAAATAAAAAAATATATTGCTGGTAAGATATGTTCATTTTTTAAAGCAGCTAAAATGGGTCTAGCGGTAGAGAAACATTTTTTCAAAACAGAACCCCGGAAAAAAAATCCCAGATTACAATACTCGCAACCAATTTTATACCTATTTCTATTATAATTTTAAAATATAAACAATAATATTTTGTTTATTGTGATGTATACAGAGTGATTTTTTTTTTATCATGAATCAGTAATTATCTCAAAGGATTTTAGGTAAATTTGATTTGTTTTTTCTGATCATTATGGAATTGTTTAAGCTTTAAAGCGAATTTTTAAATGTTTGCCCCTACGCCATGTACTTTAAATAAATACATATTTTTGATTTTCAAAAAGGAACCCCCCCTTTACAGACAGATGTAATAGAGAATATTATTCTAGAAATTTTGATATGCATAACACTAATATAAGATTTACCGTTTATGAGTTATAACTAAAGACTAGTTTTAATTGATATTGCAAATTTTTTTGCAATAAAGATAACTCAGATCTGATTAAATATACAGCCGATATATACTGAAAATATTCTGCCTATTTAATTTTATAATACAATTTTTTTCAATTTTCAAACTTTTTGCAATAGTTTGCAATTTTTCCACGTTTTTAAATCATAGGCGTTTATCGTTCGTCTGGAATTTTTTAGGAGCTTGGAGAGCCTATCGAGCGATAAGCGTCTGTACATATACATGGTGGTAATTATTATTTTTTTTTTTATAAATTAAACGTAGTAGTATAGCGTTTCATATGCGTTTACCTGGTGGTACCTTACTACCTATTTTTTTGATCAGTTTGATCGCACAGTGAACGTATTCCATGTAATGCCTAAAATAAAATCAACTCTAAAAAGGAAAATTTCGAATTGGATTACTCCTTACAATAAAAATAAAGAAGTATTTTAATCAGATGGAAAGGATATATATTGTTTCGTATATAACAAATCTGTATCTACTAAAAAATAATATCGATTAGATCATCATTTCAAAACAAGTAAGTTAATTTGGAAAGTAGATTGGTTTGATATTGTTAAATTATTTAATTGTTATATAAATATAAATATAAAAATCTAGATATCATTTTGTAAAAAGTTTAACTATCTAATATTATTTGTATTTACCTTTAATAACATAATATATTGTATTTAATCAATAAATAAATTAATACTCGTACAAAATATATTTTTATTAAATACCTAAAAATATATTCTGCTCGAATTTTAAATAGATTAAAACATCCTGATTTTGGTTTGAAAATTAAATAGTTCGTAACATAGCCAATCATATAAGCAACAGTCTAATTTAAAAGAAAAACAATTTACTTAACGTCGACAAGTTTAAAATCGTAAAAATGTAAATCAAATTGTAAAAAAATGTAGTGAAGTCAAGCTGTAAGTGGTGATAATAATAATGGTTGTATGATGACGTAGTAGTCGGTCATCTTTGGAATCCAAGGTGTATTGATATCAATACACTTTGGAACTTCACTGTACGGTGTACAGTATACGGTGTATTACTCTATGAATAATAAGGGTACTGGCAAGGTGTACCTATATCTATTATCTAAGACCAAGTAGGTAAGTACAATGGTGTATTTACGAAGTGTTAGGTTCCTAATTTTATTACTTATTCTTGTATATTTTCCTGAAATTTAGGGAGGTGGGTAACTTCGTTAAATATTAATGACCCATCAACTACTTTGAAGCAAAATTTTCTTTTTCCATTTATTCCGATTGACACTAAATTTTATGAGAGTAGTTTAGAAGTAATCTAGAGACCATTTCCATAGATTAATGGTGATCGGACGAATTTCAGGCTAGTTCTCTTGGAAGGGATTTTACTGTGTCAAACTATGGAGGGAACTTTTGTGAGGTACGAAGCCAATTGTTTTGGCGTTAAAACCGCTCTCCTATGACTAAATCTTGTCAGATATACTTGATCTAAAAATCAGAAAAGGGGTAATTTTAATATGAAGTGCCCATACTAACGTACGTTGAAAAATAACCAAGGTACGCTTGGTTTCAAACGAAAAAAAAACATCTCGCGGCAAAAAGTTGGCGGCGAAATAATGGCGGTGAAACGTTGGCGACGAAACGATAGCGGCAATGTGCACTAGACATACCAAAGTCGACTATTTAGTTGTTTTGTATACCTGTATACCAGTGGTTTTCAACTGTATACGAATGGAGACCCTTTCATTTTTTTTTCATTTAAGACGACTCTTTCAAAAATCGTTTAATAAAACTTTAATAATACGATGTACAGTATAGACAATATTTATGGTTTTTGGCGACCCTCAAGTTGAAAACCACTGCTGTAGATTATCAAACCCTTATCATACCGAATAAGGGGCGATAAGCAGCTGTCTGTAAATAATAAGTTTTCGGTAACGAGGCCCGGTCGCATATTAACATACAATACATCATACATGAAATAAAATTTTATCCGAAGAACCCAGACGAAAAAAATGTACAACTAAATATTGCAGTACTAATGCAGAATAGCTACAGAAATTATGCTTTCGGGCCATTATCATTTAAACTTATCGTTATTTATCCTATCATTTTCGTACGACTGCTCCCCACCCTTTAACAAGTGCACGAATTATTGGTTTATCTTTATATTATAATCTTTTTATAATTTTCAAACTATTAAAATAGTTATTTACTTACTACTTACATTAAAATCCGTAAATTACCTTATCTTATAATGATAAAAATAAATCCATTTAGTACAATTTGTTTATAGTACTTTCTTGTCTATGGTACAACGTTACTATAACCATGTTTGTTTGCTACACAGTTTATTGATTAATAATTTGACTCTGTGGCATAATATAAATGGGTTTCTAAATAATTTTTAAGATAGGTTGATTAAAAAAAAACCCGATATTTTTTGCTGTGTAACTTAATAATAGGTACAATTATAATTATCTATTAAATATTATATTTCCTTATAATATATAACTATTTTAGTTCCCAATTTATCAATATACTTAATCGACTGTTAATTTATTGTTATACTTTATATTGCACCTTGGTAAGTATCATATATATTTAATTTGCTTTTATTGTATGATGAAATTATTAAATTGTTTTATTATTTATTTTTACTATAAGATTATACCATATACATTTATCTAGTCATTTGATAATATAAAACAAATAAATTCAATGTTTCTCCAGTGTTGGTGATTTTCTAAAAAATATAAAGTAAAGATGGATATTGCAAATGAAACTGGAATGGTTGTAAGTTTTAATTAAATACCTAGTAATGAAATAATGATAAATTTATATGAAATATTTTAATCGTAGATTGAAACAGGAAAAAATATCACGAGAGTCATGACCAGGGAAGAACAAATGAGGTATGTATCATACCTATCAGTGATAAATCATTTATACCCTGTAATTTTTATTCTAAGTTCAATTTTATCACATTAGCCATTAATAAATTAGACAGATTTTTCATAGTTTATTTTATATTTAATTTGGTGTATTTCAATTGAATTGTTTTCGATTTTTTTTATATTTTTCATAATTATACTTATTAAACTAAAATGGTCAGTTTAATATATATTTATATTAATAATAAAAATTTAGATTATATTAGTGATGGTTTTTTTTACATAGACATAATAAACCATCTTATTATGGTCTTTAACTTTGGTGATTTTGCTATATACAGTATATTTTTAACAATTGACAACTTTAGTTGCTTTGAACCAACTGGCAATCCATAGTCCCCAATGTTTAAATGTTGGAAGCTTAGCTCTTATACTACCTATAAATGGTGAAACTGGATCACATGTTATACACAGTCATAGTGACAGTTAGAAACATGACTAAATAAGACTAATAATAATTTTAAAATTAACATAAACATTTTGATGTTTAGTAAAACCTGGGGAAGTTAATGATTATATTATATATAATTTATTTATAACATATTTTCATATTTTGTCAACCTCAAGTAATTGGGGAAAACTTCAAATAGAAAAGAATATGACAAATTAATATATATTTTAATATTTAGAGAAGAGCACCGAAAGCTACATGAAGCACATAAAGGCCATGAATCAATGCATGCTGAAATGCTATTAATTTTAATGGTTACTATGATTGTTGCCCAAATAGTTCTAATAGAATGGAAAAGAAGACATTTTAAATCCTTTCAAGTAAATATTATTTTATATTGTAATACTAATTGTATGTTCTATTAATTAAGTTTTTTTAGATTGTAACATCTTTGGCTTTATGGGTGGTACCATTTATAATGTGTATTCATTTGTCATATTGGAGATTTATTATATTTTGGACATTATTTTCATTTATCACTGGACTTGTTGTTCAAAAAGCTTTGGAAAAACCTTTACAAGGATCAACTCCCAGGTATGTATATTGTCGCCTATTTTATTTGTCGCCAAGGCGAGCACTTAATATAAATTATTGCACCGTGTTGTGTATAGTGTGATGGCATAAATGTTATCCAGATTGGTGTACAAATGGTTCTATTTCGTCTACAAACTAACATATGTAATTGGTATTGCTGGATACTTGATTATGGTAGCTGCTTTCTTGGGTATCAGTTTTGTATTCAAAGCTAATCCAGCTACATGGACAGATTATGGATTGATCATTATGTATTATGGATTGTACTTTGGTGTGCTAGGACAAGATATTGCTGAAATATGTGCTTCCAAAATGGCTGCACACTTGGGAGTAAGTACAATACTTTTAAAAATCACTTACTTTCTTGGACCACAAATTAAATAAAAATGAAAACTTAAATTATTAGTGCAACATCCCAATAGATAGCATACTCTGTTTCAAACAAAAAATACACTTACCCAATATCTTTAATACTTTTAATGATCTTATCAGTGTTTACTAGAGCTTTTATGCCATGGTCAAAAACATCCATTTATTTGATTTGTGAGTTTTCCCTTGGCTCGATCTATCTGGGATTAAAAAAAAGCAATATATTTATTTAAATTAAATACATTTTGTAATATAAAAAATAATAATATTATTGGTTAGTACTACATGATAGTATATAATACCATATAATAAGTACCTGCACTATATTTTAATAACTATATTATATATTCAGTGATAATATTTAAACTGTTTTCACAAAAATTATTATTGGAGCAATTTATTGAAATCTGCAGCCTATAATTGAAAGAAAAAAAAATGACTTCTATTGTAGTGCGAGTATAAAATAAATAAAAAACAACTTAAATTAAATATATTATAGTTACAATATATAGTGGAAAAAATAAAGTATGTAAATATTTTTGTCTCAAAATAAGAACATTTGGAAAGAAGAAATTTGAATTCATATGAGTATTATTTATAATTTATAATTATTTATTTTAAAAATAAATAGGTATATTATATTATTATTGGTATGTTATATAATATGTCATATGAGATAATAGTACATTACATCATGCATAGATACAATAATAAAATATTTGTATTAAATTTAAAAAGAAATTAAATGATATATACCATGGAGTGTAAAAAATATGTAGGTACCTAAAAAAAAAAACCTATATGATATGCTACAGTGTTTTCGATATAAATAAAAATAAAATAAATATATAAATAAATATATTTATGAATAAATATCAATCATTTTTGTTATATTCAATCGGTGTGCGATTTGGAAATCCAAGTTATCGAATAGTCATTATTCAGATTGCAGGGATAACAAAGTCAACATCTGAGTACATATGCTATAGCCATAGCTTTATTTTAAGCTGATTTTTATATATTTTGTACTTACACTATAGTGTAGTTGTCATTTTTGTTACATTCAATTTGATTATAAGCAGATTTCAATAACTTGCTTCGATAATTATTTTTGTGAAAACGTTAAAAATATTATCATTGAATATATTATAATATAGTCAATAGTATTAAACTGTTGTGTATGTACTATGGTACAATATAAATGTTTAATGGTACTATATAATATGTAGTTCTAACCAATAATATTACTTTTTATATTATAATGTATAAAATAAATATATTACTTTTTTTTCCTAAACTTGAGCTATTTATAGTACATTTATTTTAATTTATGCATGCACCCACTTGGAGTCCGAAAATAAGTATTGAAATTAAACACATTAACAATTTGAGAGATCATTAATACCTGTTAAAAAAAAAAAAAAAAAAAAAAAAATGAACTTTATGATGACTAAATTAAGTTATTTTTTGATAAATCAACTACTTTTTTTTTTTTTATTATTATTATTATTAGTATTATACTCCTCAAGGAATACCAACTAGGAGTTTGGATAAAAATATCTGTGCTGTTTGTGGCAACAAAATTTTAGTGAATGCTGGCGAAGAAGGAATTATTGAATCTACTTACCAATTGACATGTGATCACATGTAAGTTTATTTTTAAATTATTCATTTGTTTTTAACTAATTATAATACAATTTTGTTTATTTAATTTTAGATTTCATGAATTTTGTATTCGAGGCTGGTGTATTGTTGGCAAAAAACAAACATGTCCATACTGTAAAGAAAAGGTTGATCTTAAACATATGTTCCGTAATCCGTATCCTTTTTTGTTAAAAGAGTTTTTAACATTATCAAAATAAATAAGTTTAATATTATGAAACACCATAATAGATAATAGGTTTCTGGTGTCTATAATAAATATGACTGAAAAATTAGATTTCTAGCAGCCATTTCGTTTTATTAAACACTGACCTGGGTAATAATGTAGTATTTTAGATTTTACTTTATTAATTGCCTTAAGTGTCTCATATATGGAATGATATATTGACATACTTATTGTCAAACGTGGTTGAAGAGAAAAATTGATAACAACTGTGACATATTGACAAATCTGTTGCATGTATGGTATTATTGATTTCAACTGCATGTTTGCATATACTACACTGTAGTAATGACCGAGTTCAGATTTACATTTAGTTACAATTTATATTCATATAATCATTCAGTTACCTACCTACTTATTTTTTTAAATTATTTAAAGGTTTTAAACCTGTGTGATCACAATGGCTTTTATATTTAATTAGAAATTTATTGATGAATACAAAAATCTTCCAGCATTATAAAACATAAAAAGTGATATAATAAAAAAAGTACCTACAAAATAAAGGCATTGAGGCACTTATTATAAAATGAATTAAAAAAATTCATGTGTACTTAATCTTCTCCAATAATCATTGTTTTGAACATTTCCTTTTTTTCATTTGTTTGTCATTGTCCACAGTTAAAACAAATGCAGCTTTAACTAATGCTTTTTTTTCCTTTCCAATAAGTTGGACATTATAAAAAATTGTAGGAAATGTATAAAAAATACTGTAAAACTTCCATTAATAGTCACCTCTATGTAACTCATTTTTTTTATTGTCCTGTCAAGTGTTATGCCTTTGTAGAAAATTAATGAATAGTCACCTCTAAATATCGTTCATTATTTCTGGTCCATTTAATGTCCGTTATATGGAAGTTTTACTGTATAATATGTACAAATTATGAAACCATAGCATTATTACTTCATACCCCGTAAATAACTACAGTGCATTGCGGTGAAACAGAAATAAGTTTATTCGAGTAAAGAGTAGGCAATGTTTGGCAACAAATCATTTCATGAATGGGACACTATGAAAAACAATTAATAATTATAATGTAGAAATTGCAAAACAGCGCTTAAAACGGGAATTAAACTTACTAGGCGATTGTCCTAATACTGAGCTTCAATGCTATTTTCGTATTACTTAATGTATTGCTCACAATAATTTGAATTTAAATGTTATTATTAATTTGCTAATGAAATTTGTTCCAGTTTTAAAACTAACCAATTTTATAAATTACTTCTAAAGTGCTATTTGTGTTAAATTTTATATTTATACATATTACTACATTAAATAATTGTGTATATTCTTTTTCTGAAACAGTTTCATTGCTCTTTTTAGTATCTCAAATTACACGTGTAAAGTTTGATGCACATTCATAAACGTTTTATAATTTTTAAATTATGTTTTTAAGATTACGTGATATTCAAATGTGTTGTATCCGTTTTACAATTATACAGCAAATTTGTGTTCAGCAGAGACAACTTTGTGCTGTTAACTTTAATATTAGAGAGAATTACATCTATTATTAAATTAAATGATTATATTGATTTTTTTTTATATTTTATTTTTTAAGTGAAATAGATATCTAAAAAATAAGTAAATATATGCAATATCACAATTTAATAATACATATATATAATTTGAAGATTAAATTATCAAAAAAAAATTGACAGTGTTGCATAGATAATGTTATAATCTTTAAGATTGATAATGCGTCAATTTACTTTAATACAAAAACTATTTACACAAAGTTTCCCTGCTAAATGCTAATTTGCATATATTTTCATACATTTGTAACTCAAAGATAGTACAATATGATAGTATCATATCTCCATCAGAGTAGACGTTTGTTTTTCCAAAAGTTTAAATACAGATGCTTATTTTTTATTTATTTTAATTTTAATCTTTATTATATTATGTTGTACATATCCTTAACATTTAATTTATTCAGATGGGAAAAACCTCATGTTTTGTACGGTCAACTCTTAGATTGGTTGCGGTGGGGTGTAGCTTGGGGACCAATTATAATGAGTCTAATTCAATTTTTTAATTATATCCTTGGTTTGAAATAATTCAATATAAGTAACCAAAAAGGGATTTGGGACACAGTTTAATAATACATGTTTTCTAATTTGTTCCTATACCAGAAAACAATTATTACTGATAAAAAATATTTAATTCTTTAATAATATATTTAAATATTCTTCAATATTCTTCTTCTCTTTAGTAACGAAATCTATTTTCTGTCCATGACTCAAATAAGTAGTTGATGAAACAAGTAATAAATAATAGTTTTACGTAATAGGTTATTATAGCTATAATGACAATAATACAATCATATTATTTTATAATTATTTTAATTGTTTATTGATAAATATTAATAATTTACTGGTCTAATTATTCCAAAGTTTATATTTGTTCATGTTTATTTATTAATTTCCCTGGAAATTAAAATTTATCTAATCGTGTAATTGTAGCATAAAATATTTTATTTAGATACCTGAATTTATTTTTAAATTTAGATAGATAATATTTAGTGTTAATACTTATATAATAAAAAAAAAAATATTTTTATTCTGTGCAAAAGTGGATTTAATGTTTTTGATTTAGGTACAATAGACAAATATTATTGCAAATCTATGAATTTCCAACTTTATTTATTTATTAACTAGTATGCAATATGATATATTTTTTTTTTTTATTAAACCGCCAAAAGCTTTTATTATAACGATCAAAGATTTTTAACAATACATTTCAAAGGTATTCATAAATACTTGTGGTTTATCAATATACAAGAAAAATAAAATAAACATGTGTTGTCTCACTCCCAGTGGAGTGGTTTTGGTCTTATCTAAGAATTTTATACTAAGTCATATGGTATTTGGCGTAAGAGACGCCTAATGTCTTGAGAAATGTCGACTAGTTGAATTGCTGCTGGATTGGTGTGTTTACCCAAACTTTTCTCATGTTTACTGGCAAACTTTGTAATCTTGTCATGGATGGAGGTGATCATATCTCGTTGTATAATGTCGTTTCTATCATACCGGTATGCTGCAACAATAATACGGAGAGCGATGTTCTGGCAACGTTGAATAATCTCAATATTGGACTTGTTGACACAAACTCCACAGTTGAATTCCAGTCCATAATTATTGGTTTAATTATCATTACATAGGTATAATAGATGTTTGCTTGCGAGGTCCAGTTCTGAGTGTCTTTCGACTAGTTAATATAGTTTTCTTCATAATTTGGAATTTTTTCTGACGAACATAGTATTTCCAGTTGAGTCAAGTGTCAAGGTGCACATCTAAATATTTTGCCAAGTCACTCTGTGGGATGATTCACTGATCTAGCAATATTGGTTTATAGACATTTTACGCAAGGTGTAATTTACGTGTACAGATTTGTCACTGTTAATCTTGATTTTCCAACGTTTCGTCCAATTGGAAACGTTTATTGATCTTTGAAGCCAATCAGTTGCAATCTGCTGGCCTTCATTTGTTGTCATTATTGCCATCTCATCAGTAAATATGACTATCGTTGAATAGTTGTTGGTTGGAATGTTCGCTGTATAGAGTAAATACAGGATTGATCGAAGGGTAAGGATTGGTAAGGTAATCTTCTTTAGGTAATCTCTCATTCTTCTCTTCAAGCACTTTATTTATCACATTTGTGACGCGATTGATCAGGTCGATGGTTGAGTGTTCATTTCGAAATCCAAATTGGTGTTTTGGTATAAGCTGTTTTTCTTCTATTAACGGTTTTAAGCGTTTTAGAAGTAGTTTTTCGAATAATTTTGAATAAGCGAGATTGGTCTGTATGAGTTACTTGTTCTGGTTGTTTTCCTGGTTTAAGTATCATGATTACTTGGGCTCGTTTCCATTGTTTATGAACGTATTTCATGCGTAGGATGGCATTAAATATGTGTGTTAGATAGATAATAGCTTTTTAAATAACTCTTTCAGGATTTTTGGTTAATCTGATCGTAACCAGGCCCTTTTTTTGGGGTTGATATACCAATATCTTTTGCAATTTCGATTGGAGTGAAGTACTTTATCTTATATTCTTATCGTGTATTTCATTTAAATCATAATCAGTGTTATTCGTTGCAAAAAGTTCACTTAAAATATGACAATTGTGTGGTTAAATATATATTTTTACAAAGACTTTCATAAAATGTTACATTTTTATTAAAGGTCTTATTAAGTGTAATAATGTATATAATAAATGTGAAAACAATTTCTACCAGAAATCTTTCCTCGATATGTGCGTGTGGCACTATTTCCGAAAGGAAATATTTTCTTTTATTGCAATAGAGCAGAAGCTGCTTTGAATAATTTGAAATCAAGAGGTACATTGATTAATTCAAATTATTTTATGTTTTCTATCTTCTGTGGAAAAATCATTCTCTAAATATTATGATAATACTAATGCTTTTATACTGACAGTTGATGATTCATTTAATACTAACAACAATGTTTGATATTTTCCATGTAAAGATCACAAGACTGAAGTTTTTACATAGGTATATTTTAACTTATTATATTAATATACGAATGCGACAGCTAGTATTCTCGTTTCTAACAGATACCAAAATAAAGTTAGCGCAAAGAAAAAGAAATTTTCTTAACCAGTTAACACAAATTTATTTCGTATCTTCTTGTGTTTGTCTGTGGTTAAAATAAAAACCACAGGATAAGTGAAATTTCACTTATTCTATGTAAAAAACATTTAGAATTATTGTTGTAAATATTTATTCATAGATGGCGTTGATCACCTCTATCTATCACAGAGTAAACATTTCGTTTTCATCGATAAGACATTCATTACTAGTATAGACTGGTCTGAGCTAAAAACGATTCTGAGTGGAGTTCAATTGAAAGTGATGCTTTGTTAACAATATATATATGTTATATTATGGTAAACTAACCTCTATCGATTATTACATGAACGTGAACTACTTATTTTGATCGTTTAACGTTCATTTATTAAAAAAAAAGCGGTAGCAATAAATATTATTATCAATGATACCCATACGGCTATACTTTATTCTAAATTTCCAAATAATTATTAAGTAATAAGTTTGGAGAAACTGGAGTACGAGAATATTATTAACTATTATACCCGAACAATTACAAAAACATGAGATACAAGGTATTGCCATGGCGGTCACGATTTTTTTTCTTATAAGTTATCACTCCAGAATGTTTTAAACAACTCAAAACAAAATCAAGATGTGTTTTAGCTGAGGGTAAATAATATATTAATAAATATATTAAGTATCAGTATGTATTTAAAACAACTCAATAAAATAATACGTGACGGATGTACGTTTCCGCAAGACCGTTGCACGTGTATTGTACATAGTTATACACGCACATATAATAATATAATGTAAATTATAAATATATATTTTTCACGAGTAAAAATAATTAATATTTCTTCGAACCGCCACTGTTTACTCAAGTGACACACGAACATAAATACTACGTAGTCAGAGAACGATTTCTACGCGACGCACGACGCATAGGGTACAGTATTTATATTTTTGACAAATTATCCATCACCAAGGGTGGTCAACATACATATTACATAATATATTATATTATACTCCCGTGTCCATTCGCACCAACCTTCGTCCGGACACACCCCCGCAGAGTTCCGGATAAAAACAACAATGTTTACTTGTCCATTAATTTTATTAATAATTAATGTATTTATTTATGTCTATATAATACATATAGACACCAAAACTAAACCTACTTATCCCCAGGGTATATATATATATTTTATATCCTCGATCATTCCCAGAGAGTAAAACTTACGGACATATGAATGTAGTAAAATATATTGAATTCAGCCGTTTGCCAATAACAAGTCATAGAGGTATTGGTGCTCATAATATGTGTACCTACTTGGTGAATATAATTATAATATCAACTTGTTGAAAAGGAACCTAATCTTATAATAATAATTTCACTCAGTTTTCTTGCTGCTTGCTGGATCTATCGGTACATCGGTCATATTAATCTACCTTGTCGGTACATTTCTTTGGACTGCCATTGTAATATCCAATACATTTGATCTATTCTATTGAACAAAATATTTAGCTACAAGGTAACTTAATGGGAACCTAATGGTATGTTATGTATTGTATGTTCTGATAAGTTTACGTCAACAGGTCGTATGAGATTGGCCGTGGCATAAATTTGTCGTGTATTTTTGATCATATTGTTAATTGGTTCTAGTATAAATTTGTCGTATAGTTGATAATTTATAGACCATTTTTATTATTATAGGTATTTAATTATATGCATTCTACTAATACAACTCTTAAGCCCAGTTCAAACGATCAAATATTTGGCGTACGTCAAACTTCAAATATTTTAGAACTTTTTCTAAAATTTTTGACAGTTTTGTTCGGAAAAAAAGAACAACAATTTTAAAATTTCGATGATTATAATTGATTATTACATGAGAAAAAAAATGATGTCATATTATATCACTAGAACACTTTGACACCTTAGTGACTTTTGCTAGACTAATGTTAATTCACTGAAATAATATCATGGCATTATGGAAAGGTTTTCCTTTATAGGTTTAAATGAATGAAAGGAAAGAAAGATTTATTGCAACCACTCATTATTTTGAAAAGTTTTAACTTTTTTGAAAATACTTTTTTTCACATAATTTTTTATAATTAAAAAAATAACTTTTTTCATGAACATTATTTTATATATTTTAATATTTTTAAAAACTTCTATTAAACAAACATTTTTTTAATTTTCATAATCAATTAATATATTTAACGTTATAAAATTTTTGTTCTTTTTTTCGTGTTCTTTTTTTCTTGGTATTTTTTACCGATTATCATTGACAGCAAATTATTATGATAATATTATCATTGTATACCTACCATGACTATGATGTACCCACGATACTTAAACATAATTAATAAAAATAAAATAAATATATAAATAAATAAATAAATATGATATAGTTAAAATAATCTAAATGTAATTTACATATTTTGTACGAAGAAATTGTATTCAGATTGTTATTGTAATTATTATTTATTTATTATATATATAAAATGCATTTAATTATTATTGAAGTTCGTTTTCAATGGCTCTAAAGAGTAAACGATATGTATTGAACACTAGATTGTTTCCAGTTTCCATAATTTGTACAGTAAAGTTGTATTAATTTTCATGGTCATAGCTCATATAATATAATGTATACTATACCTATAGCTATATATAAACTATATATGTGTACTGTGTAGGTATATAAAATGATAAAAGCATTTTGAATATCTAATATTATATACTAATGAATCAGTATGACAATAGGGGATGTGAAAAATAAAAACAATTTTTTTATTGAACAGTTTATTGATAGTGTAAGTAAGGTTTACATTGCACGCCACCCCAATGGGTCGATAATAATCGTAATCTAGTAACTGAGTCATTAAATATTATCTGTAATTTGTATATTATATTGTATACATAATTCAACAAAAATATTTATTATTGTTTTTGTATAAGAGCAATATTTTAGGTAGAAAACGGAAAAACCAATCATAACGTCGTAAATTTGTCAATTTTTATTTTACGTTTTTTCTGGTTTTCCCTAATTATTAATACAACTATGGAAAAAAAAAATCAAAAATAGCTTTCTTATTCATCAAGATTAAAAATTAAACATAATGGTTAATTGTTGTTTTTTTATTAGAGTAATATTTTTCGAAGAAAACATAAGCCATAAAAATGTATAATGGAGGAATGCTTTAGCACCTTAAATTGATTAGTTTTATTTTTCGGTTTTTTTCAGTTATTACAAATCTATCTAGAAAATTAAAAAAACAAATAACTTAATCATGAACTAGATTAAAAATTCAACAAAAAAGGTATTTTGTCGTTTTTCTATTGGAGCAATATTTATAGAAGAAAACATAAGCCGTAAAAATTTAAAATAACGAAATCATTGTGCCGTAATTTGAAAAAAAAAAATCGTATTTTTTGATTTTTAATAATTATTATGAAAACTACTATAGGTAAAAAAAAAACGGCTTTCTTAAACAGCGGCTATATAATGAAAGGAACAAAATCGATTTCGTGTTATTTTTCAATTGGAGCATAATTTTTGGTAGTAAACATAAAAGGTAAAAATAAAAACAACAATGAGATCGGTAACGCCTCGGCGCGCCGTAAATATTTGAGTGAGACCTTTTTCGACCAAAATCGTACCCTTCCTTTTCTCGGCCGATTCTCTTTTCGGCCAAAACAATACTAAGTTACTAAACATGTCATACTTATTGAAAAGTATAAAATATTGATAACGAAAGTTTAATTTATATATATATATATATAAAATTATTAACAGTATTTTTATGTTAAAACATGTCATACATATATCTGCGTATAGTTTTAAACAATTTAACCAATAAAGCTGCGATAAAGTCATGAAAACCCATTGTTATTTATAGAAGTATCAGCTTTTGTGCCCAACCAAAACTAGCTCTACTGTTTAGTGAGTGCTGAAGGCTTTTGAAAACAAATATGTACCTAAGGTTTTTTTTTGAAAATCGATATTTATATTTTCTTATATTATTTTAGTATAGATTGCCTTTCACACTATCAATCATCTATATATTTTTGGTTTGGCCGAAAAGGGAAGGGTACGATTTTAGCCGAAAATGGTTATCTCCAAATATTTACCATTTTACCTATAATTTTCATTCGGGTTTTCCCATTATTTCGAAAACCCCTTGGAAAATCAAGTTTAAAATACATAATAAATACTTCGTACCTACTTCTAGGTTTTAAAAATGCTGCTATTTGATCCAAGCAAACACAAATTATTAAGTGGGATTAGTAAAAAATTTCAAATTTGTGAGAGAGGGGATATAATTAAAACTCAATGCCCCTCTGATTGCGTTACTGAGTGGTATCACAACTGAAATAAAGATGAAAAAATAAAGGAAAGTTAATATTTTAGAACTGCGTAATGTGTCTTAAATTTCCCAACTATAAATTTTCGTGATAACAAGTTTCTTACGCAATAATATTGCCCTGTATATTAACAGGTTTGGAAATTCAAAAAGGCCTGTCCCACTATTTGTCTCTACCGAGAACGCCCATAATTCATGGCGTGAAAATGATTGCATAATATATTGCAGTATATTAGGTATAATAATTAATAGTTATCTACTTACATGTAGGTATAGTAATAATTTAATAAAATAATATTCTAATTTGTATATATTATTAATTATAATGGTTATGTACTATATTATATTATTAACTTCATTTTATATTCGTCAGGTGATTTATATGCTGTACTGACTACACTGAAATGAATAAACAATAAGTACTGTAGTTTTACTTTTAAGTGGTTTCAAGTTTTAAAATATTTCTACAGTAGCCAAAACATTATGTAGGTACTTGTAAAACAAAAGTTATTTCCTTGTAACCTTTCAATTTAATACGTTTCAAGGCAAAGTAGTTATATTATATTATAGCTTATAGGAACCTAATTAATCTAACCCATTGATTATATAAAATTTATAATCAATGCCAAACCTATCAGTTCTATCTACTTATCCATTAAATAATTTAATCCCCAGAAGAGTGGAGTGAGACCATAAAAAAGGCTCGGGTAAAGGACCTTGAAGATTTACTAATCATCTAATACTATAAATCAACACTAGAAAAAATAAAAATAAATAATATTAGGTACCTACTACTTTTTTTTATTATATAAATATAATAATGATTTATTACTTATACAGTAAATAGTTACGTTACTTATTGAAAATAAAAATAAATATTTTTGTTTTTATAAAACCGTTCAAAATAATATTTTACGAATAACATTCTATCGGTACCTATACCTAAAAGCATCTAAAAAATCACATTTGACATATATGCAAAATATATTTTGGAAAATGTCACATTTTTCGTTGGGTAATTCTTCGATGCTAAATTTGAAAACAATTAGGAAGGGGGACGCAAAAGTGTAAAAAAAATTGTGCGTAACATTAAGATTTAATTGTCTTTATATCCATATATGTTCATAATCTTCATTTAGGAATGGAGGTATTTTGGGACATTATCCTAATTTGGGGACTATCCCATTGGACATTATCCCACAAACCTGGATATATGACTACTTTAGAATATTGTTTAAATTATGTTTAAATATATATATATATATATTTAAATACTAAATGTTTTTTTTTATTCTACCAAATATGCACCACGGGCGTAAATTCATTTTTTTTTCTAAACTAATAAATTGTTTGTTTCGATACATGACCATTTGCATTGGACGGGTGCCACGGGCGACCGTTTTTGACGTTCTTCTAACTTGTAATATACGGTCCAGGAATGTGAATTGAAAGGTATCCGCGCTATTTCTGCTTGGCTGTTGTTCTATTTGGCCTGGCGTATTTGAATCATGTCAGCGATTAAAGTCTAAAAAATATGTCAATTTTTTTTATTCAAATACTATATATCTCAATTGAACATTTTGTAGTTATAAAATGTCGACTTATACGATGCCGGAGACTGCACCAATGCGTGTTATTGATGGCCGTACGCACAAAATTTGGGCAGGTTCATCCCCTAAGTTGTCTGCGGACTCTCAATAAAGTCCTGTACATTCAGTTGTAGTTAAATATAGGTACGTACCTATGTTATATATATTTTTCTGAGAGCATTTTGCGTTAATGATATGTACCATCTTAGTCTTACAAATGCACGACATAAGAAATTTGGATTCGATAGGAACAATATTTGAACTTTATTTTGATGTTTAAATGACTTGGGGCATTGGGTTACATGAGGTTATAAGAGTGTACTCAAGATTAAAACATTATTACAATAGTTTGCCACAATATTGTAGGATGTTTGTTGTGATAGTTTTAATTTTAGAGTGAATTGACCTATTATATCGAACTTAAAGGTTAAGTACGTTATGTGTGTTTGTACGACTGTTCTCTCGATGTTTTCATTTTTAGGCGAGATTATTAGTATATGAAATATTTTAATTGAAAAATGCTTATATTTTTTATTTAAAAATTAAAATAGGTATTAAATAAATAAATATAAGCCAAAGCAGAGGCTGCCATGCTCGCATGTGGTGTCTTCGTCTTACTAACAGACAACCAGTAGAAATATCCTTACGCAGACTAGTTTAATTTTGGTTTTTGAGTAAAATTAAAAGAGGAAAACATTTCGGAGTCCAACAGACACAACTTATTTTTTTTTAAAGTTACAGTATTTTAAAAATGTTAAAATATAGCTGTCATTTTAAAAAAGTGTATTGAACGTTGTATTTGGTGTAGGTACCTAATGGAAAAAATAAAGCATATTGCATCCCGAATTATTATCCTCTTTTAATTTTATAATAGATGCTATACTTTAAAGTTAAAATTCAGCGAGTTCAACTCAGTCTGCATGAGGATGTGTTTACTATGTTAGACAGCGCAACCAATATATACGGGTATTAATATTTGATTACTATATATAACTCACGTCCTCTTAATAACATTGTAATATTTAAAAATAAATATATGTATGTTTATAATATAGGTAGAAGGATGTTCATTTTAACAATAAATTACTCCAATATTTTTTTATTCGTGTTCAAAGAAATTAAAAATATATTTTTGTATACGAAGCTTTTATATTATTATATTCTCTTTGCAGTTAGGTAAATAATAGAATTATAATATTAGATATTATAGAGTAAATAAACCTAACCTATAACTATTGATTTTATAGATACCTAATATAAAATCAGTGTAATATAACCTAATTGCAATTTAAAAGGTGTCATAGCTTTGAATTTCTAAATAACAAAAATACATATATTTTAGTCGCGGTATAATTCTAAAAAATCGAACAATAATAATCATTGGATAGGAAATTAAAAAAATATATAATAATATATTGTTAGTCTATAATAATATACAGTGTTCTACGAAGATATTATAAATCCATTGTGATATCTCGGAAAGTATTGACTTTTTTCAGAAATTTTGGTTGATAATTATTTATGAAACAAAAAGATCTAAAATTTTACATTTTATATTATTTTTTATCACTCTTATTTTTGAACTTTAAGGATGGATCAAATACTTATTTTTGATTCTTAAATAGCAATATGTAATATTAGTTTAAATACATTTTTGGTGTTTACATTTTTTACTTATGTCAACGAATGGATACATTATCTTCGTAGGACTCTTTATATTAGTACATTTGCAGAGTACCTTTGCTATAGCCACAGTATTCTAGACGATCAAAATTTAAGAGTAATACAAACGAGGTCGAAGGGGTTCGCTTTACTCATGTGACCACCCTTAGGACAATTGACGTGTTCAAGTGCCGTGCAAATAACAGACAAAAAAACGTACGTTGCGGCTAACGAGCATCACACAGATATTTACGCACATTTGTTTATGTGGCTTGAAAACATACTTGTTATATATGGGTGTTATATTACTATATAGTAAAAAAAAAACATCCCCCGGACCAGACGTCGGATTTTTTTATGATTATTAATAAGGGATATAGGGTACGAAAATAAGCAATCTGTCTGCAGAATGTATACGTTACGTGTAATATTTATACTTGTATATACGGACAGGCACGAGGTGCGTATATATTGGGGAGTCATAAAAAAACAGGATCGGAAAACAGTTGGCCAGATGATTTACCGCCGGCGATGATATTTTTTTTTGTATCCCTTTGCCCAGCCGCAGACCGAACGACGAACCCATCACGTGTATCATAATGTTTTATGGATCAATGATTGTTGCTGTTACTGCGGTTAAGTTTGTGTTTATAGACGACTGCATTACATTATTTATTTTAAAACACAAACAACTTTTTTTTTTGAAGGTTTACACATACAAACGACTTTTGCCTACGTTTCTGTAATCGCTGAAATCGAAGTAGTGATAGGATATGCGATTAAATAAATTGTTAATTGTTATTTTAAATAGTTTGTGCCAGTTACTCTATTTAATGAAATTCGTATTTTTAAACTAAATCTGCACATTATATTATTGGCAGTATACATATATCACGCCATAGTCGTCCAATTTTATAGCGATCATATAGTAAATCTGTGTAATTTCATTTTTAGATCCGATAAAATAAAAATCTATTACTTTTTATACCTACAGAATAAAACCATTTATATATTTTATTGACCAATTGATATGATATACCTAATAGAACAATTTCACAGATCAGTTGCTCGTTATGTTCTAAATAATATACACACTAACACTAAATGTTTTATTTTTCTTCTTTATAGTTCTACCTTCTGCACGCCTTTAAAATAAAATATTTTGGTCACGATTAAATGTATATACTTACGTAATAATAAATATAATTGTTTTGTTTTCGGTTATTGTAAAATATAATTTGATATAGTTTAAGTACGTTTAATAAATAAATATATTTCCTATTTTTGTATGGTAGTTTCATATGACGTCGATTTAATTTGTATTATTCTTAATTTTTTTTTCAATGGAATATTTATGGAAACAGATGCAAGTAGTAGTATGCGTATATTATAATAAAATGTTGATGTATAGTATATCAATAGTCGACGCAATAAGATGAAATTAAAGATCGTATACAACAACATGCTAACAATAGAAACAACACTATAGGTACCAATGTTGAATCTATACAATTTTTATGGAGAGTGCATTAATAAAATTATAGTAATTACATTTCTTTTGTTTTGTTTATTTAATAGTTTAATTAGTTATTTAATTTATACCTGTAAGGTTGTAATAGTAAAAAAATAACAAGCATTCACAGAAATTCATGTTATAAAATGTTCATAATATTATATCGATAATAATAATAATATTAATAATATATTTATTTATTAGCATTGAGTATACCAATACAAATTGAAGTCAACTTAACTTTTTTAAATATAAAATTAATTCTAGTTAATTTCTTTGTAGTTCTCAAGTCAACAATTAAGTTAATAGTTAAAAGAAATTAATTTATTAACTTATTAACTCGTTTATGCCCAGCCTTGCTCCTTATAAAATCAAAAAAAATGATCTCTCAATGCACCAACTAGAGAACATTTCCTTTCAGAAAATGTGCTAGACTTCGTACTTCAGAGCAAGATTTCTGGTAGAAAAGTTGTTCACAGACAGAAAAAATTAAACTATTAATTAAAAGTAATAATAGCAATACAAATAATACAAATTACTATAAGTGCATGAGAAGGGTAGTGTGGACTAAATTGTTCACATAAATCAGGCAATTAAGGTTATTTAAATTCATGTATATATTCAGGTTAAAATTAGGTAACTATTATATCTTTGAAGTATACCATAATTATCTTAGTCAGCAATTAACCCATGTTATAATGTATTATCATTTATCAATAACATATGCAGGAAGTAATAACATAAACATATATCATTATTCATTACAATCATAGGTGAAACTAAACATTTTTATTAGATTGACCACTTTTCCCGATCAATTCAGACATGTACTTAAATGGTGGGGAGAAGAGGGTATAATAAGTAAAGAATATAAATCAAGAGAATATTACAAAAAGTTTATAAAATATGCATAAAACTAGATAACAATCATATGGAACCATATTTTTAAATCTTCAATTACTTCATCGATGTCGATTATTTTTTGCCATAGTTTGCTTAATATATGAAAAAATTAAATTACCTATATCTTCCTGGTACGAAGGTTTTAATATCGGTTTAAGTATTCTATGAAAATGCCAAGTCTCAATGAATCACAATAAAAGACAAAATCGAAAATAACAGAAACCATTATTAACCGGA
This sequence comes from Cinara cedri, assembly GCA_902439185.1. Taxonomy (NCBI): domain Eukaryota; kingdom Metazoa; phylum Arthropoda; class Insecta; order Hemiptera; family Aphididae; genus Cinara; species Cinara cedri. The sequence goes on from CABPRJ010001428.1 coordinate 2,158,317, forward strand.
ATATTCCTGCGTTTACCGGATTAAAAGAAAAATAAACAAAATTACTTTTTCAATATACTAGGTAACTAGACAACAATTTTGAACAGAAACCACCTCTAAATTTGATGATTGAAGCATGATTTCTGGTAGAATATTAAATTACAGATATAAAAAAAAACAACTTAAAAAGCAGACATCATAACAAAACCAATATTTACACTGAAATGACAGGTATACAAATTAGTAAGTACTTTATATCTTACTTTATATCGTACTTTATATATTACTTTATATAATATGTTTCACTGCGTATCTGCTAACCAGCTCATAATTAAATATGTAATATTTCAAAAACTAAACATTAAAAATATTACAAAATATTTAGTACATCCTTATACACGTTTAATATAAAAAATTATTTATTTTTTTTTATATTTAATATTATACTTGTTATTATTTCATCAATATCATCCATCTTATAGTTTTATGCATATCATATTATCATCTACATGCAAAACTTATTTCTATGTTTGATGATTGCCAGTTATATATGTAACACAAACTGTGTACCGCAATTACTAAAAAAAAAAAATCAACATTACTATAAAATTACTATAGGTAATAAAAGAAATATTAAGTAGGTATGTGTATAATATGCACAAATGTAGGTATTATTTTCAAAATGAACATCTTCGTTTTAACTTTTAAATATTCTTGTTACATATTGAATATTAAATAGTTTTATGTACATACGATATTACTATATGCATTGGGATTTCAAAAGTATTTTTCTCTCGAAAATTAAATTATTTTATGCAAATTATTTGAATTTACTTGTTCTGAGCAATACGTTGACCAATCCGGAATTCGGATTATAATTTCATAAACCGGATTCGTATGAGTTTTAACAGTTTAAAATTTAGACCAGAGGATTAAAGAAGAATTATAGATAGACAATTTATTACCTTTCCCTACTCCTCCGGTCCGAACTTTGAGCTGTTATCTGATATTAGTGTTATGCATATCAAAATGTCTAGAAAAATATTATCTATTCGAATCTGTGTTCAAAAAGGGGGGTTTTCTATTTGAAAATTAAAAGTATGCATTTATTTAAGGTATATGTAGTTGGGGTAAAAAATTAAAAAAATAGTTTTAAAATAAAGTTTAAACGATTCCAGAATGATTAGAAAAAACAGAAATTAAATTTATTTAAAAACTCCGAGATAATTACTGGTTCATAATAAAAAAAAAATCACTCTATATAGTATATACAGATTCTATATACAATATGAATATACGATCTCAGGTCTATCAAAAATCAACTCAATGTGCTATGATACTAATGACCTCTAACGACAAATATGCCAGGGTTTTCGAGTAATTCACTATTTCTCAATTTATAACAGTTCAGAGAAACTTAAGTAGTAACTTGAAGTAATACAAATTTTGTGGATAATTGAAGGATTTTAGAAATAGATTTAGATAAGAAAAAAAAATAAAAATAAATAATAATTGTTTTCAGATACTTTATAAAACGGATTTATATCATAATCCAGATTGAAAGTAAAATTCCCAATTAAACGGATTGTTAAACGTTTGTTTTAATCCGAATCGATCCGGATTTGGTGTTCATCACTAGAATTTACTCCTGGCTAAATTAAAAATTAATACAAAATTATAAAAGAAAAGGCTTATTTTACTGATAGGTATGCCATAGATTTAGGAGAGAAGTTGGAAAGGAAGACATATTGAGTAATTTAATTTATATCTGTATTCATCAATAAACTATTGCTAACCATAATAATGACTCTGAGCAAAGTATTAATCATATTTATTTATTGTTGCCTAGGTAATCCAAAAATCAAAAAAAATTATACAAAAAAATAACAGTTTTTCTCACTTATTAAAAAAACGACACGACAAATCAAAAAATGATATTCTCAATGCACCAACTAGATAAAAATACTATGAGAAAGTTCTTTTAAAGTTTTTAATTGGTACAAGATTTTTAGTAAAGAAATTGTTAACAGGCATAAAACAAAATAAAAAACATCATAGTAAATATAATACATTCCTAGCTTCTTTGAAAACTGAATACATTTTTAGTGCACAGTTTGTTAAATCTATATACTTATCTAAAAAATATGAACAGACTATAACTATAGTTATAGGAGTCAATATTGATTATAAATTCTCAAAGTTTGCAAAACAATGTTATTTGTTTAAGTAACTAATAGAAGTAGTTTTTTTAAGTTATAAAAGTTACTATATATAAATCGATTTACTTAAAACGAAAACTTCAGATACAGTTGGCTTATTTCCATTATAGCAATAGTCCATTGTTATTAAAAATATGCTTCCAATTAATGTTATTGCCATAATAATCAACCAAGGATAATATATCATGTGGCGCAGCCTCTGAAATATAATATTTAAGTTAAATGATTTTTGGAAATATAATTTTATTTCACAATCGAGAACCTATCTAGTTGGTAATCAGTTTTTTGTTAAAACCCATTATGTTATAATATATACAAAAAACAACTATAACAACGAAATAGTATATAAACTATTTTATTAAACTACCAAAATGTTCATATTTTTAATCGGTATAGCATTATAGTTTTATTATATTAGTTTTAAATAACTTACTTGGTTAAAAGCTGTGGCAATCATTAGTGCATCAAATATTATTAATGTTGTTATGTAAGCGGATCCCCAGTATTCATTGAAGTAACATTCGACTACAAATTAGGACATTATTTAATTAAGTCAAATATTACTTTAATAATACATAACTATTTCGTACCTATTTAAAGTTCTGGTTAGAAATATTTATATTATTCTTACTAAGTAAAAAAATGAAACGTTAAAATTTATTAATTTTATAGTGCGTCTTATAGTATAGTGAAGTATATTTATGTTTATAAAAATATATTTTACACCTATAACACTATAAGGTTATAACCATATACTAGGAAATAAGACCTACATCAACCAAGATACTGGTACATATTATGAACCAACTTAATTTATTATATAAATATAGCTGCAGCTTACTAGATAATATATTATTATATTTAAAGGTAACACTACTTGTTATAACTGATACTTTTGAAGTTATGGAGTAAACAACATTTAACTCTCATAAACTACATCGAGATCCGGCTTTATAATTAATTATTCTGTCACTAATTCAAAAGAAAATAGATTCACCTAAGAACAATACTAATACTAATATCTATGACCGAATCACTAGATTGATCTGATTCAAATGACCGAAAATTTCAACTTCTATTATCCATTAACATCTGTACCATATGGCACATGCCTTATTTTATTCATATCTTAACTATAACAACTTTCATCCACTTCTATTTTGTTTTACTTCTAAATGTATACTTCTAAACCCCTGATGGCATAATACCAGTGATACTCTGAATTTAAATCAATGTTATAGAGTAAACTATTTGCTGTATCATTATTCAATAAATATACTTACATGTAACATTTTAAACGCTGAATAAGTTTTTCTGAAATTCTCCATCAAAGTAAAACCACTGGTTAGTAGAATACTAACTAGATCGAAAAAGGAAGTCAAATGAATAGTTCGATTTTGCGGGTGGCTGGCAACTGCATAATTTGACCCAAAAACTATGTCAGTGATTATTTTATTATTTGTCTTGTTTGTTTGTGAGACTTTAACCGCAACATTTTTATTTGTACACTCTTGGAAACCTCACAAAACCGATTTCTAAATTTTAGAAGCCACACGCAAAAAGTGAAAAAAAAACACGTATTTTAAGATATAGATGTCTATATGTCATATGCAGATAAATGTTCATTACACGTCGGAGGTGAAATGGGGGTGAGACGATGCCCCTAAACTTAAAAACTCATACTACTTAAGTAGGCAATTCAACTATAATTTAATTTTGAATTGGTTAAAACTAATAAATTTTTTTATTGCATTTACTTACGAAATTTCTGTAACCGTTTTTCTACTCTTGGAATACACGGACACTTGTTGGTAACACAATGATTGTTATTTTTGTTACACACTTTATCATAAAAATCAATTACCGTACATAGCTACGTTTGAAAAAAAAAAAAATGTTAGTACCTATATAAGACATGATATTATACTAATAATTTAGTAGGGGCGTGCCTTGAGAAGAGGTTAGTGTAGGTTTAGACATATATTAAATAATTGTAATAATATATACTAAACCTTTGTTCAAGCTAGTTAAAATTTTGGGGTTGGGGTTTAACACTTCCCTCTCCTCCACATGCACGTTTCTGGATAGGGGAGACCGGAAATAAAAGAAGTTCACTTCATTTTTTTCCATAATTATTTAACTTAATGTTTCTATTTTAGTATATTATACTTAAACTATACTTATTATAAATATAGAGTGTTCTAACATGTTATCCTTATACTAATAATTCTTTCAATATCCGCTTTTTTTTCTTATTTCTTATCAAGTTTTGTGCGAGGGGGCACATATATAGAGAAAAATTAGATTTTATTTTCATCTTTAATATATTAAAAAAAAAATTACTTTTTAAAATTTTCAAAACAGCCATTTTGTAAAAGATATAATTCTAAAAATTTTAATGTGACATATATTCATATCCGATCAACAGTTTTTTAGTAATAGTCGTTTTAATTTCTAGAAAATTGACGTGAAAACAATTAATTTTCAATAGAATAACACTTTTGCAATAAGGAATCACAATTAGTATGGCATTTTCTTGCCATCTAGTGAATAAGTATTAATTGTTTTCACGCCTATTTTTTAGAATTTGAAGCCACTATAACTAAGAAACTATAAATGTATGGTACATTAAAAAATTTAGATTAGTATATTTTACAAAATGGCTATTTTGAAAATGTTAAAAAGTTATTTTTTTCAGTGATTAAGAGATGAAAATAAAAATTTGATTTTTCTCTACATATGTATCTTCCTCACACAAAACCCAAATGAAAAAAAAAATGAATATTAATAGTTATTAGCATAAAGATAACATTGTAGGACATCTTGCATTTTACAATATTACTTGTCTCTGATGGTCTCCCTTACCTTAAATAAATAGGTATGATCAATATGAATGCAAGTACAAACATTTATTTTAATTTCTTACCAATAATGCCATAATACAAATAACAATATACCAATATCCCATAATTATGGACGATGCGTATTTTGTTTTGACTGCAGTCCTTTTATTCTATTTTGTATAACATATATAATATATATATATATATATATAATGCATATAATGTATTTTAAAAGAATGATTTGAGTCTGTTATGAAATTTAGAAAATGTTACTAGAAATATTTTCGATTGGAACAACACTTGTTCCCAATAATCTGCCAACAATTCAATTAAGTATGTGTAATAATGTTTCATTTTAAACAGTCTTCATTAGATGACATTTCGAAGAACCATCTAAATGTTGTCTATCATTCTAAAAGTTTTTTAATATAAATGTTTAATAAAAAAATCATCTGTCTAGTAAATACAGTTAATAATATTTTAGCCAATATACTTAAAATAATATATTCCTACTTAATACGTATAATAGGATGTACAAAGTCGTGTAAATATTATTTATTAATGAATAATTGATTCGTGTGATTTGCAATGGCATACTCAAGAGTATTTCAGCTTCTTTCTCATTGGTCAAGTTAAAATACAAAAAAAAGTATACCGGATGATTCACTAAGAGTGCTCACCCCATTTATTTTTAAGTGTGGTATTTTTGAATACTTAGATTTTTCACTACATTTAAGGAGTATCCTGTGGCGATATCAACTTTAATTTTTCAAATGAGAACCACTCCCCTACCTAAACTTAAAAGTGAAATATCTCGTCAACGGGTTGACGGAGATCAATAATTTTAGCACCAAGATTAATTTAAAGTAATAATCCATCTATTTATGAAATTTTTAATATAGGTTCTCATTTGAAAAACCAAAATTCGTATCACTACAGGATACTCTTTAAATGTTGTGAAAAATCTAAGTATTCGACAATATCGACTTTAACTACACTTAAAAATTCCAAAAATTAGAATTTGAATATATGCAAAATTTAACCAAAAAAATGGGGATGAGCATGCTTAATAAATCACCCTGTATAAACTGTTTTGCATTTCAGTATTTAAAATGTATTATTATAATAGTTGTGATATAATGCTTGAGTATTATATATAATTTGTATTTACTATGTTTAGCCTTGGCCGAGCTCTATTGAAAAATCTAGGGTATAAACCACTGAGTATGTCCAACAATTTCTAGTCCAAAAGGGAACACTTTCCAAAATGTTAAAAAATTAACTCAATTAACTATTGATACTGGCTTATAATTTGAATACAATTTTAAAACGCTTCAATTCATTTTACTTTTTACAAAAGAACATTTGAATTTGTATTTTATGTAATAATAGTATTAAAATATACCTATGTCTAGCTAATACATTAACTATACTATTATGTGAATATTCCATATTAATATAATGGCATCGCGTATCGGTGTATGTATAATACTATATAAATTACCCCCAAGTAATATTTTTTGTGAAAAACAAAACAATAATATTATTCAATACCTATTGATATAGTATAGCTATATAATAAAGATTTTCACGAAAATGGGACAAAAGTAGTTTTGAAAATCCGAATTATTCCCTCCCCATCCCTCTTAATGTGGGACGTCTGGTCACACTAATAATATTATAATATACATGTATACGTATTATATTAAATATACTGACGACGACGTCGTACCCGCCAAAAAACATCGCGCGCACACGCGGCATTCCTCGTGGCGGCGGCCCGTCTATTTGTAGATACAAATCGTTGTAAATTACAATCAGACTCTGAGACGGAATAGAGCTTTGTGTCTCACTAAATAACATTTACTGCTTTATTATATACCGCCACCGTCACTACCACACCACATGTTCATTATTAACCCCAATATTTTCGTATTGCGGTGCGCATGCGAACCATTATAATACGTCCTTTTTTAGAAATATACCTACCTAATTAATAATAATAATTTTATTATAATACGTGAACGAGCTTTGATATAAATGCAGAAAAAATGAAATTTCCAGAAAAACTAACTTTCCTAGATGTTTCGTATTCAAAATTTGTCTGAAAATGTGTAATTCGGTACTACCTACCATTCCCCAGAAAACTCCATTTTAATACTGGGTCATCCAACTGAAATATTTAGTGGTATCTATTAGCGTGAAAGCATTGTACACTGGGAACAAAAATTCTACCAAATCTTGATCCGATGTATCATTTTTTCTGAAAGGGAAAATTTAAATCTGAAAGGTTTTTATAAAATTGAATATAATAATATCTGTGAATTGAAATGTGACGGGGTAATATAGCTAGACATAGGTACACAAAAAGTCTCACTATAAAACAAGTTCTTTTGATGTTTTTACGAGGACACAGTTGGTTCGATCCGAGTACTTGGACGCACGTGAACTTAATGTAATATCGTCACGCCCTATAACACAAGTAATATATATGTATTTTAAAGGCCATTACGAAATTGTGTCGCTTTTACCGACACTATAAAATTATTAGCACCTAGTTAAATGGTTATAAATGCTATAATATTTCAATATGTATTCTAACATGCGTAATATACAGTAACACTACAAAAGTTTACACGCACCCGTGTCATTAAAAACAAATAAAAATATCTAATATTGAATGACTCGATGACGTCTCAATGTGGGCAAGTTGAAATATATATATTTTTTAATATTCGTTTTGAAGTATGTTGGTGCCATATCATAGTATATGATAAGTGGATTATTTCATTAAAATATAAAGTGTTTGGCATAAATATACATTTGTTTTGACTACCTACGTATTATTACGTATTAGTATTAATTTACGCATTCAATTTATTAATATATAATAATTTGGATTTTTAAAATAATATTATTCATAAAAATATTTAATAGAAAAATATCACATTTAAACAAAATTTACAATAACACTAAAGACTTTATTAACTAATTAGTAATTAGTTATTACTAATTAGTAATTACCTATATCTACATTAGTATATACATTTTGTCTCTTAACTATTTGATTAAAACTTTTATCAGAATACCTAAAGGTATTTTATATGTAATAATTTAAAAACAATAATAATAAATTGGCCGAATATTTAACAGTCGTTATTATTTATATTTTAGAATCTAGTTAAACAAAAATACACCGGAGTTGACGGTTGACATACTACGTTAGATCATTATTTATATAATAAGGCAAGATTATACTATTATTATTATGAATAGGTACTGCAATTTGCAAGGTTTCGGACTATGTTTTTCCAGACATTTGGATAGAATTTATTATAATACGAAGAAAATAAACATGTTTAAAACAAAAATATAGTCGACCGAGACTATATTTGAGACTTGGTTCTTCGGCGACGACCTCGATAATGATTGAATATTAGTGAAATGAAACCAAAACTGTCGTCTTGTAAAAATCGTTTAGACGACGAGGGGCCGAATAAGAGTGATTTCGTTGCTTAACTACTTAATGGACTACGCGGGAAACGCGCGGGTGGTATCACGGGAACGCAGCCACACGCGACCTCTGCACCTACCCTCAATCAGTCATTGCAACACCACACATACGACATTCGTGAAAGATGTTAGGGGTGCTCGAGGCTTGTCACGTGTCTCGTATAATAGTTTGTATTTCAAAGGTATACAATCTATAACACAGAGAAAACATCTCAACTCGCGCACACATACGCTAATGGATTTTTGCAGTGTACAGTATTTTCTAAGAAATTAAAATATTGTTCAATGCTATTTAAATCATGTTTTCATATAACATTTAAATTACCTGTTTAAATTAGTGTCTAATGTCTATCTTATATTCTTCATGGGCACCGAGTTTTTTCAATTCCATGGGATTCTCAAAATCCAAAGTCGTATTTAGAGGGGGGATCATAGACAGGGGCACCATCGCCCAAACTATTTACTTTTTCTTTTGATTGCATACAAATAGGCGATGACATTTTTTTGATCATTATCTAAAATATAAGCGAAAATTGTCTCAATTGTGTTTTGGGGCGGTAAAATGTTAAAACTATAATGCAAACTCGCAAGCAAAATAAAAACAAAATAATTTCATCATATCATTATTTTGTCGGTATCGTGTAATTATTAAAAAGCTTTACAGGAGGTATATATTTCTACATTTGTCAACAAATTACAAATGTATTTTGCCTCCCTTGGGTTGTATTAATAAATGTCAGCTATTTTCAATATCACGAGATAATCATTAATACTTAGTTCTTAAAACCTAAAATTTTAATGTGCACGTAAAATAAATAATTGTTGAATGTTTGAGTGCATGTCAACGTGGTCACGCATTGTTAAATAACCTTACCTCAACAAATAAAAAAGAGATGAAATAATTTTTAAAAGAGCGGATTTAGTGTCTTCCATTTTTTTAGTTTTAGAAATACTCAAAGAAGCACTTAAGTTAGATAATTTTTTATGCTATAGTAGATAAGATAACAGTTAAAAAACAATAAAAATGTTCATAGGTACGGATCGTTATAATACGATAAATATTAGTTGATATTGGGTGTTTTTGCAATATTTAGAATTGGGATAATTTTTATTTTCATAATTATTAAAATAATAATTTAAATGTTAACATACTTACGATTGTTTGTAGTATTTGTGTATTTAAAATTTTTGAGAAGTAGCAAATTTTAATAAAAAAAAAAAAAATTAATAATAACTTGAGATAACTTAAGATCAAAATTGTTTAAATAAAAATGTATTCAAATAATGATCATCTCTGGAATAACTAAATAATCATAACGCCACTGTTATAACGTCCACTGCAATATATAATATATAATCAGTAAATGGTAAACATATTGTGGGCAAATAATTATATTATACTAAATAATGTATAATTTATTATTTGTTGTTGTTTATAATATATTTAATCTTACCCTTCTATGCAGTGTGAATATTGTGCTAATTAATAATAATTGTATGTCTTTTTTCATAACGTGAGAGTTCATACACTGAAAAGTTAAACTATACATCTTTGAATGCACTTTAAATCGGAGAGTTAGAATTGTACTTAATGTCATATATTTATAGACTATATTTTAAGTAAATAGGTATAGGCTAGGTTAGATTAAGTAAAAAATACTATATTACAATCAATTTTATTTTTGTTTACCACTTAGTACGACATTAATGAGCTTCCTGTCAAATATTCAAACATTTCTGTTTAGTTTAACAATTTTATCCACGGGTTACCTACTAAATAAAAATTACATAAAAAAACATGCAAAATTAAAATGTTTATAAATAACTCAAAAATAGTTCAAATGTTTTGAAAGTGTAACCCCAACTAAAAAAAAGCAGCTACAAGTTTTATGTTAAAATTTCAAGTCTTTGTGAATATTTGAAACTGAATTACATTAAAACAAAAAAAATTATAAATTATAAAAACAGTAAATTTTCAGTTCTTTTTAGGTATTTTTCGGTTTTGCTCAATTTTTAAATAAACTACCAAGAATATCAAAAAATGAATTACTTACTCTCGAATTAGATTAAAAATACAATAAAAAAAAATCTCATGTTATTTTTCTATTGGAGTATTATTTATGGTATAAAACTTCTGCCGTAAAAATTTTTCAATTATAAAATCTTTGCACTGTAATTTAAAAAAAATCGTATTTTTGATCTTTTTTGGTTTTTCCCAATTGTTATGAAAAATACTTTAGTTATCAAGAAACGAATTTTCTAGTCAGTGGATATATATTAAAAGGAACAAAAGCAATTTTCTATTTTTAATTGAAGCAATATTTCTGGTAGAAAACATAAGTTGAAAAAATTAAAACAGTAAGGCCACGTCGCGGCACGCCATGAATATTTGCCGTTTTACCTATAATTTTCTATCGGGTTTTTTCCAAATTATTTTGAAAACCCTTTGGAAAATCGGAAATGACTTTCTTAAAGCACCAACTAGAGAAAATTACTTTTAAAAAAAGGTGTTACACTTAACACTTTGGAGCAAGATTTTTGATAGAAAAATTGTGAACAGAAAAAAAAAATAAAAATTACGCATCATAGTTAAATCAATAGATCCCTGGCTACCTTCCGAATCTATAAAAGGTTTTTATTTTTTATATATATTTCGGATATTTATTTCTTTGGGCTATGTTTGCTTCGAAATGATATAGAATTCGGATATTTTGAATCCACGTACCTATGATTTTTATCTAGATTTATCACGAAAGAAGGTTAACCGACTCGATTCGTCAATAGTATCTACAATAGTATTATTAAAACTATTTCATGTATATTTCTCATGCAGATTAGTAAAAAGTGTAGTTTTATATATTATTATATTGGATCTTATTATAATCATATTTACATTTTCATATTTAACATTTTACGTAACTACGTAATTAAATTATAAACTTTTTCTTTATACTTACAGTATACGAGCATATAGTTAATTAATTTTAAAACAAAAATAATAAAATGTTTTAAATTGTATAATAATTGGCTAAAACTAATTACAAAAGTATGCAATCCCGTAAAACGAATATTTATAAATTAACTAATATTATTATTTATTTATATAGTGTGATTTTCTGAATGTATTATAAATATATTTATTAATTTAATTTATGTACAATCAAAATATAATAATTACATAAGTATATTATATACAATTTAGGATAAATTATTAGTTAGGATACTATATTTTGTAATAATAACGCGTGGTCTACCTGGGCGAGTAATCGTTTTGTAAGAATGTATTAGATGTTTTTTGAGTCCCGTGAAACGTGGAAGGTCTGTGATGGTAATGATGCTGGTAAGACATGTGGTATCCGGTTGCTACGTCTGTGTTAGAATTCTTCTGGTGTAATCTAAGTACAGAAATTGAAAATAATATTTGTTAAAAGTAGGTAGGTATATAAATATATTTTCTAAAAAAATTATTATTGATTTGAATTAAATACATCTGTATGCGTAGATACTATGCAGAGCTATATACATTTACGTATAAAAACCATTTTAACTGGTACCTATTATTAATTGATTACCTAGTTAATTAATTACGATCTAATGAATTTGTAATTACTAGTTTTATACTCGGCTAATTATTAATTTATATGCACATTAAACACATTAAATATGCAATTTAATTATAATCTATTCGTTATTTATACGTACATGTTTATAACTATTATATAAAACAATATTTCTTATTTATGAATGATAATCTCAATATTTAATGAATATATTTTTTTTTAAATGTTAAAAAACATGAAAAGCCTAAATAGTTAAATACATAAATATAAATTTTACGTAGTCCTATATAAATATATTACTGCTGCTCCAACTATGTATGTACTAGTTGAGGCAATTAATTGTTTCACCCGGTACATTTGACTCGTGATGTGTATTTACAGTTCATATGTTAGCCCGACAGCAACAATAATAATGCAGTGTATATACGTTTATTATATTTAGACAATCGGCGGGCGCCACCGTTAAGCTCTTCTTCACCGCATCTATATACTTGCAAGTAATTTCGATGACGCTATATCTATTAGGTACTCCCCCATCTAAATCAACCAAGATTGTTAATTTGAATGCTTATTATTATCACTATATAAAACGTCTAAATGTACTGTATTATTTTAACAAACGCCTATTAAAATCAAAGTTGGACAGTAATTATAGTTAAAAGATATAAGATACTTTTTTTTTAAATTTTTAACTTGACTAGTCAAACAAAACAGAATGTTAGAAAATAACTTAGTAATTTCTTATAATAACTAATTTTAACCTAACTTAGTAACTTAGTTAACATTTTGTTTATATTTAAATAGCTTATTACGCAGTTTTTTTAAAAAAAAATTTAGTACCTTCTCTTTTACATTTATTTTTCGACGAAAATATTATTATCACATAACTAGACGGGTATACGACCTATGCAAGGATATTCACACGATTACTGATAAAGTATAAACATTGGTGTACAAAATATGTATATGAGTGTTTAGTGAAGGGTAATTATAAAAAAGTAACTTTCAACTTAACTAAAGTTATCATTTTGCTGAAATGTATAACTGAACTAAATAATTTAAAATTATTTATATTTTAAAATTAACTTCAACTTATCTAGCTTTGATTAAAATAACGACCTATTAACGATTGTATTATAGATTAAATCAAAATATCATACATGCATATAATTTGTGATTATATCTTGACGCAACGCGAATACATTATCGCAGGTCCGCGGACGACGGTTTTGTCCTCCCTACCCATTAACAATTCAATCGAATTAATTAACCATTTACATGAAAATACATTTTTAATAAAAAAAAAAAATTCAGTCGACATATTATAATACAATAATATTCTGTGATATATCTAACCATCATACACGTATACAATAGTATTATGTAAATTATTGACGCATATTAAAATTATGGTTGTTACGACAAAATTGAATAATATATAATTTATGCAATATATTACACAGCCATTTATCGATATTTATGTATACCTGCTATTTTTTTTACAAAAAAAGAAAAAAAGAGAGTTTGCAATGTTGAAGAGATGATAGTAAAACCAGATCCCATCATATAATTTAGGACATATAGAGTGTGATGATCAAAATTCCATTAATACTTTAGGCATTGGGTATACATATTAGAAATACATTATGAATAATTTTTTTATATTTACCTGTCGTATCCGTGAAATGGCGAATAGTTGTGATGATGTGCGTATGCAGATGACGCGAATATCGGTCCGTAGTTACACACCTGGCTAAGATAAGGTGTGACAGGTACGGTCGTTGCAGTCGCTGAACTCGGAGGCGCTTGATGCTGCTGCTGTCCATGCGCTATCGTAGTCTGTAAGTGAGGCGGTGACGACGAGGATGAGCTGTCACTGTTGTACATGTTCTCCGCTCCTGTCAATCACATAAAATATCATCTTATTAAAGTTATTACTTGTTATTATTTGCACTATTTACGATATATATGTGTAGTAAGTATACGTAACATAAAAAGGTGATTTGTGGGACGGATGATAATGTGATTAAAAACGCTCTTCAGTGAAGATTAGAATTTTAACACTGGCTTAGTAATTCTTTTTTGTTTTTTTTTTTGTTAGAGTTTCATTGAACAAAAAAATGACAAATATTTGTCATATTTGTATAGGCAGTATTTTTTTGTTTAAATTTATATTTTTGTATTATAAAGAATAAAAAAATAATTAAGCTAGGCAGATCAAGAAATTACAATTTATGTATTTAATATTTGTTCATTAAATAAACTATTTAATTATAACTTAAGAAGTACAAGAATGCATATTTCATTTAGAAACTAATTTACACATAATTTGTGTATGTATGCGTGCGTTTGAGTGTGTGTGATAGTGAGAGTTTATGTAGATTTTCGTAATAATTTCGGTTTTTTTTTTATTTCGACCTGAATTGCGTTTAGTATAGACCCTTGCTGCCACCCTAACTTGTAGCACTATTATAAAATTATTTAGTTTTTTTAATTTTATGTTTCATTATTAATCCACATCATACAACTATGTTGAAATCAGTTTTTATCTGGATATTATTTTCAATAATACATATTTTTATCCACTTTAGTCTTCACTATATAGGTAACGGTTAAAAAATATATACAAGGGTAGCGCATTCTGTTGATGTGTTTACTATTTAGCGATTTAAAATCGGTACCCACGGTTAGAAATACCTCTTGAAACCGCTTTAATCTCATGGGAAAAAATAGGTTGTTATCCAAGTTACATAATAAGTTGGTCGAAAAAATGTTTACTATGTACCTATTACGAGTTCACCGTTCCCGCGACAAACCTGTCCGCAGATTAAAAACAAATTGGATCTTTTTTAAACACTATTAACTCAAGTCTCACAATGCCACTGAGTATATACATTCCCACCCCTGTCCACTTAAATATTTATTAATATTTGTGTTATAGAAACAACAAATTTTACCAATTCTGAGGGATTGGTGAGAATATATATATATAGCTGTATTACTCATTTTCTAGAAAAAACAGACACATAATTTTACCGGTTTCTATTGATCACATAATTAAACTTAGCTATATAATCAATAGTTAAAGAATTTTAACGTTAAAGTTACCAGAAAAATACAATAAACATATAATTAAAGTATAATCGTAGTTTTATTAAAAATTATAACACGGGTTTTATTATGGGTTACTTTTGTTTGCTATTTTTTCATTTAAGATACAGTTATTCAATTCTAGTTTCTTTATTAGACAAATGCTATTTTGTAAATTAAAATATTGTTAAGATATACGGAAAATATGCACCACTTAGAATATGAAATAATATAATAGATTAATATTTATATACTTGCACCGTATTAAGGGAAAAAATTATGCATATTGTATACTATAATTCTTATTTTATACCTACCTATATGTTAAATTATTTTATTAAAAATTCAATTTTATTTTTAGGTTAACGACTATTAATTAAAATGTCTAGATGTTTTATGGGTAGTCTTTTTTTTTTTTTTTTTTTTTAAACGTTAGTTGATCCAGTAGGATTTGCGTCTACGTGACCTCGAAGATTTGTGAGGCGGTATGATACACATTTATCATTATAATAGGGACTATATACTCATTCGTTTGAACGAATGTAAAATTAAGACAAACTGGTGTATGCATATAACTTATTTATATTAGATGATGAAAAAAAGGACTGTACCCAAAATGTAATTGAATTTTAGTATTTGATTAATAACATATACTAGGTATTATACATAAATAAATATAAAACTGCACAAATTTATTATAGACTATGAAGCATAATAACATTATTGTCCATGCAGAAAGATTTGTAATTCGTATTACAACTGATTGCGTAATAAAATATCATTATATGAATAAACACGTACTACATATTTTATTTTTTTTTTTAAACAAAATTGATCTATAATTTAAAGTATATTTATGTACTAAATTTATTACTTATAGTTATTGTATATATTAATGTTTTTATTCTTTCATTTATTATGATGGATTATTGTCAACATAGAAAAATTGCAATATAACTGTAAAATTTATTAGTTTTAGACAAATGTTTTTTATATTTTGTATTATGAACGATTTTTTTTTTTTTTTGTTACGTATATGTTCTGTTAATTAGACAAATAACTTTTTAAGACTTTTGACAGTGAGTTGGTTTAAATACAAATTACTTTTATAGCCAAGGTCCAAAGTGGTGTAGGATTAAGCAATGCGATTGATAGGCTTTTTTCAAATCAAGGAGTAAAAAAACGTTATTTTTAACTGGTAGATATACATTTTATTGGCATAAATTTAGGCTGAAAAAAATGAACAGAGGGATGTGGTGAGGTCTGCTGTCGGAAACGGTACAGGACGTCACACATATTTTGACATAGACGTCGCTACTCAGTTTACAAAGATATTTATATTTATATACGTTATGTATATGATATTACGTTTATTTTGTTCAGATAAACGTTTGGGTGGCATAGTAATAAATTAATTGGAATACCCGTTACTGTTTTGAAATTTAAATTTATTTGTCGTGTATAATTTTATCTTGGCACCTGCCATTGGTAGTTACGAGACAAAGTAAAATAATGTGACAATACGTATTAAAAATTAGAAAAATAAATGCATATTTATTAAACAATCAAAAATGTTCCAACTTTAAATTTGTATTGCTTCAAATTAAAACACTAGTACCTTTTAAATTTTGTATTATTTGTTTTTCGATCAAAGTTGGGTATTTAAAAATACTTTTAATTTAACGCTGTTGTACATTAAGTTTGTAATGTTATATTTTATTCTACTTTCTGTTCGTTATATAATATGCTTATTTAGTATAAGTATCATCAACATTTACATTTTTAATAAAATAATACTGTTATACTAATGATAAACATAGATGCCGAGGGTTTTATTGTTTTAATAAAAAAAATATAATATTAATACATTATACAACACTAAAATTTAATTTAAATATATTATAGGTAGCTAACCTAACCTTAGTATTGTTTAAAAGTAGAAAAAAAACATGACAGATTTCTTTTTAAAAATAATAATAAACAACAATTCATATAAATTGTGTTTAAAATATTTAAAGAAATTTAAATAAATTTGGTAATGGTTTCAAAATCAATAATAATTATTCTACTACGTTAACCTAAATATTAACTTGAGTTATTACTTAAGTTATGATATTGTATTAGAAACAAGTCTAACTATATAAAATATTTATTTTATGTAGTTAGACTTGTTTCTATAATATATAGGTTTTTATTATATTATCATGAACTTTTCAAAATATTCGTTTATTTTTTAAATTATTCCGGTGTAAGTGTACTTATATCGGCATGAGATAGTTTTTAATTTTTTTAATTGTCGTTTAGAAATGGACGAGAGACCGCTAATGTGACGGAACGTCAGCGGTGGAGTGCCTATTTAACGTTTCCCGAAAATATGATGAATGACTCCATGGACAACTCTGATAATTAATGACAGTTTCGGGTGCTGCAAGCAGCGTAATTTTGTGTACTACGACACTGTTTGCATACCTACGTAGGTTTAGGTTTTTTCTTCATTTATAATTTTAATTTTTTATGTTTTTAAGCGACGGACAAGATTTAAATAGTAACTAGAAGTAAAAAACTGCAAAACCCATCAAAATACAAAACCGTTGAGCATGGAACGATTAAAAGTATTTTGAAAAGAAGTTGAATAGGTACACCGTATAACGTTGTA
Source organism: Cinara cedri (assembly GCA_902439185.1). Lineage (NCBI taxonomy): Eukaryota > Metazoa > Arthropoda > Insecta > Hemiptera > Aphididae > Cinara > Cinara cedri. Next base: position 2,176,177 of record CABPRJ010001428.1, read on the forward strand.
CTCGTATCTTATAATTATAATATCACTAATATTTTAATTTTCTTACAATATTAAAAAATCTTTTTGTTCAAGATTTAAAATGCCATTGAATTAAATGCTTTACAGAAAATATCGTTATATTTACGAAAAACGGAAAATAGATTGTCTATTTTTTCGTAGAAAACAAATTTCATAAATCTATTAATAAAATAAAATTTAATTTAGAAAAAATAAAGTAATCATTGCTCGGAATATTAAAACAAAAAATACTACATACACAACACACATACCAGAGAAGGCTCTTCTATAAATTATATCACCTCTAGCCAAGAGGTGATATAATTTATAATTGCATACAATAATATATACTTAATATGTTTATATTACGTAATATTTTTATTATAAATGATAACTATTTATTACTTGAAAATCAAAATTCGGTGATTATCTAACTGAAATAAAAAAAAAACTTCAAGAAATATTTATATTTAAAAAAATAAACTTATCACTCTGTCAATTTCAGATTTCATTTTATAGTAATTATTTGTTTAGAATTATATGAATAAGTTATACTGAAAATTGCTAGATACTGTTTTAGACTTTAAAAATTAATGGATTTATATAAGTGTCATAAAAGTATATACAAATTGAATATAATGTATAAGTAACTTTCATATCGTGTTTATATTTGGTTATGTATCTAGATAAGTTTAAAGATCGAGTAATATTTTGTCACTTGTAATAAAAATATACACATGGAACCTATTAAATATGCCATAATAAATATTATTTAATTTTTTTGCTTATACAACATTAATCTAAATAAATATTGTATGTTCTTATAAAATGTAAAAAAAAAACTTACCCATACTTCCTGTTGATTCTTTATTTGGGAACTGTACACAATTATTATTGTTGTTATGGATTCCAGCCGTGACACTTTTTTTGCATTGCGATTTATTATTGGCGGCTTGTGGTTCACTGTCAATAGACATTGAGCCACTGTAAGATAAAACAAAAAAACATATTTTAACTTCCCTTCAGAAAAAAATACAATCAAACACAAATACACTAACCCACACACATGTTTCACATATTTAAAGCAACGTGTCAAGTATAAAAAAAGAACGAAATTTTCTTTCCAAAAATCATATAAACCGACATTTATTGTAATTTATGTGCCAATTTACATGAGCATACCAACAATGATTGCCAGCAACACGGGTTTTTTAATTGACTTGTGTATTATGTAATATATAAATATACACCTTTTTTTTCGGTAAATGTATTTCTAATTTACTAGTGCATATATAATAATAATAATATGTATATTTAAGATCGGTATAGTATACCGGTGTCAATTAGTAACGCTTGGGCTCATTCCAAGTAGTGGCACCCAAACTATACTTCGAGTGTAGTGGTTACTACATATCATATTTTTGGTGAGTGAATGTTCCCAGTAACTGGGATTTGGAATAGTCGGGTAGAATGTGTATAAATATTTAAGGTAGTAGGTTGTAAGGACTGGAAAGTATATATTTATATGGGTAACGTATAAAGAGGCGGGCGGTGATTTTGAATTTCAAATTCTGCTTCATCATACAAATATAATTTGGGCACCACTGATTCCAAGAGGGTGAAATAAAGAATGAAAAAACAAATATGTGTACTTCAAGATTTATAATCCCTTGTGACTTCTCTGCAGGTCTAATAAATATATCAAGCGTGTATTAAAAATTATTTTAGGTACGTATAATGTTCCGTTTAATTTATTTATTGAAAATGATGTATAAATAAAACTAGGTAGTATCTATAAAAGCGTATATATTACCATTCTTCTGTTTCGCAGTCTCTAAAACCTTTTGCAAATGGATTACTGGCAATTTTTAATTGTGTAATCTAGAAAAAAAAACATATTTTTCTTATAAATTACAATACAATTTTATAAATATATTGTTATTTATTGAATAATATACAAATTAGTTATACACGATTTTCATTTATATTAAATACATTCTACATATAAATACACCTAATCGTAATAAGTTATAATATATATTTATATATATAAAAAAAAAAACAGAAATTAATTTGCATATTTCCCCGTTTCAGCTCTCAAGACTTCAGCCCTAGGCTTCAGTAAATCTCGGCTAATCTCAGTTAATGACGGCTCGATATAATAATTATATGCACTCTAAATTGAAGTTTTTTTTCAAATGTTAATGATTTTTTAAACTAGAGTAATAATAAAACATAATAATACATAGTAAAATGCACTTGTGTGTATGAATAAAAATTGTGCATATTCACATTAAATAAAAAAAATAAAAAACATTAAAAACCAAATATAATAGATTGATGCTTACTTTCCCTATGAAAAATGTTGAATAATATGTTCCTGTATATATGAGTTGACGGTTGTAGTCATACACCTTACACTTATAGACGAACTAAGCATGTTTATGCCGCAATTAAACATAGAGAGCGCTTTTTAGTAATTGAGTGACTCATATACAATAATAAAATTACCGGTGTTCTTATCATTTCATAAAATATCCAATGTCTAATAAATTATCATACACCTTATAAATGATCAGTTAATGTAATTTTTATTATTTATAAACCTTACCTTAAATTATTTGGAATAATATAAATGAATTACAATTTATGTTGTTTGTTTTAGTAAACAGAACTAATTAACATATTTGAAGTAAACAAGTATGTTAATATAGATAATGTCAAAAATGTGGATAAATTAAAAAGAAAAAAATATCGTAACAAGTTTAAAGTACAAATCTATAAATTACATTGCAGATATCAAAAAATTGTTGATACTATGCAATTTAATTATTTCCTGATTCTATTACAATATTATTTTGTACAATAATAATTGTGTACCTAACGTCAAATTTTGCTGCTTCACTATATTAATATGTTTGACCGCAGCTCATAATGTATGCAATATACGAAAAGCTCGCCTATCAGTATAAGATCTATGATTATACCTACCCTTATATATACCTATTGTGACATCAGATATGAATAAATACTACATTGATATAAAATATACTTATATGAAGTTTATATTAGTCAATTTTTTACTCACAAATTGTATTAGTTGAAATAGTTTAAACATTTATTAGTTAGTTTATTACATTAAGTGCTATATTTCTATACGAAAATTATATCAACTGATTGTTCACAGTTCATAGAATTTTATGTAGTTTATGTTAATTTATCATCGAATCTTACTCTATGGTTTTGGTAAGCAGTGACAGCCGTGAATTTAGTCTCTGGAAACATAAACGTTTTAAAATTGTTTGTGGAATGTGAAGGACCTTCTTCTCTTCCGGGAATGTAGAGTACATGAAATCTGGGTTGATATCGATGCATTGAATTGAGGATTATCTGACAAATAAGAGAAAATCAATTTATTTAAATACATTTTTATACTATTCCAATGAAAAAAAATGTATTTAAAAACGGCGTGAAGTGTAGGCAATTATTATGCTCCATAGACAAAAATAATCTCATGGTAGTTAAACGTTTTCAATGATTATAACTAAATTTAATTTTCATACATACATGCCCATTATCGTCCATCTGGTTATTGGTCAACTTAAGTTTATCGAATGACACAACTTGTTTTAACCACTGTCCTCCAGACGCCGGTGAATCTGGATGGATATGTACTCTTGGGGGTGAAATAGGATCCGATTTACCGGCGACCACCCAACTCGAACTAAAATATACAAAATATATTTCTATAACACACATAAATTATTGGCTAAAAATCTTATTAGTTAACTAAAAATGTAATTTATATATAAATACAAAAATTGTTTTCATTAGTTTTGAATTGGCAAGTCATTATGTATAGATATATTGAAAATACACATATATGGCACATATATTTAGGTATCTATTAATATTTTGAATTAATTATTATAATTTTTAAAAGTTAAATATTTAAAATAACTGTATATTTACCTATGAAATGCGTATCTATATCTTTTATCATCTACGGGAACAAAATCCATCATAAGCATATATTCGGCTACTGGATCTAAACCATACAATCGAACTTGGAATGTAGGAAACATTCTTCTGTAAGAGGTAATGAACTCATTAGTTTATATAGTTGAATATTATAAAACAATATTACAATTATTACAAGATTTAACCATTGCTTTGATCGTCAACCCCAATAACAAAATAAAATACTTGGAAAATATACATGTCAAAAAGTATCTATTTCATCACACTATTAACCGAACTCCAGTCAAAATCGTTTTTCATTATCAATGGTTAATCTTTGCGTACAGATATACATTTAATTTAATTTCCCCTCTACCTTCCCAACTTCTCACATACAACAGTAGCCACCCATCGTGAGAAGTATGTCCGTCTTTTTAATATATAATATTTATTATGATGTAGTCCAGGAAAGAACTTTTCTCCCGTTTCCTCTTGAGCGTAAATATTTTATCAGTAATAATAACATTATAATATTATCTTATATATATGTATTAGATTATATACTAATTATTTAATAATTATTATAATATAATTAATATATTATGATATCGAAATAAAACCTTAATATACAAGTAGGAACAAGTATATATGAATATATAGGTAAATGTTTATTAAGTATCCGGAGGGAAATTATAAAAAAATAAATCGAAGCTTTTATGAAAAACAAAATGTTTAATAATTCCCATCATAAAATTTAAATTCACACTATATGCACCGAGTTTTTTTAGTTTACCTGCCAGCTTTGGTGACAATCATTTCTGTACCAAGTTCGTTAAATTCTTCCCATAAGTGTTTCATTTCTAATGCAGCGCCGACACCAGAAAGTTTCGGATGTTCTTGACTATTAGCAACGGTATCTAATCTTTTTCTGTCAGACGATAAATACGATTGATGAGAAGTCGATTTTATGGCTTGTATATTCGTACTGGATACGGTTTCTAAACACGCTATTCACACATAAAAAAAAAAAAAAATTAGTATCAACAAAATTTATCTGTCCGTATAATGTTTCAAATATTATATTTTTTTTTTTTTTTTTGGTGATATTATTAAAATAAAAAAATAATTATTTTAAATTTTTAAATTAATTTCATAACTATATTATACGACAGAAGAGTAATTTGTATAAGTTTAATTAAAATTGAAAACTGTATTACGACTTTTTGCAGTATTATGTACGTTTAGATAACATGGGAATTATACTAATTAATTTATACATAATATATAACATTTAGAATTTGGATGAATAAATAAATTTGATTTTCAATACTCAGATACGGTAACTATAAACTTCTCATTTGATACTCCCTTCATACAGTTCATAATAATATGTATATTATTTATATTCCTGTTTATTGAATACATTGAATAAGTACTCCATACTCCACTTCTAACTATTTTAAACATAAATATTAGACTTAGACAATTGTTAAATACGAGGCATAAGTAAATTTTTAGCAAAATATCTTTCAAAATTATTAGTACAAAAGATGAATATTTAAGTCGTCGATTATCAATTTTTGTGTACCTAATAAATTATTTTAGAGATAAAAAGTACTATTATAATTAATATAGACAAAAAATAATTTGATTATCTGAATTTGTATTAAACTCGAGTTTGCGTGGAGACAAGAGAACAAGATAATAAGTTATAATAATATGTTCTATTTTTCACTTTTTTTATAATATAAGCAAGTTTCAAATATTTTAACGAAAAATAAAATGTATTTTTTTAAAAAGTAAATAAAAATAGTCAAATATTATACATATTTAATTTTATAAATGTTTATAATTTAATATAGTATGTATATATATACAAATGTCACACGAAGATGATATATCCATTGTAATATTATCTCTTGAGGTAATAAAGATATCCATATTCTGTTTTTTTAATGTTACTCACAGGGATAAGGACTAAAAATATTTATATTTTAATTAAATTTGTATGTTTTGGTAAAATATTAAAAAGTTACATTATATCTAATTATTTTTGAAAAATTTGAACATTTTTTTTCTGAACTGGAAATTATTATGTATCACAAATTTAAGTTAATATATACGTCAATATTGTTAGAAAAATAAACTCTATAAAATGGCTACCTTCAATTTTGTTTTAAAAATAATAAAATAAAAAGTTTTTTATTATGTTTATATTAAAACAAAAAAATAATTGAATATAAATATTTGTAGTTCTCATCCCTGTGAGTAAAATAAAAAAAATATGATTTGACTATCTTTATTATCTCAATGATATTAAAATGGATATATTTTCGTGGGTCACCCCGTATAGCGTATATATAACGTTTAAATTTACTTATGTATATATTTTTCATTTTCGAGTAATAGTTTTTGGCAGCTATTTTGTTATGACTATTAGATCCAGTTAATCATATTTTTAAATTTATCACTAAAATTAATTTTCAAGCCCAAAACTTGCTCAAATAATTTAGCTGAATGTATATCAAAAAAATGAAAATAAATTTAAATAATTTAAAAAAAAAGATTTTTGGTAGAAAATTAGTTTATAAGCAGAAAAAACAGAAATACACATCATGGTAAAACTATTAAATCTTTTTTTACGCTAAAACTACTATATTATGATAACCTTTTTTTTACTAGTAAAAATTACTTATAATGGACCTCATCTTAAATTTCCAAACATTTCTGTTTTCTAAAAATTTTAAATATTGGAGTCATTAACTACAGCCGCAGAGCCGTAAAAATGTGTCCGGATTGGTTTTGGTTTTTCTTATATATTATGAAAAGTGCTGGAAAGAATCAAAAATTGGCATTTATAATACACCATATAAATCCAAAATGCAACAAAAAATGGTTCGTGGCAACTTTTGATTAGAAAAAAATTGTTACTAAATAAGTTGATTACAGACAGAAAAAAAACACATCATAGTAAAACTAATACATTCTTTGTTTCGTCCATAGTCTAATATATATATATATATATATAAATGTACCAGATCTTAAATATAAAACATAAAAATAATCTAAAAAATCTCTTCAAAAAATTTTTCTCTAATTTATAATTATCTAAGGAAATCGATAAACATTTATTTATACTAATTGATTTGTTATAGTAATTTGAGTACATTTGACTAGTGGTTGGAAAAACGATAAAATAGCCTAGGTATATATATATATATATATATATATATAACAAATCAATTAGTATAAATAAATGTTTATCGATTTCCTTAGATAATTATAAATTAGAGAAAAACTTTTTGAAGAGATTTTTTAGATTATTTCTATGTTTTATATTTAAGATATGGTACATTTTTATGTAAACACTACAGTTTATAATTCAATTCAAAAAATTATAAAGCTACCTTCTTTGATAATTTGTCAACTATTTTGAGACACTTGAAGGGGTTGACCTCTCATTACCAAATTTTACCAAAATTACTCTCTAATATTGAGAAACAAAATGGGCAGGAAGAGGGGTGTGTGTTAGATCAAAAGCACTTAACTTTTTTACAGCAGTTATAGTTTTGTATCTTGTATAATACTTATATAATATTTTAGTGAGATTTAGATATGAAGTACATTGATTGAACTTGAATCTAAAAAACCAATTGGAAAGTTACCAATTATTTTTATTTGAAGGTGCAATATAAAAAATTGGCACACCTAAATTTTAAGAAATGTTAAATCGCTTTATTATTTTAGTATAAAATTGATAGCTGTGATAAATTATTGCATTATGAAATGATTATGAATTCACGTCACCATAATTAATATTTTAACAGGTAGTTTTAACCTAACCAATACATTTTATCTTAAATTATAATATAAAGGTTATATAAGCAAGCTATAATATATATATATATATTATGGACTATAGGTACATATTAAAACTTGGCCAATTTTGATCAAATTTCGATGATTATAAATGTGTATTTATTATGAGAAAAATTGCTAGTCACTAGGTAGGTGCTATTTCAGAATATCAAATCAAATTTTCAAAATAAAAAAAAATTGATAATACTGCTGATGGGTGCATCACTATTGAATGTGGGAAGTAATCAGTTGGGAATGTAAGATACATAAAGTTGTATAATTTATATCTGTAAAGCAATATCTGTTAACAACGATAAACCATTGCAAACGAAAAACGATTCAGAGCGAAGTTTGGTTATACACGTTTTAAAATATTATAACATATGCGATTTTTATTACTATTCGACAACCATTATAAAAAAAAAAAATTCTACTACATTACGCATAACTTTTTTCACAATTAATTACAGCCTTGCATAATGAGCCTTATATTAAATTTCCAAACATTTCTGTTTGGTGAAATAATTTTATCAACATAGTACCTACCAAAGAAAAACTACGTACTGAAACTAGAAAATTTAAAATACTGATAAATACACTAAAATATTTATAATACTACATTTAGGAAAGAACAATTTAAGTTTTTTGTCCAAATTTCAAGCCTCTATAAATACTTTTTAACTGAATTACAACGAAAACAACAAAATTGAAAATAATTCCGTAAAATTGTCCGTTCTTTCTACGTTTTTTCTCGGTTTTGTTCAAATATCATGGAAACTACACGGAAAATAAAAAAAACTACTTATTTATTTACCAATTAGATATAAAATGCAACAAAAAGTGGCTCTGGTAATTGTTCGATCTCTGGTCGAAAAGTTGTTTACCGATAGAAAAAAAATATACATCATAGTAAAATAAAACATTGTCAGGGAAAAAATATGAAAAAACTGTCCTAGGATAATGGAGACAGGTGCAGCTACTATTATAGGTAATTTTAATGTATACCTAAAAGCAAGGGTCAAAAATTACTAACGAAAAAACAATTTTGAGCGGAGGTCAGTTAATAGTGATGCTTTGTCAACAATATATATATCATATTGTGGTAAAATAATTAAATAGTTATTATGTATTTTGTTTAATGATATTTGTTTAATATACTGATTTTCCCGTTTTCTCCCGGTTTTTCACATTTGCTGGGAAAACTTTTCGAAAAATAACCTCCTTAAAGTAACTTCCTCGTCAGATTTTCTTCCGGAAAAAGTGCTTTTATTTTAAATTGGAGCGATAAAGGTAGTAGAAAAGTGGAACACAGGAAAAAAAATTCCGAAATATTTGTCAACTATAATACCTAAATTTCGTAATTTTCACGTTTTTTTCCATTAATTGATAAAAATCTTGGAAAAATCGAAAAATGACCTCTTTAGAGTACCTCACCAGTCCGATTTCTTTTTAGAAAAGTTGCTACACTTAAAAATCAGAACAAAAAGAAAAAAAATGTATTTCAAAATCGCTCACCGTTCATTGCGAAGTATTAAACATGTAAATATGTTTAATTCCCAATCGCATATATTTTAAATGCATCAATACATAACTTATATAATATAAGGATACAATATTTATGTGGTGCGATAATGAAAACAAAACCAATTATAAAACATATTAGTCAAACTATATATTACAATGTAAAAGACCAGACGTATTTCGCACCATAAGCAGGCCACTGAAATAGGTGAAAAGTTTGAAAAGTTTAGGATACAGGGTAATTTAACTTATTTAACATAAGTATTGATAAATCATTGCAACCAAAATGTTATTCTAAGCTGTCAGTGAAGAAGCATTTTTACTAAGCAAAAAACTGTTTTTCAAGAAAAGAACCCGAGTGATGAATTTTAAAAATTTCAAAACATTTCAAATATAGACCCCCCTCCCCGAGTAAAATTCTACATCTTTTAGGATAGTGTGTGCGTGAAAAAAATCAGATCATCCCATTCATCTAAAAATGTATTGTCTATAATTGATTTTAGATTTCAAGTTATTAAATACATAATTATATTTTATATTTTTTTTAAATCCCTTTAATTATCATAATTAGGTTATCAGTTATTCAAAAGTTTACTATAAAAATGATCTCCGTAATTTTATTGCATAATATTAAAATATTTTTATTTTAGCAGTGGTTAAATAAAAAACAAAAATTGCATTTTATCTATATAAATAATAAATGCTGAAAACCAGAAACAATAAGATTTTAATATAGGAAATAATCAATAATTAATGATAATGAACATTTCTATAGACTCGAATAAAACATTAGGTATTTTAAAAGTTATAAAAGTACTATCGTACGACAATACTCCCATAATCATTTTATTCTATTAAGTGTATAATATTTTGTTACTTCTATACCAAAAGTATCAATGAAATGCTTGAATTTAATGTCATATTAAATTTGAATTCAAACTTTTAAAAACATATAAGTATAAATATATGTGTACCTAAAACAAATAACTAATTTGTTTTCTTCATAAGATTCAAAATCATGTATAATATAATATTAATATACCTTCATATTAATGAAGGTCATTTACCTATATACTATTACTAAGTACAATACTTTATTTCACTGTTTAAAAAAAAGTATATATATATATATTTAATTTGATTTTTAATCAATTTATACATTTCGACTTTTTTTTATGCGTATTTATAATGTAAATTATATTGATTCAATATATAGTGCTTATACTATAGTGTATAACACAATATATATTATATATTATTATTATGTAAGATTTCATGAAATTGTAAATTAAAAAAAAAAAATTAAACGTATAAATCTATTGTTTGTCCTTAATAATAGTTATAGGTAATAAGTATGATTATATCTAAGCTATATATAAAATTTCGTATATTTTATTTCTGTGTATTTTTAAAATTGTGTTTGTTTAAGATTGTACAGATTATTGCGTTAATATGAATACATAATAGCCTTGATAATTCGATATAATACAGTAAGAACCTATTCAAGATCGGAAATCAATACATAATGTACTTATTTGTTACATATAATAGACGTTAAGAAGATATTTAGCACGGAAGAAAAACGAATAATTTTAGCGTCTACCTTCAATATCCTTCATCGGCGTGTTGGACTGTGGCGCTACCCAATTGTCGTCGTACAGGTGTTCGACGTTCCCGCCGCTGGTTCCATAAGCATTATAAAACGGATGCATGCTACCACGATGACCACGCTCGGTCACTTATTTTGTCGACACGAGTTTTTTTTAATTTTTTTTTTTTAAGGTCAGTTTCTTGATATATTTACTAAAGCCGAAAGACGAATGTTTTTCAAAAAGTGATATCCATTATTGTTCATACACGTGTAAATACAAGAATATTATGCATACGTAAAATATAATAATATTATGTATCTACGATATAACGATGGAGTGTGCGGTATATTATTTATTAAGACGTGTTCGCGACTGATTTACGCACACGACGATATTATAATATTGTGAAACGCGGACGATGATTTTTTTATTAGGTATACCGGGGAAAAAAAAATTTTAAATAGATATATTATGACTCAAAGGCGAAACAAACGAATATTAACACTGTCAACACGCGCAGGCGGGCGAGAGGTTTTAACACCGAGACGGGTTTTAAAAGGTGGCGAAAAAACAACACCGAAACCCGCGGACCTTTCACCAATACTGGTCTATTTCTCTGTCATCCCGTTTTCTCCCGTCGCTTAAAACGTTTTATTTTTAACAACGTCGCGTAGCGCTCTTTTTTGTTCTCCCCGCACGTCTCAATGCTGCGGCCCACCGGCGAAGGGATTGGCCGTCGTTCCGGATTGGTCGTGTAATCTGGGCGTGCGCTGCACAATTCCCCTACTATCTCCTCGACCCAACCCATCATAATCGCCCCCCCTTTAGTACACACCTTCCTAACTGTATAATATTAATTATTATTATACCTTTAATATCGCATTATAGTTATATCCCCGTAATTTTATTCACTTACAAGTACGATAAATACTATATATGTATACGTTGTCATTATAACTAAGTTACCTATAGTAACTATAGTAATATAGGTAGCTAAATATTAACCGAATTAAAAATATAAAATATTTGTACTTATATGATAATTATATGACAGGAATTAAATAAAAATTCCAAAAATTGATTGATTTCTTCCGTCCCTGAAACCCAAGTTATAATAATATTTATCCTATAATATTATGTACCTATATTATTAGTATTTTATAAGTATACTTAGTAATTTAATAATATTAAAAATAGGTTGGTAATATATATTTAGGAGTTTAGGACATAAGTACATGCAAATAGTAAATATCAACTAACCCCAATATTTGTATTCTTTTGATAAAATTATATTTTTTTAATTTAATATTTTAACCTATATTCAAGTTATTTCGATCGTTTTTATGTATGCATTGTGTTTATAATAATATGTAGAAAATGCACGTATATAATTATATATTATATTAATAACTATTACTAACAAATTTCAAGAAGCCACCCACATATTTGGTAACATTTGGCACAGTTTTGAAATTATATTCATAGATATAAAAAAATTGTGTAACATTTAAATAAATTACCAAAATATTTTAAAACTTAAAAAATTCCTATAGGTACACAGTGGCATACATAGAGAAGTGCACACAAGGGCAGCTTAAAAAAACAAAACTATGATCGAGTATTCATTCATTAATTTAATTTATAAATTTTTTTTAATTTTAAATTTAAATTATATGTTTAAGACAATTTACAAGAAAAAAGAGCTTGATTTATTGAACTCATATTGACTATTTTGGACCCGATTTTTAAACTTTATTGTCGAGCTAGGTAAAACGGAAGAAATTTTTACCATGTATTCAGAAGTCGTAAATATTATTTAACACGTACCTTCACATTGAAAATTCCCCACGCCACTGTATGCTTGCATATTATACATAAATGAAATTGAACAACTAAGTATATGAATCAAACATTTAAACGAGTTAGGTAAGCTTCATTAATTTATAATTTATATAGCGTTTAATTTATAGTACAATATATTTGTATTTAAAAACTATATCCAGAAATTATAATAGATTATAATGATAATTGGTAACTGCTTCCCATTTGGTGCTTATAGCATTATATATATATATATATATATATATATAACTAGGTGTATATATATTGTATATATATAGCAATTATTAAAAATTCTGCTTATTTATGATAAATACAATAATACCTATATTAATTTTGTTATCATATTATTTACGAGTATAATCCTTATTAGAGTTAGAATGGTTTTTAAAGTAAATTATTTTAAACATTACATCTTGATAATAATACCTACTATTTTTTCTTTTAAAACATTTTACTCTACTTTTTTAACTAAAATATTATTACTGAAAACTGAATTTTGTTTTGTATTCCAGTTCCACATAAAAAGCATATTATACAAATTATTGGTAACAAATACGTTATTATTTTAGCCAGTGACGCACAGAGAGGAGGGTCAACTCTCCTACAAAATCTCTTCCTTCACTATCTTTTTTAAATCAAGTTTTACGCTCAACAGCATAATATCTTATATTATAGAATAAAATAAAATTTCATTTATCAAAAAGTATTTATTAAATAATAATAGTGACAGAACTGTACTGATAATGTGTGCGATCATCTCTCTGGGAAATTATTATTAGCATAACCCCCCCCCCCTCACAAAAAAAAATCGTGTGTGAACTACTAATTTTAGCGTATTTAGAGTATTATGAAGTTAATATTTTTCTTGACTTAGCAACTGAAAATATTTGCTGTCATTTTGATTACACAAATTGCAAAAACATTGTGACTATTATATGAAATATATATATATTGTATATTTTCTATGTTTTATCGATTATTTCGTCATTTTATTAGACGAAAGTACACATTTCAATATTTTGAATTCATATTTTGCTATTTTAACATCATAAAATACATACATGTTCAACCATTTGTAATGCTTCTATAAGCACTGCAATATAGGATAGCGTAAACATCCGAATCCTATATAGGCTATAAGTAATCACACACTATATCTTATATTGTCTCCTAAAATATATACCGTTTTTACGTCCGAATAATATTCTATTTTAAAATAACCGAAATAATAAAAATTACCCCGGTGTCTGCAGTTGGGTTGTGTGTGTATGACCACGAAGTTTTTTTTAATATTTATTTTATGCACCTAATTTTTATTACACTGTTGAAATATCTACGATGGCTTCCACATCGAACAGGCGTACTTGTATATTATAAACTTCACATATTTCCCTCTCGGTTCCACGTCCTCTCTTTCTATCTTTACATTTTTACTATCCGTACAGGAAATAGGGCCAATGTAAGTTGTCATCACCTCGCCGTCGTGGTGTATACATATATGTGATGTAAGAATTAATAACTCGAAGTGTGCAATAGGCAGCGAGCGGAGTATAGTAAGTTCTTCGTATACGATTTTTATATAAGTGCGTATATAATATTATAATAGCAGGAATGAATACCATATCGTCATTTCTAAAAGTGATACTGAAAGAGTGTTCAAGTGTTTGTATATAGCGGTTCTTTTAAAGTATAACTTTAATCTACTTATTGATAAAATTGTTGTATTTCCATTATAGGTAATTACTAAGATTATTTTGAATTATTCAAAACGAAATATATATGTATATTATTTTAATAAACGTATCTTAATATAATATTATTAAAAATGTAATCACTGTTTTGGTAGTTATGAAGGTAGGATGCATATACATTATGCACAGTTATTTAATTTATATATATGCAATAAAAAATCATTGACAGTGGAGTAGCCAGTATTTATCAATGAGAGAGTTTCTGTGATGTTGTTATTTGTTGTAATTCAGTTAAAAATATTGAAATCTTTAAATTTAAAACAAATATTTGCCAGTTCGAGATATAGTGAAATGTTAAAAATATTTTAGCAATTTTGATCTATTTAAAGGCATTTTATACCAGCGAATTTTTTACGTAGTTTTTATTTATTTAGTAGCATATAATTGCATGACACAACAGAAATATTTGAAATAGTAGAAGATTCATTATAGATTGTACTTAGTAGAAAAAAAAAAAAGTAAAATGCAGTAATTTTTTTTATAAAGTTTAAAAATCAAATTTTGATGAAAAATTCAAAAATATGATCAATATTACCTTTAAATCATGCATAATCGAAATTTTTTCAGAATAGTAAAGTTTATCATTGCTCACAAATACAAGTTTTCTGTCAACATTTCAAATCTCTACAAACGTTATAACAATGAATTGAATAATTGAATAAAAAAAGTGCTCATACTGGGGACGGATACAGCCACTGTTGTAGGTAGAAAGTTGGGAATATAGGATACATAAAGTTATTTAATTTATATCTATACATAAAAATAAATCATTGCTAACGAATAACGATTCGGAGCAAAGTTCGGTTATACATGTATTTAAAGACCATAATATTTACGATTTTCATACTTAAATTCTGTCAAAAATTGTCCACGAATAGTTCTAATTGAATTATAACAAAAAACAAAATTTAAAATAGTAAAAGTATTATTTTTGTAAATTGTTCCGTTCTTTCTATGTTTTTTTCGGTTTTTATCTAGGTACTATGAAATGAAAAACTACACTAAGAAAATAAAAAAAAAAAAACGATTTCTTTACTCACAAACGAGATTAAAAATGCAACTAAAAAGTCACTTGTTTTTCTATTGGAGCAATATTTATTTTAAAAAAACATGAACTGTGAAAATTTTAAATAATGTAATCGTTGTGCTGTTATTTTAAAAAATCATCTTTTTTGGTTTTTCACAATTATTATGAAAATACTTTGAATGTAAATAAAAACGACTTTCTTTTTCGGTGGCTGTATAATAAAAGGAATAAAATCAATTTCTTGTAATTTTTCAATTGGCGTTATATTTCTAGTAGGAAACATAAGTTGCAAAAATTAAAACATTAAAACATTATTTCTGATAGAAGAAATACAATTTTAAAATTTTAAATAATGAAATCATACAAAGTAAATTTGTTCCTTTTCATTTTTCCGGTTTTACTCAATTATTATATATTCCAAGTAGCTAACTAATTGGAACATGGAAAAGCTAATTACTTCGTGATCAACTAGATCCAAAATGAAACAAAACGGTATTTTTTGATTAAAGTAATATTTCTCATAGAAAACACAATTTGTGAAAATTAAAAACAATGAAATCGGTAATTCGCTACATTTTGAATATAAAGTAACCCACACAATGATTTTCATAGAACAGAGAAAATTGTAGTTTTATGTTTTCTTAGAATACGGTTTTAAATAATTCCATATGGCCCATGGTCCATTTTATTTTGAATTCATTGGTCATTAAATCGTTTAATAAACAAGATTATGAATTTAAAATACTATTAATTGTATAAACAAACTAATAACAGTATAATTTCTATGCAAATCTATGCAGTATATTATAATAAGTTATAGTAAACAAATAACCAGCGATATTAAAATAAATGAATTCACAAGAATTATAAGTAATATCTTCAGATTATATATTATACGAGTACACGAAACATTAATTTGTTCTAATTTCTAAGCAGAGCAAAGGAGTTTTGTTAGTTTTTGAAATATTATTAAATGTTGAATTTTTTTTTTATCGATTCTTTATTGAAAGTACTAAGTAAATAAAAAAATAGGACAAAAACAAAAAAAATACTTTGTGTTTATCAAGAAAAAAGCTAAATTTTTCATTTTCAAAAGGTTATTCAAATCATATGGCAGGCAAAGGGATTATTATTCTAACGTTGCGGTCTAATGCCCTGTCAAAAACTCAAGAAACCGAATAAACGTAATAAAAAAATAAATATCAATTGGCACTATTAAAAATAGTTCGTCTAACCATTATACGTGGTATACGTTCAAAAATTTAAAAAAAAACTTAATTCCATTTACCTATAGGGTACTTCAAAAAAAAAACAATAAAAATATCACATACCAAATATATAGATAGGTATAGTATGTAGATACATTTTTTTTCATGATGGTTGGATTAATAAAGTCAAATAATTAAAAAAAAAATGGAAACGTGCAAATAATAAAAAGGTGTTGTTTAAATAATTTATTATTACCACGATATGTTATAAAATAATAAATAATAACCTAATACAAATGTATCAACTTAAATTGGTACTACTTTGTTTACCTATAGTTAAAAGTATTTTAATGAAAATTCAGAATTTACATTTTGAATAATTGTATCTATATGTTATAAAACATATGATCAATGGGAAACTGTAATGATCTAACATTTGTAAATTAGAATCCCACAACCGTGAGCTTCTCTTACAGTCCTACCTACATCAATGTTAAAACCCGAACAATTCAGAACGCTATGGTCACTCCTATCATTACGCAATATAATATAGGTATTGAATTTCAAAATATGTTGAGCATTATAATAATATGTGTACGTCTTAATATATTATAATATTTATTATGTTCATGTGGCTGCGTGTTTGCTAGTTTTTAAACGACTTTAGGTGAAAACGTACGTATCCAAGATCATCCGATTTTTGTTACAGCCTTACAGGAAACGGGTAGGTAGGTATATATTATATTAATGCGCGTGTGTGGTTTCTGTAAATAATTGCACCCGTACGGAATACGCGCTTATATTATATATATTATAAATATTACACAACGACCGCTACTCGATGACAAACGCAGAGTAAACATTGACTTGATTTGTTGACACAGGCTGTATAATAATAATAATAATAATAATCACAAATAAATATAATAAAAACCTACAATGCATTATCATGTGTGAAATGATATTATTGCCAACTGCTGACAGATCCAAGATCACATGCGACACAACCACTTGGCATTTTTGGGAGGTTTATCGGCTACGGAGGAACTAAAATGTATACAATTTCTACAATTATATAAATAGATTTGATGTAATGCATTGATATTATTACTAACGTGAAACGTCTATTTCAATATTATATTGAATACAAATAAATTATATACCTGTAATTGCATATATTATAATATTATATTTGCCTTTTCCAGACGTGATACAATTTTCAAAACATTTCAGCCACTTTAGGGCTATTTATAAATATTTATTTTTTCCGAGTTTTTTACGTAATTTTTATTTAATAGATACTATCTGTAAATAAAATTGTTAAACCAAATATAAATGCTTGAAATAGTAACAGGAAGTTCATTATAAGTCGTACTTCGTGGTCAGGAATAAAACAATTTAGTGTAATGTAGAGTTTTTTTTTTTTTACCCAATTCAAATATTGGATTTCCCAAGGAAATCTGACTTATACAATTACTATTTTTCTGTTCAATAAACGTTTAAGTTTTAGATTCTCAACGGAGCGAAGAATGTATTAGTGTCACTGTGATTATACATGTGTGATTTTTTTTTTTTTATTGATTTTTTTGATATTTTATTTAAATAAAATGACTCTAAATGAGAAATGGATTCGTTATTTCACATAATGTGTTTTTACTTTTATTTTTGTTAGTCTGGGATCAACTTTCTACCAAAAAAACTTGCTCCAATCAAAAAATTTCATTAAAGAACCCTTTTTTTTTTTTATTGAATTTTGAATCTTATAATATTGGTGCATAAATAAATTAAAGAAAATCGTTTTTTGATTTTCTTTATATGTTTTTTTAATAATTGAGAAAAATCTAAAAAAAAAAAAATACAGAAAATATGGAAACATTTATGAACATAATAATACTGTATTATTACATTCAATTTTATTTTTTTAATGTAATTTAGTTTAATATTTTTATAAAGACTTGACATTTTGACTGAAAACTTATATTTTCTCTTGAAGACGTAGTCAATTTTTCAAAACATTTAATCTATTTTTGAGCTATTCATAAACAATTTAATTTTACGAGTTCTTTACATAATTTTTATTCTGTATTTTGATCTATTTAAAAGTATTTTATTATATTTGTGAGATTTTTATTTGGTAGGTACTCTGTAGACAAAATTGTTAGACTAAACAGAAATTATTGAAAATTTAACAGGAGATTCTTTAAATGTTATACTTTATAGTAAAATAAAAAAGAGCTGATACTGGGGACGGGTGCAGTCACTGTTGTAGGTGGGAAGTTGGTAAGGTAGGATACGTAACGTTATTTAATTTATATCAGTAATAAACGATAAACCATTGCTGATGAAAAACGATTCCAAGCCCAGTTCGGTAATATACAATTTGAAGTGCCACAATTTTTTTTGCAACTTTCGCTTAAATTTGATTACAAAACGCTTATTAAAAAAAATTCAGCAAAAATATGATCTCTTGTCGTTTTTCAATTGAAGCCATATTTGTGTTAGAAAACGTGGTAGATACTTATTTAAAATAACGAAATCATGAACAAATCATATTTTCCCCCGGATAATCATTTTAATTTCAAATACCGTTTCGAAAATCAAAAAATGACCTAAGTATTTACCAAATAGATAAAATTGTCTTTCACAGAAAGTGCTACACTTATACATCGGAACAAATTTCTAGTGAAATACGTGTCTACAGTCTAAAAGAAGAAGAAAAAGAAATAAAAAACATTGTAAAACCAGTAGCTCCCTTCCTACGCTTAGAATCATGAGTTTTATGTAGTGGTTTTTTCTATAAAGGAATTTTAATATCAACTTTTGACGAAAATCGTATGAGTAAAACATTATGTGGAACCAGTGGCGCAACTATGGGGAAGAAGAGTTGTGATCCCCTCCCCGAAATATGTCTGTAAGTTTTTTACGAATTTTACGTAGTACGTAGTTGTATGATTTTCATACCGATTTAAAACACAATGTTTTAACATCGTTTATGAAAAAGTGATAACAACTATGATGATGAAGATCATTTTCTACATTTAGGAGGCTAAAAACGTATTTAAGAAACACTACAAAACAGCAGAAAGGCCACTTTAAATATACACCGGGTGAATCATTTTGTGAGTACACTCATTATCTCGGAGAGTATTTTTTTTTTCGGAATTTATTTTTTAACTAACTCTAAAATTTTATATTTTTGTTATTTTTTGTAAATCTTATTTTTGGGGGGTATAACCACTACCTACTTATGATTTTCAAATGGCAACCAATATTAAAAATTCCATAAATAGACGGAGTATTAGCTTAAACAAATTTGAGTGTTAAATTTTTTTATTTCTGTCATGCCGTTGACGAGATATTCCACTTTTGATTTTAGTACGCTTACATTTCTAAAAAAATAGTTAAGGTACTCCGTCCCTTGCGTCCCTCCACAATTCAAACAGTGTATTGAAGTTAAACCAGATTCAGTGCTTAATGTTCAGGCACTCTATTCGAAGAATTAATCTTAGACTTTAAATTATTATTTTACAGGCTGGCTCATTTAAACCTTTGGGATGTTTTTTGGTAATAATTTTATAAAAAAAAAAAACACAAATTATTAATTTTGGATAATTTTTCGTTTATTTTGGAAATTGGTTCTGATTACTTTTTAAAAATAATATTGCCTAAATAATTGCCTTTAGAGCAAATGGCATTTCTCGTTTTTTTGGAATTTCCCATCACTTTTCGAAGTGTTTAAGGTTGAATGGGGCTATAAAAACACAAAAGTGTTGCTTCTACGTCAATGAAAATCCTTAATTAATCCATGAACAATCAACGCGTGACTTTATGGGCCGGAATTTTTGCTAAAACAATCATTGGATCGTTATTTTTGAAGGAGATGCTGGAGCAGCCTTATCCATCAATGGAGAGCGTTATTGGGCCATGATAACGGATATTTTGATTCTATTTCTGACTGATAACGACATGAACAACTGTTGGTTTTTAACAAGCCAGCGCCACAGCTCATACAGCCACAATCACTCTGTTGCGTCTTTTGTTCCTCGGACGCTGAATTTCAAAAAATGGTGATTTCGACTAGCCTCCGTAATCACCCGTCTTAACGCCTCCAGACTTTTTCCTGTTGGGCTATTTGAAGTCTGGATTTTATGTTGAGAAGCCATGGATCCTCGAAGCGTTGAAAGATAATATATGACAAAATGGAAATGGCCGTTTTTCAGCAGGAAACACTTCGAAAAATGATGAAATACCAAAAAATAAGCACATTACACCATTCGTTCTGAAGGAGAAATTTACGTGATATTATTTTTAAAAAGTTTCCAAAACAAATTTCCATGTCTAAAATAAACGAAAAATTTTTCAAAATTAATAATTTTTTTCTTCTAAATTATTACCAAAAAACATTCCGATGCTTCAAACGACCCACCATGTACTTATTAGTAAAGTATATTTAAATACATAATTAATATGGGTTTAAATTGCATTAAAATATGCGTTGTCTTTAAATGAAAATTAAACAATTTAAAGATTTACTCATAAATTTAATTAAACCTTACCCCTTCCACCTCACCAAACACCATCCGAAATTAATTTTTTTTAATATGCTGATAACTGAATATAATTAATTTCACAATGCTAATTATTAATTTAATTTGTTTTTTATGAATAATTGAATTTATTTTATTCGATTTCATAATACATACCTAATCAAATAGAATAAAAAATGTTTACTCCGATTATTGAGTGTTAATTGACATTTTAAGTTTTATTAGTAACTTTAGTAACTTTAAGCGACCATTGATTGAAGGTATGCAAATAATGAAATGTAACCACATTGCTGAATTTAGATGTGTGGAAAATTATAACAATATATTAAGAATCGTTGCTATATGTCTAAACCCTTTATTTTTTAGGTATTTTAGTATGATAGTGAAACCACTTGAATTTGTTTTTTTTTTTATATGTTATATGAGTGCTAACTTTTAATATTTTCTTAGAAAAAAAATTTTCAAAAACAAAGTGTGCCCCAAAGGGTTAAAACTAGTGATATCAGTGGAAAACCTCTCTTTCTATATTTCTATAAAGTTTATGGAATTATTATAATCACATCCATTGCATTACAACCATATTAAAGTACCTAAATTGTTTACCCTAATATATTAATTTAACAGTTGGTAGGTATTCTATATAATTTGAGCATTATTTATAAATTATAATAATAACTTGTAAATTATAAAAAATCGTATTTAATAAAATGTTTGCTGTACACATTAATATTATTTGAGGGAGAATTAGTAATATTCATTTTTAAACCATGCTCCCATTCCTTTTTTAGGATAACATTTTTAGGAAAAGTGTGGAAAGTCACATCCTTTTTGTATTGACTGTTGAATGATAATCAAATAATTATTTTGCATATGTTTACATAGAAAATATTGTTTTACATTGTGGAACACGACAATATTTATGTTTATTACGAGTTTTTGGTGTTGTGGCACAATAAGCATGACCCATGATTATGAGTTGGCAGCTACCAAATGCGAAAGTGTAATTAAAATTAAAACACAACGTGTGGTTAATAAATTATGATAAATCAGGTAAATCAATTCTCAATATTTTGTATTTTATATGTTCATCAATAATTTAGTTTTCATGTCGGCCCCGTTACGTTTCATACCACCACCACCAGATGTCAGCCACTTCGCTTTTTATCGCGAATGTCGCGCTGACGAAGACCGACGGTCAGGCTCGTCCGTCGGTCAACCAACAGGCCATATAGGTAAATACTGGCGTATAGTTTGACTATTAATGACGCTGAGCAGAGCGACCGATCGTACGCGCGTACGCATATTTATATTATTATGATAATTTATAATATTATTTTATTATGTGCCGTCGGCTAAGCATTAAACGCTCGTTGACAACCAATAATCAGTGCGTACCGTCGGTCGTGCACTAGTTCCAGCCTTAACGAGTATTAATACAGTATTTATATATAGACCATAGACTAATGAAGTAATATTGTGACAGTTTATAGCCTATAATAATACCTGTATTAGTTAATTAGTTATTATTACTTTGGCATGCGGACTACGAGTGTCAGCGGTGCTACACTGCAATATTATTAATAATCAGTTAAAAATAATTCAATCAGTACCTGTAATCACTTTTCACCTTGTTTAAAATTTCAAATGATCGCAGATTTGATTTGAATCCATTGCGTTGAAAATATCTTCTCAGTTTACAACTAACGGGTCCCGATGTTGTTCATGTAGGCATGTTGTCGTCATCCACCCCGGTTATTGCGCCACTGCCTACAGTTGCCGCACCTGTCCACAGTGCCTATCGGCTTTTTTTTTTGTCTTTGTAAACAACGTTTCCACCAGGAATCTTACTCCTATAGGTCCGATGTATAGAGTTCAGCACCTTTTCTGAAAGGAAATTCTGCCTAGTTGGTGCATTAAAAAGTTTTAATTTTCCAAAGGATTTTCAAAATAGTTAGGAAAAATCGGAAAGAAAGTAATAGGTAAAACGGCAAATATTTATGACACGCGGCGTCATTACCAATTTCATTGTTTTTAATGTTTGCAAACTATCATAATAATTGAGAATACTGTAAAAAGTTGAAAAATGATACAAATTTACGGCGTACGATTTCATTATTTTACACGTTTACGGTTTTTATGTTTTCTATCAGAAGTCCAGAAATATTTCTCCTATAGAAAAACAACAAGATACGTTTTTTTTTTTACTTTTTCAACTACATATTATTACAAAGAAAATCGTTTTTTTGATTTTCCTTGTTTTCTGTTTAATAAATAAGCAAAACCAAAAATAAAACTTAGAAATAAAGGTCAAATTTACAAAAATAATTATTTATTATTTTAAATTTTGTAATTTTTATTAATTTGCATTAATTATTTTAAGAATCAAGACTATATATAAATCTTATTGGACTAAATATATAGTTTCAATTGTAAATTTCCTTTTTATTTTGGATTTCTTATTTCTAAAGTTGGTAAATAAATAGACAATAGTCGTTAGGTTCATTTAGTTCATATGTCGTTTCGAAAAATATGTCAGAATTTAATAAAATTCTAAATGCCATACCACGGTATACATTTCGATTTATTGTCGCGTCAATAGGAGAAAAATTAAATTGCTCGATGTGGACAGTTATGTAAAAATAAGAATTATAAAATCGTCTTCTATAACTAACTCAACTATGAAAATTTATACCTAATTTAAAAGCTGAATCATAAAAAAAGCTAATTAATTAAAGCTAAAAAAAGGTAATTAAAATTCGAATTAATACATCAAGCTTTTTCTCGTAACTTGGCTCGATATTAAATTACTTTTACTTTTTTGTATTTTTAGGCCAGCGGGAGGGATATATCCCCAACCCAAGGATGCACACAGAAATATACACCAGTGGGGGGGGGGCAAAGTCAGAAGTATAAGACAGTTTTACAACTTACAAGTAAACTTGGCTTAAGTATTTAAGCCATGCAAATAATAAAAGAATTAATATTTAATATTAACTAAAATAGCAGGGGGATCCATGGCACACATTAGCATCCCTCTGCAAACGCTCTTGCCCTAACCTATTCCCCCTGCGAACTGGTTGCTGTTGATTACAAAATTTTTTCGAATATCTGAACTATCTAATTAAGTATCATAATACATATAATTTAATTTAATTTATATCTGTATTTTATTATATCATTCATCGTTATGAATCAGTGGAAAATGAAAACAACTCTGAAAAAAGATAAGTTCAACATGTTTTGGCAAATTTTAATTTGTATATTATTTTGTAACAAAATAAATAACAATTGTTTGTTTTTTAAAAACAAATTTCAATACAAAATGTTGATAGAAATAAATTTCAAAATCTATTGTCATTTACATAAAAAGAAAAAAATGCAATTTCAAAAAGGCCTGGAATATTTTTAAAACAACAGCACGTCTAGAAAATACTAATATATTAAATAATGCAAAACAATCAATGATAGTTAATAGAATTCTTGTAAACAAATTATTTTTAACCTATTATTTATATATATTTATTATATTATCAGGGATTTATAACATTCTTAATAAAAATACAATATATTAATTTTAAGTTGATTAAGGTGAATTCATACCAATTGGAACAAACAAATTATAAAGCTTGGGTGCTGTAGCATACTAGTACCCAGTCAATCTCTGCCTATAGATAAACAAAATGACAAAATAATTGAAAAGTAAGTTTCTTTTTTTTAAATTTTTGATCAGTTAATATATTGACTTACTTTAAATCTAATTAAATAAGTGTAACATTAAGAGCTACTTTCACCGATGTGAATGAAAACATATTTTTAAATTAATATAATGGCTGTTAACTAACAGCGATTGGTCAGTTATTTTATAAACTCTGTTTAAATATTAATGTACTTTTAATTTTGAGAAAATATAATGCATAATTATTATTTTGGTAGACTAAAATTAACAATGTAAATATATATATATAAGAACAGAAGACACTTTATTTATAAAGTTTTAACTATTTAATTCTTCAAAATTAACATAATATGTTGAAATTTAAATATATATTCAATTACTACTAATTATTTTAGTTTGATAAAATTCCAAATGTTTAGACTGAGGTGATAATTTCATCTGCGACCACTCATTTACAGACAAATTTTTGGTATTACTTGCACACAAATTTTCCAATTCTATATTGAATGGAAGTAAAATAGTATCTGATAAACCAAATAGCTGTCGCAAACCATCCCTTGCTGCCATTTCATGTGCAATATCTACAGTTTCCCCAAAACCTATTTAAAACAAATATATATATATATTCATATTAAGTGATTAGAATCATTATAGAAATATCAACATTTATAATATTTTATTAGAATACACACCAAGACCAATCATTTGTTTATTATGAGGAGTATATAAGCCCACTCGAAAACATGCTAATAATGTATTCTTGCCAGAGCATCCAATAAGTCTAGGTTCAGGAGACTGGACATTGTCTCTAGCTAAAATGTCTGATAAAAGTTTAATCGGTTCTTCAGGCTTCCAAAATTGGTGCAAATCTTTATCGGCTATCTGTGTTAAAATAAAATCACGTACAAATGCTGTTGCTCGGCCATTACCAGAACTTTCAACTAGTGCTGCAGTTATTGATTTGAGAACATTGGCCAAAGTTAATTTTTCTACAGGAAAGTCCTTAAAACAAAATATTAAACATTATTTAACAGAATATCTATAATAAATGTGTATACCAATTTACTTACAGCACAGAGAATTAATTCAGATGTACCAATATGAAAAGAAATATGAGAAAGTGTTTCAGTACTTGTTAAATACTTTTGAATTTCTCTAAAAAAAAATATAGATAGATAATAAATAAAGAATTATTAAATAATTGTTGAAGTGTACATACATGATTCCTTCTTCTGGTAATCTAGGTAATACAGTATGTAAATAACGATTTACTATATCATCAATAAAATTTGAACCTTTAGTAACTAGTTTACTATTATCAGCTAAATCTAATAGAGGTTGATCAATGCCAACACTCTTTTGTTTCTCTTCTTCAGACACTATATATGAACGTTCAGTTAATGCTTGTTGTAACAAATTATTATTAAATTCTTCACCTAAACGCTTACTAAACGCATAGAGTTCAGTATCATAGTTCCTAAAAAATGAAAAACAATATTTTAAAGTATAATTTAAATATATAGTAAATGTAATAAACCAAAATGTATATTCTTACCACTCAATATATGTTTTACGATGAACTGGTTTTTCTGGGCCTAAAGCATCTTTTCTCCGTTTCAATTCTCTCAATGTCGGAGCCAACCACCTATGAAATGATTGTTCACATCCTAAGTAAAAATTAAAAAAATAATTTTAATAAAAAATTTGTTTTTTCTTTATGATTAATAATTTAAGTACAAAATATGTGTTTTGTGTGTTGAATTCAATTGTTTAATTTTTTTATTACCATTGTTAAAAAAGTTGTGACAAAAATCTCCAAAAACTTTGAAATCAAGATTTATTTATTTTTAATTAATTAGAGTAATTTTTGAACTATACATATAGGTAGGTGAATTCTATTTATTTTTTCTTATCATATACCTAGATCAAACAAGTAAGGCAAATTCATGAAGATCATCAAAGGCCTGGTCAAATGTAGCGAGATTTAGGTTTACATTTAGAACACTATCCTACTTACAGCAAAATCAATTTTAGACTTGCAAGTAGTAGGTTGCCTGATTTATTTATTTGATTAAATGAAATTAAAATTGTACGACAAAATTAGTTTGTAAGAAACGGAATGATAGTTATTTTGATAGCTCTTAAGACGAATGAGAATCAACAGACATGAATTCAGGCATGAGTTCAGGAGAGATAGGTCATAATTATGATTTTGTAAATAAATGTACTTATCGAAAGAAATATTGTTAGATACAACTGATTTTAGTACGAGAGCTACTCAAATTAATGTCAGGAAAGTTTTAGGACTAAAATAGGACAAATAGTTGAAAAGAAACGCAAATTTGAAGGAGACTTTTAATATTGATATAAGTTAATTATTTATACAAGTACATTTATAACTTACTTTGGTTAGTTTTTACAACTTTTAGAATACGATTAATTGTTCTTAAAGTCAACATAGTATCTCTAATCGTTTGTATTTTATTATAATATTAAATTCATACAAATTTAGATTTTTGAATTTTAAAAAACAATAATATTAAAGATTAAATTAATACAAATAATACGATACCAACATTTAATACTTAAAGAAAATGCTTATACTGATTATTACTGAATGCCAATATAAAAGAAAATATTATCTACCATGCATAATGTTATCATGATATTCTGTTTTAGCTTATCAGATACTAATTGCAACCGTGTGCATTCAAAAGGATACATACTGTTTGTTTCACAAAATACTTATTCCAAAATATTTTCGTTCCACATTTACCATTTCTTCGTTCCTCCATAAACATTTTGACTATCCATTACAAAACTGCAATTAAAAAGAAAAAATTAAAAATTAGTAAGCTATACCATTTTTTTCTCTTTTTTCAAAACAATTTCAATTAGTTAAATTATTAAGCACTAGAGAGCTCTTACACCGTTTTAAAATAATATAATATTATTTTAATCTATCATATTAAGTTCTAAAGTGGATCAATTATTACAATTATAATATATATATAGTTTTTTTTATAGTTCATGTATTGATATAATATTAGTTATTACTAAGGCCAGGTTATGTGAGGTTTTTTACCCAGAATTGTATTCATTCCTAATTTATTACATGTTTTATATTTGATTAAATAATAAAAATAATTCCATACAATTTAAAAATTCTTTTAATATAGCAGCGTTTATTTGGTCTTCTCTCAAATCATTACATGCTCTACTCGTCATTTTTTTTTCAATCTGACATTATTAAAAGGATCCATATATACAATATTTTTCAAATGCCCCCATAAAAAGAACTGAAGTGTTTATTTGTGTCTTATCTGTCTACAAACAGGTATTTCACAATATCGGAGATATCATTCTGCTACAATGCACGGGGTTACTTCACGACAACAACTGACAAAAATTGTTACAACGAAAAATTATAGTATAGTTTTCATTTAAACCAGTCGATTTTAGCATATTTATTAGCTTAATGTGTAGAAATTTGACATGGTGATGGGAATTTCCCTAAGATTTATGATTATAAATTTACAATAGTTAATACAATTTAATTGTATGACGATAAAATATGGTTGTTACTTATTGCTTACATGCAACAGTATGTATATAATACGCGTACCTATATTAAAGTAGTTCTAGTCGGTCAAAAATTGTTAGACCTTTCGCATTGATAAAATTGTGAGACTTAGGATGGTCCGATTTTAATTCTGTAAAAATTATAACGTTTCTTAATATCTCCTCTAGAGAATGGTCGGAGCATTTTTTAAGGTTCGAAATTTTGACAATACTATAATATTGTACAAATTTCAGTTATTAAAATTTGTTGTACATGTCATATCTATTGAATTAATTCATATTTCTAAAAAACTCTTTGACCATTCTCTAGAGGAAATGTTAAGAAATATTAGGATTTTTACAGAATTAAAATCGCATCAACTCAAGTCACAACGTACCTATTTACCTAATGTCGGAATTTCAATGGGAAACAAACGTCTTAACCTAGGATGAAAATATCAATATAGAAAAACCGGCTATCTACGTTCCATGTACACCTGATTTGAGTAATCAATACCAGATTGAAAACTGGAAGGCAAAAGGATTATGGTTTGGTGCTTGGGGAACAGCTTCGCCTTTCCTCCTGAACTTCTTCAAAACTCACGATCTTCCTAAACCAAAACTGGTGGAGACTGGAGATGTGTCTGACGGTGCTTAAGGGCACATTGGAAATAATTCAGTACTATCTATATTCTTAATTTTTTTCTGTGTAATATCAATAAGGTACTACATAGTTATACTAATTAGAATATTCAGAGCAGTTGTAATTTTTATTTCACTCTATTTTATTTTATCTGTACCTCTTTATTTTAATGATTACGATTCATTATGTATTATCTTAAAAATAGCTATATACTCATTGTACTGAATAGTAAACTGAGTCTAATTGGCAGCTGACACGGTAAGCACTCCACTTTATATTTATTTAATAAAGTTGTTTGTATATATATGTGTGTGTGTGTAGGTAGTAATAGTAATTAATAGTATTTATACTAAAGACAAAAAAAAAACCATGCATTGTATGGTTAATACTTAATATACATTAAATTAAATAGCATTTTGACTTAATTATCATGAGTTTAACATAGATATTGTGCTAAATAATATAGCATTAGTCATGATTCGTGAGACTATATTATTTTAGTATAAAAAAATATGTATGAATTATATACGAATGCGTAATTTTACGGGCTATACCATTCATAATGGGTCATGGTTCAAAATAATGCATATATTTCCAAAAAACGCAAAAAAAAAAAAAATGAATAATCCCTATACTACGCAACCCTAGAGCACGCAGCGCATAACCTGGGGCCGTTTAATCATACATTCGTCGTACTAGTAATAGGAACAATCTAGAGAAATTACTCAAAATACTGTTAGCTTTACTCGATTAATTCGATTGTTTAGAAAATTCTGGAGTGATTCTCTCTATATCGAAATCAACCGAACCTGAGTGATAAATTAATCGGCGAGTGATTCTCACGAAATTAAATCGACTGATGTCTTAATCTTAAACATTTGAAAACAATTAAATGAAAATTAATAATGTTAGTTGTTGTACACGTTATTATATTAATTTTCTAAAATGTTTAATATGTAATAATAATTAATTGAAGAGTTAATAAAATTGTAGCGAGTATTGAATAATGCGAGTTGTACAGAGTATTGAGAAGTTGAGTGTAATGAAATAGTAAAATGACCGAAAGCTTTTTCGAGTGAATCTCTCGATTGTTATAACCTCTCGATTACTCATTTCTCGATGGTTGAAATCACCCGATTGTTCAAAATATTCCCATACGACTTGTTCGTACGACTTGTCATTTCGGGACGTTATCAGAAGCGGACTTTGGTGATATTATCTAATATCAATGATGAGTATATGAGCAGTTATCAACTACCTATCAAGAATTATTTTATATTTTGTAATTATTAAACATAAACAATTATTAATTAGTAACTAGTATGGATTTACTTTAATTTACTACTTTAAATATGAATTAATTTAATCAATATTTAATGAACATTTTAAGTTTACGTTTTAGAAGTATTAATGGAGACATAGGTAATTTAATTTATTATTATTGGGAACCAATACTCCTAAACCTATTTAATAAGTATTGATTTAAAGTTTATTATTTTACTTTAAAACAATTGAACTTTTGATATAAACTACATTTTTTTTTTTTAAAAAATATATAATATCAACTTTACAGTTTTATAAAATGTAATTATAGAGCTAACAACTAAGCTAACAACCTATTTAATTTAAATTTACTTATTTTAATAAAATAAAAAGCAATATGTTATGTAATATAATATGTTTTGACCATTATCATTAACAAATTATATGTGTTTTAGCTAAACACTGTTGTAAACTAAAATGGCTGCAATACAAAAACAGGATGGAAAACATTCTACTAAATATTTGAACTTAACTGATTATGAACGCCTTGATAGCTACGTTGAATCTGAAGGCGATTTATTAATAAAAAATTTAGCTTTAAAACAAGCTGATACTCATTTAACTTTAGAAAAGTATATTTTATCTTTAAAATATTTATAATTATTTATGCTTATCTGTATAGTATTATAATACATTTTATTTTTCACTATTAGACACTTGAATCAAGAGCGTGAGTTTATTACCAGTCATGAGTATGTTTCCATAACTGAGTATACTAAAGGAGAAATTACATTACCAGCATTTTGTCTTAAAGCTGAGGAAGCATCTTCTGATCAAATAAGTTCTAATGCTCATCATGAACCTGCTTTGACAATTGCAGAGTAATAATAATATTTATTATAATTTATAATATTACAAAAAATAATTAAAACAATTTGTAATTTCGTACAAAATTATTTTTAGTTGTTTGAGTCGACATGAACGTGAATTAGCATTATGTGTCAAGCCTAATAGTACCGAAACTAAACTTTTAGCATTTGCTTTATCATGTAAAGCTAATGAAAGGCTTAAACCAGACTCACGTCCAATTGATCATCCAATTAACAATCTGCCGCAAATATATGATGGTCAATTTTCACATCTTAATGCTTCACCAATTAAAACCTCAAAAATGATACAACGAAAACGAAGACAGTTACTTCAATCATTAAAAAAACCAATTGAGGTAATTTTATCTGCTAACTTATTACTGATTTATTTTCTTCCTGCTGTGTTTTCCTATTCAAATTGATTTAAGTATTTAATCTTATAGGTTTCTTCATTATGTATAAAATTATAGTTTATAACAATTTGTGCATTGTGATATTTCATGTCTGTCTATTCCCTAGTAGGTAGTTGATAATACAATTATTTTACACTTATATAACTGTTATTACTAGTGCTGAACTAATCAGATATTCTGATATATAACTAATCCATTATTTGAAACTAAAAACCATGAGTTGTTATTGAATAAATAACTTATATATATCAGTTGAAAACTAGATTTTTGTATCACTTTTTTCACATTTCAGAAACATAATCGATATTTGTCTCTGAAAATATCATTATAACGTATTAAAAAAAAATATTGACTGATCTACAATTTTTACTCATGTTGATACTTACTACTAGTTATTACAATATTAAAAAAAAAAAAAATCTTTTTCATATAGGTATAAATTTGGAAAATAGTTTAAACAACTAAAGTAAACTAGGAGCATAGTTTTTTGATAAGTAAATAAAATTGTCCTTTGTGTTTTTTTAAATGTATCATTTTTGATTAACTGTTGACTATTTAGATACACAATATATTTGTCCACTTATATTTATTGAAATTTTCATCATATTAAAAATTATGGTTCCATTCATAAAAATATTACATTTACTTTATTTTGAAATAATAGTGGACTTCCACTACTCAATTGGATCTCACCATTATTGTTAAATTTCCCTTTGTACTATATCTTACAGCTTACAGTTTGTTAGATTTTTTTCTTATTTTTAGATATCTGAAAAACCAATTAAACATTTTACTAGACCAAAATCTCTCTGGGATGTACAAGATAATATGAGTTCTGGGCTGAAAACATATACATGTGAAACATCTAGGCTTGCAGACCAATGTATTGGTGTATTAAAAATAAAAAAACCATCATCACAATTTTCAAATTATATTGATGGTCAGCGGTTTGTTGCTAGTGGAACACAAATTTTAACAAATAATTATATTAAAATGAATGAAGATGAATTAAAAAATCTGCCATTCTTTAAAAATTATCAAAAAGGAATCCCATCAAAAGTAAGTATCGCCATAGTCTATTAAAATTATTAATAGTGCACCTATATTGAATTTATTTATTTTTTATTTATATATATATATATAAATTTATAATTGTGTATATAATTTTGCTTAGACTTTATATGTGAAAAATGTTGCAAAAAATGTTACCGAAAAACATTTAATATCTGTATTTGAAAAGTACAAAGAATTACAAAATTCAAATATAGTTTATAGATATATGAAAAAAGGAAAAATGAAAGGTCAAGCCTTTATTGAATTTGAAAGTACGTATTGTTTGTATTTTAATTTAATTCTAATAAGTTGTTCCAAAATACATTCATATAAATTTCAAATGTACATCTGAAACTTCAATTAAAGAAAAAAAAAAAGGAGCAAAGACAATAAGGTTGAACTTATTTTTTTTTATAATTTTTATTCAGCAAAAAACATGTAATAGTAGGAGAGATTAATAATTTAGAAACAGTTTTATCCCAAAATTTAAACCACTTACAAATTTTACCCCGTCATTACGGATTAATGAGAGGTAGCAACTGTTACCTCCACCATTTTTTCAGAGTTACAGATTAATAGCTACGCTACCCTATGAGTAATTTTTTTTAAAAAAGTATAATTTTCTTGTTTTTTTTCATAATAGATAACACAAGTCATGAATATAAATATTATACTATCAACTATATTGAATTTGAATGTATATAAAAATAAGTCAAATGATTACCTATATTTCCAAATTTATTTGATATTTGTATACCTAATTCTAATAAATAATCGACTAGGATATGGTTGATGATCCACTGACTAATGAAATAAAAGACACTTTATTGAACCACAACTGAATTAAAAATATTATTCAAGATATTTGCTACTCCACAATTTTACTTCAAATGACACCTATGAAACCAGTATTCTTTTCAACCATGAGTTACTAATTTAACTTTCTACTTTTCAATAAAGGTAATAAATTCAATACATATCAAACATTAAACTTTCAGTCAATTAAAAACAATTAATACAATTTGAATCTGTTATAAATTATACACAATTTCAAAATCAAAATCATACAAGATTACTTAATAAACAGCACCAATAAAAACTATAAAAATAAACCTGATAAAATATTTAAAAAAAATAGTATAGTTAAACGATAAAATACAATTATTAACAACATGGTAAATAAATTAAAAACAAATAATTCAGAAATAGTTACGGTAGATAAAGCTAATGCTATTGTTATCATTTACACTAATGGAATTCATAAATAGAACTGTAGATTTTATAAATAATAATGATATTTAAAACCTAACATATGACCAACTATAGTTTACGCTAAACAAATTAATAAACTGATAACAAATTTGAAAGAAATCATACCTAAAGTCTAAAAGAAAATATTATTCAAATCTGATTACAAAGTAGAGGCACCATACTTACATCCATTGACAAAATTGCATAAACAAGATAATTTGATTTGTCCATTAATTATTTTTAAAACTGCTCTAGCTTATAACCTTGTAAAATATTTAGATTCTCTCTTAAAAGAAAAATTAAAAATGAATACTGATATTTCTATAAAAAAAAACAATAATGATTTTATTGATTTTATTGATAAAATTATTATTTAACCAGGTTTCAAAATGATTTCTCTTGGCGTTAAAAATTTATATACATCCATTCCTAAACACAAAATAGTACATTTTTTTAAAAATTAAACTTATACATTGTAATGATTGTATACAAACGAAGCACAAGAAATTATTCAATCAATAAATGTAATTATTAATCAAAACCCATTTCTAATATAATAATAAATTATAATTGCGAAAAGAAGGTTTAGATATGGGTGGTCCTTAAGTGTTCTTTTATTTGAAATTTACATGCAAAATTATGAAACTAATAATATTATTAACAACCAAATATCAGTCCATGTATAAAAGCATATTATAGATTTGTTGATGATACTTTTATTTTATTTAGAGGTTCAAATAGACAAGCAGAAAATTTAGTTAACTACTTAAATAAAATAAATAAAAACATTAAATTTACACTCAAAATACAATAAATAATAAATTAAATTTTTTAGATCTTACAGTTTCCATAATAAATAATTAATTTGATTTTAGTATTTACAGGAAACCTACACAAACTGATGCTATAATACCACATGATTCTAATTGCCCTTATTCTCAAAAAATATCATTTTTTAATTCAATATTCTATAGGTTTGACCGTATTCCATTAAATAAACATAATTATCAACATGAGCTCAATATTATCTATAATATAGCCCATAGAAATAATTTCAATTTAAATACTATTAAAAAAAATTCATAAACGTATAAAAGAAAAAATAATACATAACTCACCAAATAATGTTGTTAATTATTGTAGTATGAAATATCAAAATAATATGTCTAACAAATTTGCTAAAATTGTGAACAATAATACAAATAATGTAAAAATTGCTTTTAAGACTAAAAATAATTTGATCAAATATATAAACAATAGAATTAAAAAATTCACAAAAAATGGAAATGCTTTTGAAAATGCTAGTATATATAAACTTAAATGTAATTTCAATAAATATTATATAGGTAAAACAAATAGAAATATTAAAATAAGATATAAAGAACACATTTCTGAAATAAAATTAAAAAGGTCTACCCCTAATTCAAATTTCGCTAAACACGTTTTAAAAAGTAACCATAATATAAACTTTGATATTAATACAGACTTAGAGATATTAAATATCCAAAATAACATTTACATTAATTCAGTTTTAGAAAAATTACATACATACAAGAAAAATAATTTGAATATTTTAAATGTACAAACTGACTTTAAAAAAAATATCTTACATCAATACAATTTAGACAATAAATAATAACCAAATAATTTATGTTTCTTAATACATCTATGTCTAATAATAACCCATTTTAAATAATCTCTCCTATTAAAATATATTATTTCTATGTAAAACGACCAATTTGTATAATTTTTTTTCTATGTATACCTATATTTAATTTTTATATTCAGTCACATTTTACATTTTGACTTGATGATGAATTTTTAATTTGGAACTTGTTTTATAATACATTTATCATAATATTCCAGATGACATATAGATTGATTCATTTATTTTATTCTTATGTATACATTTTTTATTAATATATTTATTTACTTTATATTATAATAGTATAATAAAAGAATTACCTAAGAGACATTCATTCATTCATTTATTTATTCTTATTTTTATGTATACATTTTTATTTATATATTTATTTACAAGTATTAACCATTTTAATAATTTTGTTTTTACTTTATTATTTTATTATTAATAATAATTATAATATTTCATCTATACCTTGATATATAGAAATACATGTCAGTAATTTAATATAAAATATTTAGGTATTGAAATAGCAGAGAAAGCATTAAAAGAGAACATTGGACTAATAATTGAAGGAAAGCCATTAATTATTCAGTTTGGAAACAGATAATTATTATTAATTAAAGGTAAATAAAAACTTTGTATAAACATATTTGATATTATTTTATAAGTTATAATATTACTATTGTTCCATAAATTGTTGCTAAATATTCTGAAGCCCCAGGAAAAAAAAATATTAATTTCTTGAATTGTTATTATTTTATTCTTCCAAAGTAGAATTATAAAACATTTGTTTGTTTGCATTAAATGTAAATAGTTTTTATATAATACACATTTTTAAAATTATTATGTATGTAATCCATTAAGAGACAATAGTGTACTTATTTTTTTTTTTTAAGTAGGATTAACTTAAAACTTGTCATTAATATAGATATAAAGTAATTTAAATTTCACCTATCCTAATAAATTATGCATTATCAATATTATTACTAATTTAGTATTATACTTTCCATGGTATTTAAAATTTGCATAATGTTGATATGTATAATAAAAATAAATAAAATAATCACACAAAAATTTGTTTAAAATTTTTTAAAGAACTTAAATTAAGCATATTCACCATTTATATTAATGTATAACGGACAAAATCCATGAAAATTTTTATAAAAATATTAAAAAGGTGATCTGAGGAGAGTATTTCCAAACTTCTGCCTCGTGGGTGGTAATTTGGTATTATTTCAAACGTTTGAAAACACCCTCTAAAAAAATATAATAAAACAAATAATTAATTAATTTATAGTAATTCAGGGTTTTATTATGAATATTATAAACACTGTAAATATAGGTATTATTCATATTATATTATATTAAATTGTATAGTAATTATTTAGAATGTGAAATGGGAACAATTTGCACTAAATAATTTCATTAGTTTTTCATTGAAGACATACAACATTTTCATCTGATGATTTTATTTTTAAATTTTCTATCGAATAGAAATAAACAGATTTTAATTTCACTATTTGGTTTTAGTAAAAGACATACCAAATTAGACCAATTAGATATTTCTTTAACAATCTTTATTAAACAATTACAAACAGTAATAAAATACACCAATGCACAAAAACTATTGGGACTATATAAGTGAAATAATAGAACATAGAAGTACTAAGTACTAACTATATTATTTAAAAATATAATATATTTTTGTGTATTACCCAAAAAGACATTCTTCTTTAAAGCACATGACTTTAACTATATTGAAAAATATAATACCCAATGTATGAGCAGTAGATGTGTTGACTTTATTTAAACATTTTTGAAACTTCTTATCACATTCACAATGAGATCTGAAAAAGTCACAGATTATTATTGATGTACAAATTGAATATTTAATACCTATAAAATACCATTTTTTTCACATTATAATTAGTAATATAATATAACATTTATAGGATGGTCAAAACGTTATATTGAAAATACTCATATTTTTAAAAAATTGAAGAAATAATCAGCTCTACAATGTTACATTACTCCTATTTTTGGGAGTGAAACCACTTCACTTTTAATTTTTAAATAGCAACCTGTATTGAAAATTCCATAATTGGATGATTTAGTTTAAATAAATTTTGTTGTTGAAATTATGAAAGGCATTAAAATGCTTCACGCTGCACTGCCACACAAATGATGCTCTATTACCCTCCTCCTACCAACAAAATAACAAATTTTAGAGTGGAATATCTCATCAAGAATTGATGGAAATTAAAAATTTAATCATCAAAGTTTAATTAAAGTATTATATTATGTATTTATGAAATATTTAAAGTGTAGGTTGACTTTCGAAAATTAAAAGTGAGTAGTGGTTTCACCCCAAAAATAAGGATGAGTGACAAAAAAATAACGGTAATTTAACATTGTAGAGCTATTTGTTTCTTAAATTTTCTAAAAAAAAAAGTTAATATCTGAACTAACGAATGTTTTACATTATGTTGATTACCCTTTATAATAAATCAAAATAAATAAAATTAACTATTTACCTAGTATACGGGGAGGTATTACAGAGATTAAAATAACATTGACCCGTTTCCAAAGTTCTGGTGCAATGATCATGTTCTCGACAACAAATATCTTCTTCTCGGTAAACACCCAAATCTGAATAATTCTTAGCAACATTACCAGGTCCACACCATTTTGTGCCTATTACATATGAAACATTTTTAAATTGCGATATAAATAATATTTTATACTTTTCAATATATTTTCTACCTGGATATATGAAGTCAATATTTTGACATGGGCCTCTTAGAGCTCCTCGGCAGATTTTATAAAACAAATCTACAGATTCAACGGACATTGATTCATAAACAAACAACGAATTTTCTTTCAATAACTTTTGTATTTCATTCCTTAAACAAATATTAGATATTACTTTTATGGATTCTCTATTTATTTATTTGTTAAGAAAATAGAAAACTAAAAATCTAATTTCAATTTTATTAAATATCAAATAATTTATTTGAACAGATCTGTAAATAATATTTACAGTATTTAGTGTGCTACTACTATCTAAATACCTGATGATATTTTTGTGATGATACTTCAAATGAAAAATTAATAATTCTGAAGTGCAATTTGATGGGTCTTGGTAGTAATTAAATATATGAGAATACAAATAAAAATCAATTTTGTGTGTTTATATTAGGTATTTTCAGTTATATGTAGTAAATAACAGTTCCATTATATGTATAAGTGATACACAAAATTAAAAATTTGAGAACTAGGTACTTCTGTAAGTACTATGAAATTAATTAATGACCTTTTGACCTAATGCTGGCTCAGTATGACAAAGAGCATCTGCAGCCAGAAGTCATATTTAAATCCCTTAAATGTAACATAAAAACATAAAAACATTTTAGACGCGAAAATAACTTTGAAAAGTATGCTACAATTTGTATTGACAGACGATAAAAAAACAATACCCATGGAATGTCACATGTACAGTTGCACTTGCACCAAGTTTACAAATAATATTATTTATACTATTATCATAAGTGCAACTCAGAGGGATCTAGAGGGTCGTCTTTAGCACCACAAAGTTAGCACACCCAAAAAAAAACAAAAACTTTTTCTATATTAAATTGCATAATTAATGAGCAGAACAAAATAATTATGATAAATTTTAGATTCTAAGTGTAGCGAAGAGTATATTTGTTTTACAAAGATATTTATTTATTTATTTATTTTATTAATACTTTTTCTACCAGAAAACTTATTCCAATGTATATGATGTAAGCCCTTTTCTGAAAGTATATTTTCTTGGAGTGGTACTTTAAGGAGGTTATTTTTTGTTTTTTTTCTAAGTTTTCCCAACAAATGTGGAACAACGGGAAAATCAGTACAATGTTAAATTATTTTTCTATTAAAGAAAATATATAATGACCATTTAGTTAATTTACCATAATAGAACAAATATGTTACAATAAAAGTACAAATACCGGTAAAACCTAGGATACAAAAAATAGATTGATCAAACCCCAAATGATTTTTGTAGTTTGGAATACAAAAGTCCGAAATTGTTTACCAATTATGTGATATTTTTTATGGTCGTATTTTACTATTATTATTTAAGCATATTAGGTAGATAGGCACACAGACACATTTATGTTATTATAAATTATTATAATATATTGTGACAACAAATTTATATTATCAATTATTATTATATAGGTATTATTTATTTGTCCAGGCTTGAATACTGTGACATCTCTAGTTGCACAATACATATTTAGATCGACACTTACACCGATTCGATTTGTGATGAATTAATTTAAAAAAATCTATGATTTAAAAGTTGGTATTTTCACAATAATCATACTTATTTACCCATAGAATTTTATCACGGGTGATTAGATTAGAAACATTGAACTCACTACCCCACGTTCATTAATCCAAGCTAATAATACGTCATGACAACACACGAGTTTCAGTTATAAAATATTTTAAATATTTTTTGGGCTCTTTATAATTTTAATTTCATAAAATAAAATATAGATCAGGTATGATTCTAATTCTTAAAAAATTAAGATTCAGAATTTATGGCTGTTTTATGCAAATTGTATGTATTTATGTAAAACATATATAGAAGTTTTCAAATAAAAATTAACATTTAGAGATTTAATTGTGTTCCGTGATTGATCTGACTTTTATTAATACATATTTAGAAGCAGTAGGTATTTTCGTTGATGATGGATGAAAATTTCATTTTTTGCCCGTTTTGATTCATTTATTTTTAAAAACTCATTGAAAGCCCTAAATATTGAAAAATTTGTAATTATAATTTTTATCTGTTTTATAATTTTCGAAGTTATAACAATTTTAAGTTAAACTTTTTGAATATTATTACATTATACTAATTAATTTGTGAGTAATAAATTTGAATCTCCTATACTTTCTTAAATAATGTTTCAATTTTTTTCTGAGAACAAATTAATTTTACTGGTTGACTAATATTTGTTGAACACATTTGTTAGTGTAGTCAATTCTTGTTTATATGTAATTTAATGTAATATAATTTTTCTTGGTATCTACAGGGTGTCCCACAAGAATTCGACAAATTCAATAACTTTGTTCTATTCAATATTTTTGATATATATTAATGTTGATGATGATGGTAATTTATGTTGGTAAACAATATTGTTAGGATTGAAAGAAAGTTATTCAAATTTTCAAAAAATCGTAGAAAATAAAGGACCATACTTTAACAAACGTTCCAACCACCAATATTTTTTTAAAAAAATTATAGTAAAATTTAAAATTTTTATTTTAAGCCCTCCTCTCCCAAAAAAAAAAAAAAAATTTCATATATAAATTATAGCGCTGAGGCATACTAATTATTTAAAAAAAATGTATATCAAAAATATTGAATAGAACAAAAGTTATAGCATTTGTCGAATCCTCGTGGGACACTCTGTATATATTAATCTAGATACAAATGATAATATCTTATTTATGACAAACAAATTAACCAAAAATTACAAAACCAGATAGACGCATTGCAAGAGGAAATAGAAAAAAAGACAGGATCTAGTCATAATTCGTAGAAACTGCAAATTTCGCGAATAATTAGCTGTTTTCAATCTGAATATATGACACTGTGGGAAAAAGCACACCGTATGGAAGAATAATATATTAAATTTATTTACTTTCATAAAACATGCTCATTGCAATACTTATATCTTAGCTCCATATCATTAGATATAGCTTTTATGAGTTTTTCACTTGATTCAATAATCTTGCCCCACTGTGAGTCGCACCTAATCAAGCCTTGTCCAACAGTCAAAGAAAATTGCAATACTGCTTGACGAATACCAATTTCATTCTCTGAAATTGCCGATTCTAAAAAATTGTCTTCACATAAAGTGAACTGATTCATTCCGAGTGAAAAGTGAATCACAGGAGGAAGAAAAGAAGACAATTTTTTATCATCAATTAATCATTTAATTCGTCAAGCAGTATCTCAACTTTGTTTAACTGATGGACAAGGCTTAATAAGGTGTCATTGTTTAAAAATGTATCACAAATTGATGTAAGTACCGATCCAACAATGTATTGTATAGCCAAGCCTGCACAAATAAATAATTAATAAGATAAATGCGTGTACACATTAGAATCGTTTTTTTCGTTAGCAATGGTCTATCATTGTTTACAGTTATACATAAAACTCCCTTTTGCATCCTACTTTCCACCTTCAACAGTGGCTGCACCTGTCCCCATTATCCTAGGATAGCTTTTTATAAACAAAATTGTAAATATTGAAAATAAAAGGCGTAGTTGATTATTGTAAAAGTTGTGAAATGGGATTGTGGGAGCATAACCCTCGTGAGTCTTTAACGTATTTATAATTTTAGCACCCTCAAAGTAGATGGTCTTTGTAGTTCATGGACACTTTAATAAATTGACTCCGTTTAGAAAAGGAAACGTGAAACCTATATTGAGTAAGAGAGATAGTGATAGTTAAAGGCAGTCGTTGAAAGAATTATTAGTTTAAAAAATCAGCTATTCATATAAAATTACTCCATCCAAATTTAATCTTAAAACATATCTACAGAAACAATAATCCCATGATTTAACAAAGTGTACAATATGAAAATATATATAACTAGTGCAATTGTTAATATTATTATATGTCTTCTTGCAGAATGAACATTTTTTTATAATTTTTTTTTTAAATATTTATTTACTTAATAATAATAATACATAATAGTAATAATAGTTAAAATAATGATCAAAAACAAAATATACATGTCATAAACTTGATTTTATCTCTAATTTGTCCATTGATGACGTTTTACAATAATTGTACAATAATTTCCAAATGATTAAGTAGTAACACTGTATTTGCATTCCTTTCTGGTCCGATTAATCATTATAAATATCTTAGTAAAAATACTGTATGCAACAATAAACCATTGCTAACAAAGAACGATTTTTAATAGAGTAGTATTATTATTAATATTGGTCATGGTTTTAGTTGTCCTTGTTGCCAAGACCACCCAAAAATTCAAAAACTACTAAAGGACTTAGGGGTGAACTGTCAGTTTTGATAAATGTTTAATTAAATTAAAGTGTCAGAAATTTTGCACATTTTTTGGTACTATATATGCCAATACTACTTACCAATGTAGTATTTAAAAAAAATGAAGTAGATAACTATTTTTTTTTTGTAATTTCAAAGATTGTTTTAAATAATATGAATCTTGTGAAACATCGTGTGAATAAAACAGATCATTTATACTAACCCAAATATAACATCTTTATAAAACTAATAACTTCTTTCTTATATTCAAAATCTATACTGATACAAACGTACTTGCATTGTGTATTCTATATATCTAGTAGAATACAATTATTCCTTGTATTATTTATATTATTGCCCTACATATTATAATAGGTAGCTATATATTATATTAATCATAGGTAAATATTTAATTCACTTAACAATATTACTATGTACATACTATATCTAAATATTATACAAAGTGTTAATTAGTCTGTGCCTACTTAACTGTGAGTTATATTAGATATAACATACGTGTTGTACCTATGTTTAAAAAAATAATGTGTAGGAAATGTCATATTACAAAAAAATAATCTAATAAATAACAAATAATTATTTGTAATTTAAAATGTTTAAATTAAGAGCAGTTCACCGAAAGATAAATTGTTAATTATACTTGTTGTTAAACTGTAAAAATCCTTGGGTCAAATTCATTATTTTTTTCATTTTGTGTACCTATATTTATCTATTTACTTTTGCCCCCTCTTAAAATAGGAATACATTGTTTTTGTTCATCATGATCAAATCTAATGAAAATGCATATCTTGTCCTCGTAAAATGGTTTCACCTGATGAGGTATTATTATACTCTTTGTCAACAACCATTAATATTAATTAGTAATTGCTCGTAGTTTACCGGATGTATGATTGGTATCTTTTTCAGTGCATATATTATATAGGTAATTTGTCTTTTATTTATTGCTTTATGAGTTATTAATATTGCTGACAAAAATCATATGGATTTATTCTTTATTTTTTCTTGTACAAAATATTATATATAAGTATTATAATAAACATTAATTAAGTAGGATTACCATTTTAATTGGATGACATATTAGTTGAACTTTTTATATTTTTGACATATAATTCAACAAAATAACGTATTATAATGATTTTTAGATTGCATAAGTATATTATTCTAGACATAATAATAAATCAGTATTTAATGTTATTTCTATATCATATTTTACCTGTTATTGTAAATCCGGCATATTGGAAGTTTGTGTGTTATTATTAATGCTCTTTTCCGCAATTTGTCAATTATAATAAACGACCCATAGTTTGGTGACGTTACAAAAAACAACAATGTAACAATAAACGTAATCTACAACATTTATAATAAATCCAAATTATTAATAAAGTGTTATGTAAAAGTATATAGGTACACTATTACTGTGAATATAATTTAGAACAGAGAGATTATATAAGTAATTATCATAAATTAATATTTTATTTATTTTATTTGCTACACCCCAAACGACATATACAGAATAGTTTCACAGGCTATGGATATAATAAATACAGAAAAAATGGTACATAAGTATTATCTAAAATTTACTAAAATTATTGTATAGTATTTGTGTGATTTTTAGTACAGAAAATAGATCTTTACTATTTTACAAAGGTAAAAAGTATAAAAAAAATCAAATTTTATTAAATTTTCAATTATATTAAAACATGCGAATTTTGCAATTATTAATTGTCTTTACAGCCTTTAAACTCGAATTATTTTATTTCAAGATTTAAAGTTTTAAAAATGTCTGTATTATTATTATCTTACCTTCATTACTCTAGTAAATTCATTTGCGTTTTTCCCATTTCCTTTATCGCTTAGAATTTTTTTTTCTTGTAGTTGTAGATGTATAAAAGCTTTTGAGCTTTACGATTTTAAATCATGGATGAATTAGGTAATAAACAATAAAATTTAAATAAAATATAAATTTTTAACAGAAAAAAAAAAAGCAATTGTAATTATTTTGGGATCCTTGTGCCATTGCAGTGTAGATACTGGATAGATATCTATAGAGATTTTCGGACACGACACACTCGCGATACCTCAGCTAAACTGCATATTGCTTAGAGTATTTGTTGACCTCTTGGTGCGTTTTGTTTT
This sequence comes from Cinara cedri, assembly GCA_902439185.1. NCBI lineage: Eukaryota > Metazoa > Arthropoda > Insecta > Hemiptera > Aphididae > Cinara > Cinara cedri. The sequence goes on from CABPRJ010001428.1 coordinate 2,221,080, forward strand.
GCTGTAAACAAAATTCAAGGATGTAAAGAAGCACCTCCCTCCGGTTTTTGGTCTTAGCTGTATCACAAAGTCCTGTAGACATGGTGACTGTATATGGTCACTGCAACACGTGCATACTATAATAATATGTGTAAAATTGTTATATTTATTTTGAGTTCTATTCAAATACATTTAATAATATAACAAAATTAACGTTTAGAATAATGTATCTGTCTTAATAAAATGTTTTAATATTTGCTGTATGACGCTGTGACCAATTGATATTATTTGACTGCATAGATTTTGTGTAGGTATTTTTGTTGTAGTATTCGAAAAATTTGAATACTCACCCCGTTTAAAATAAGTATTTATTTGAAAAATTTGAAATCGTCTATATTATATAATACCTGTACCACACATCCACGCATAACATTGTTAAATTTATGACCATCCATTAGTTATATTGTCTTTCATTTACTGGCTGGTTATCTACCAAAGTCACGTGGCGTTTTTTATTGATGTTCATTCTGTAAGTTAGAAACTTATATACAATTTTTAGCATTAAGAGGACATTATACGCGCATCTATTGTCTTAGTCCAACTTTTGGGTAACATGCAAAAACAATACTTACGTAGAATAAGTAAAACTAGCTTAATTTTGATTTTAGAATAAAAGTACCTTTTCTGAAATGTATAGAGAAAAATATTTTGGAAGGAATTCCATAAGGTTTTCGTATCATTTAAAATATACAGTTCGATATAAAAGATACAAAAACCTTTTTTATTTTTGTTTTTTAAAACTTTTTTAATAGTTCATAATTCAAAAAACACCTATGACATTCCTTTCAAAATATTGTTCTCTATACATTTCATAATAGGTATTTTTACTCTAAAATTAATATTATGCTAGTTTTATTTATTCTGCGTAAACATTCTTTTTGCGTGTTACTTGGTAGTTGGACTGAGACAGTAGATGCGGGTATAACGTCCTCTTAAACATAGTTATTATAATTATAATAACAATATTTTTGTTTGTAGAATTGATGAACTTTTAATATTTATTGCAATATTAATTTATAATAATAAGTTAAAATCGTGGGTTACTATTTACTGCAGATAAGGAAAGTAATCTTAGCTGTTAGTTCATAGAATGTATTTAAATTTAAATATTAATATAATATATCAAATATAGATTGTTACGACTACAATAATTCTAAAATCTATTTTTACACAATATATGTTTATTAGGTGATCTATTTAAGTGGGTGCACTCATTATTTCGAAAAGTATTAACTTTTTCCGGAATTTGTTTTCTAGAACATTTAAGAAACAAGCTGCTCTACAATTTTATATTTTTTTATTTTTTGTCACCTTTTTTTTGGGGGGGGGGGGTAAAACCACTACTTACTTTTAATTTCCAAATGGCAACCTATATTAAAAATTGCATAAATAGATGGGATATTAGTTAAAATAAATTTTAATGTTGAAATTTTTAAGTTTACGTAGTGGTTTTACCCCCAAAAATAAAGGTGACAAAAAATAACAAAAATATAAAATTGTAGAGCAGCTTGTTTCTTAAATGTTCTAGAAAACAAATTCCGGAAAAAGTTAATACTTTCCGAGATAATGAATGTATCCACAAATGGATCACCTGGTATATTTGTAATAGGTACAAAAATAACTTCAAGTATGCACACCTTAAACAGTTTAAGCTAATAACTTCCTCGTTCTGCTAATAATCTAAAATAGTTGATGATTATTGACGTTTACACTTTTTAACTCGTTAATTTATTTTTTTTCAAAGAACTTAATTAACTTACATACTATTTGTAACCATACCTAACAATACCAAATATTAATTATTTAATCTAATCTGTCTGAATTATTATAAAATTAACAAATTAAGTAATAAAAATTAATTTTATATTGTGCAATAAATACAATTATGAAGCATTCAGTTTAGCAATTATATACAAGTAATAGCTGTGTTATTACGCACTATTAAATATACAGTTTTACTTCCTTAAAAATATTAGGTATTGTATGTATACACTAATAAAAACCTTTGTTAGACACAAGTCAATAAAATTTGTCAATGAGACACTGAAGTATTAATTTAACATGCAACTTAAGTCTTTAGTGTGCTATTATTTCAAAACGGCCATGAATAAAATTAGTTCATAATATGCTAGATTATAAAAAATAGGTAGAAATATGTAATACTGGATTAAAATACTACCTTCATTGTTCTACAGTATTTATTTGTATTATTCTATTTACAGATGTTATTTTTAAATAAACAATGATGCCTTGACAAACTTTTATAACATAAACACACTTTTAAACAAGTATTTTTATACAGGATGGTGCAATATGGTTATTTAAATACCATTAAATATGAAATAGGCATTTATAGTGTACATTGTACACTCACCTACTGATTAAAATATCGTAATCATTTTTGTGAAATTTTAGTAGACATCTTTTTGGTTTATTTTCATATACATACAGTTCTCAAACTTTATTAGTTCTCACATCCCTAAAAGTAAAAAAAAAAAAATTGTACCTCATGAATAAATTAATTAAAAATTAGTTTTATTTAAGCATTCAATTTCAATTTAAAAAATTTAAATTTTTACAAAGAAATAAAAAAATGGCTATTAGTATTTAATCTTAATGCAAACAATGTGCTTGTTTTTAGTTTAACAAGATGACTGCCGTGAGTACTTTATTTGGTACTCACACGGTCATTCACTCACCCTAGTCATTCATATTTTAGATTCTGAGCGGAGTGAGAAATGTTTTGGATTTACAATGTTTTAAATCGGAAAGTAGTAATCAATAGATTACTACTTTCCTACTTTCCTACTTACTTAGGTTATACTATGTGTTGTTTTTTACTATTTTTTTTTTTTTGTGTCTGAACAACTTTTCTACCAGAATATTTGCTCCGAAGTAAAGATTATAGCACCTTTTCTGAAAGGTAATTTTCACTTGTTGTTGCATTGGAGAGATCAATTTTTATTTTCCAATAGGTTTTCGAAATAATTGAGAAAACCCCGAAAGAAAATTATAGGTAAAACGGCAAATATTTACGATGTGTCGCGAAGCTACAGTTTTCATTGTTCGCATTATGTTCACACGATATTTTCTACTAAAAATATTGGTCCAAGTCAAAAATGACAAAAAATTGATTTTGTTCCTTTAAATATTTCACAAATATTTCACAAGTAAATCGTTTTTCGATATGCAAAGTATTTGTGGTAATAATTGGGAAAAACCAAAAAAAAAGGATTATACTATTTTTTTTTAAATTACGGCATAACGATTTCATTATTTTGAATTTGTGCGGATTATGATTAGTGCCATAAATGTTGCTCCAATAAAAAAATATGCAAAGATCTTTTTGTTAAATTTTTAATCTCAATCGTGACTAAGTTTTTTGATATTTTCATTGTAATCCAGATTAAATTATTAGTAGAAACTTGACATTTTGACGAAAAATTTATATTTACGGACTTTCAAAACATATGAATTATTTTTGAACTATTTATAGATATTTGAGTTTTGCGAGTTTTTAGGTAATTTTTATTTGGTTTATTTTGGGATATTTTATTAGCTTAAAGATTCGATTCATTAAAAGTCGTACTTAGTGGTCAAAAAGAAAACTATCCTAGGATAATGGGGTCGGGTGCGCAGCTACTGTTATAAGTAATTTAATATTTATCTGTAAGCGCAACCATTGCTAACGAAAAAACGATTTTAAGCCGAGTTTGATTGATATTGTTGCTTTGTCAGCAATGTATAATATATCATATTATGGAAAATAATTACATATGTTTTCGTTAATAATATTTGTTTAATATCGTACCTGTTGTCTCGTTTTCCTCATTTAGTGAGAAAACTTCTGGGAAAATCAAAAATTGACCTCCCTAAAGTACAACCGCAGTCAAATTTCCTTTCAGAAAAGTTTTACATTTGCCAATCGAATCAAGGTTTCTGGTAGAAAAGTTATTCACAGTTAAAAAAAAGAAAAAAATATATATAACATAAACATTAGTATTGTAAAACCAAAATATTCTTCGCTCAGCTCAGAATCTAAAATTTAGTTAAATGTAGTAATTTTTTTTTTTAATAGTTTTAAAATAAAATTTTGACAAAAATCGTAAATATTATGATTTTTCAAAACATGTAAAACCAAACTTTGCTCTGAATTGTTTTTCGTTATCAATGGTTTATCGTTGGTTATAGGTATAAATTAAATAACTTTATGTATCCCACCTTCCCCACTACCCTTCTACAATACTGGCCGCATCCGTTCCCAGTATCAGCAATATTTTTTTTTTATGAACAATTTTTCTACCAGAAATTTTTCTTCGATTTTCAAGTGTTTTCTTTCCGAAAGAAAATTTTAACGGGGTGGTATTTTAGGAAGGTTATTTTTTAATTTCTCCAGCTTTGTTTATAATAAATGGTAAAATACATGCTTAATTTTATTGGCGACTTCAGGGTATTCGTCTTCAATATTATTCCAAAATCTTTAAATTGACATTAAAGAAAATGTTATTTATAACATAAAATCAGATGAAATGTCGATTAATAATAATTATTTCTTCTCTGTTGTTGTTAAATTTGATTATAGTTTTTCAGTAAATGGATCTTTGTTGTGATACCATTTTCAATATTAGGTTATTTTTTATTATTCTAAAATGTTGTAATATTTTAATAACTACGTATATAGGTACCTAATATAATGTACCTAGTACCTACTGATTAACTATTGTTAAAACAATTTCGGACTTTAATCTGTTATAAAGTTAAATAAAAAGGTTATCTGTGTTTATAATGGAGTTCAAATCTCTTACATTTTTTTTTATTTGCATACCTAAGTACTTAATAAGCCATAAATAATAATATAATATACCTAATATACATAATGTTGTTATTAAATATTTAATACTACCTACAACATAATTATCTTGTAATTATTTAAAAACTATTTAGTACATACTGTTATAATGATTAGCAATTTCAGTTTACATATTGCAAAAAATTAACAGTTAACTCGTAAATTATAATAAAATCTTATCAGTTTAATCTAATCAGTACCTATATATTTTAATATACAATGCAGACATGTAGCACGATTATAATGAGAATTTCCTGTTGGAGGAGGTTATCAAATTAGAGGTTTATCGATCTTAAAAAACATTGTATTCCACAATTTTTTTAAGGAAAGTTCAAAAACTCAAGGGGGGTTATGACCCGATTACCCTCTCAGAAAAAAATTACATAACCATATTATGTATATATTAACAGTTTATTTTATTTTATTTTGACTAAGAGCGGCTTATTTTGAATAAATTTAGTATCAAACAAAAAAAGCATTAATACAGCATACAATATTTTAAAGTCATAATGTGTGATAAATGTGTCTCATATAAAATTATTATCTAGGCACATGATTCTGTACTTATATTAACAATTAACTTTTAGTCGGGTAAAAATTAAATCTCCTTGAGGCGCCTCAAATTATTTTATTTTCGTATTCCTAGAAATACTAGATTTCAGAGTTCTTTCTATCCCCCTAATAACAAATCTAACTTCTCCAGAAATGATTCACTTTCAAAAATGATACGTTATAAAAACTTAATATAATACCTTTAGTGCATAGGCAAATATTTTTTTTTACAATGTTACACCACATTTATTCGTTTTTAATACTCTAGTTTATTAAGTTTAGGTTTTAAGTTACTATTATCATATTGTTACCATTGTATTTTCTTCCATTATGTAATATTTTAAAAAACCGATAGCTGTTAATTCTAATAATTAAATAAAAAAGGACGGACATACTTCGCATGTGGGTGCAGCCACTTTGTAGGTGGGAAGTTGGAAAGGTAGGATACAGACCGAAATTTAATGTATATCTTTAAGCAACGATAAGCCATTGCTTACGAAAAAACGATTCTGAGTGGAGTACAGTTGATATTGATGCTTTGTCAACAATATAAATGTCATATTATAGTAAAATAATTAAATAGGCTCTATATATTTTCTTTAATAATATTTGTTTAATGTACTGATTTTCAGTTTTCCTACGTTTATCCCGGTTTTTCACATTTTCTTGGAAAACTTATGAGGAATTCAAAAAATGACCTCTCTTGAGTGCACAGAAAAAAAGAAGGCCCTAATATTTATAAACTAATACTTAAATGTCTTATATTTTCGTGGTTTTTTTCGGTTTTTCAAATTTGATGAGTAAACTTTTGAGAAAATCGAAAAATGATTTCTTTAAAGTATCTCCCTAGTGAAATTTCTTTTTAGAAACATTGCAATCATTAAGAGTTGGAGCAAAATTGCTGGTTGAAAAGTTGTGCATAGGAAAAAAAGATAATATATAGTAATATTTAGTATATTTATATAGTAATATTTTAGTAATATATTTCATATATTTTTCTGTTTTTTTTTCGATTTTTCAAATTTCATGAGAAAATCCAAAAATGACCTCCTTAAAGTACCTTCCCACAACGATTACCTTTCAGAAAAAGTACTAAACTTAGAAATCCGAGCAAGTCTTCTGGTAGAAAAGTTGTTTACAAATAAAAAAAAAACATCTTTATAAAATCATAAACTCCTTCGCTCCATTCAGAATCTAAAAAGGGACAATTGTTAAATCTGTTTTTTAAAAAATGTTAGAAAAGTAAATCTGACTTCATGGCAATTAAATTCAATTTTATTAATGTATATGTTTTTAATTATTAATCTTCAATTTATTTAATATTTCCTTACCTATTGACTACACCATTTGTATTATTTATTGGAATACTGAGTATTTTTTATTCACAATACAGATATTATATTGTAATATTCATTATATAATTATAATATAAATTCATTATATAAATTCAATTTATAAGCACTTTAAATTTCTATTTTTGGCAATAATAATGTAAATTAGATTAATTTTATTTATTGTATTTAATAAAAGGTACTTGCCGATGAAATTGTGAACTTAACCACGCAGAGCAGGTTAAAGTCTTATGGAATATAGTGTACCAAAAATAAACATCTTTGTAAAACCATTAGCTTCATAGCTCCACTCAGAATCTAAAATCTAAATTTCTATATACAATTTTGAAAATTTATACCCAATAATTATATAAATAAATAAAATAATTAATTAATTAATTAATGCGTCGCCTGGAGTATTATGAAATATGTATTGTACGATCGGTTTCGAATTAACAATTCATCATCAGGTAAAATCACAAGGTCAAAAAGTAAAACGCCACTGAATATAAAAAAATAAATGAAGGAATACATAGCAAAAAAATTGTACAAATTGGTCGTTTTACATATAAATAATTTATTTTAATAGGATAGATTATTTAAAATGAGTTATTATTAGACATAGATATGTTAAGAAATATTAATTGTTTGTTTGTTATTTATTATCTAAAATGTATTAATATAAGATATTATTCTTAAAATCGGTTTGAACATTTAAAACATTCAAATTTTTTTTCTTTATTTCATCGTGTATTTATGTGTAATTCTTCTAAAACTGAATTAATGTAAATGTTATTTTGGGTATTTTATATTTCTAAGTCTGTATTAATAAACTTGAGAAATTGTATTAAATTAATGTCCCAGTCGTAACAATAAAACCTAATACCTATTCTAGTGTAAATTAAGGTAGGATTAATATGTTGTTTTTGTTTATTATTTTTTAAATAACTGCTTTTGAGTTTTGGTCACGGACGTAGATGTTTTGGCCCAAAAGTTAGTTACACTGGATTAATAGAAAAATTATTTTCAAGATTTGTACATTCCAGGTTTTTACTTTCCAGACAGGGCCGACGAAAGCTATGGGCGATGTGGGCGACTGCTCAGGGTGCCAGTGCGTAAGGGGCGACAAACTGGATATTATTTCAATTTAATTTATCTTTTGATACACATAAACGAATAAAATCATCAATAATTTACATAATTTAAAATATTATGTATTATCCAATATAGCTTTAGCTGAAGAAACATGCTGGTTTAAATTTAAAAATAATAAAGGTGGTTATTATACCACCTCCTTTGTGCGTGTAAAAGTCGCGAGTGGTTCACCGATTATTTTTTGATAATATTTACGTATTTACTATTACGATTTACCTATTTATAAATAAATTCATTACTGAGCGGCGTATGATAACACACCACTTACAAGTTCATTCTAAATGAACTTATATATCTAATGGCTTCCAAAGTTTTAAAAATTATTCAGCAAAAAATACAGAACGCAAAATGTTTTTCTGTGTTATTAGATTGTACTCCTGATGAAAAAATGCCCTTTACAATCAGATTTGTGGATGAAGATAATGAAAATGTACAAGTAACTTAGCATTTTATTGATTTTAGAAAAGTTAATGAATCTACTGAAGAAAATCTTACTGATTTATTGCCGAAAACGCTAAAAGAAAACAAACTTGATATAATGAACTATCGTGATTAAGGGTTACGACAATCACGCAAATATGAAAGGTAGTAAAAATAGAGTTCAAGCCAGAATTTTAGCTTTAAACCTTAAAGCAGCATTTATGCCCTGTGGTTATCATTTTCTTAATCTTGTTACATCTGATGCTTCACAATCCAAATAATCTATCGTTCTTTTTGAAATTTTACAACGGATAATTATTTTGTTTTTGCCTTCTGTTTACCGTTGGCAAGTAGGTACTAAAATCGCATTTACCAAACTTGACGGTTAAGCCATTGTGTACAACCCGTTGGGAAGTTCGCATAGACAGCAAGTCGATATCAAACCAAAGAAGTGTACGATACATTAATTGAAGTTGCGGAATCATCAAGGTGGCAGATGTTGGTATAAGAAATGAAGCGAATAGTTTAGCAAATCAATTACTCGACTTTAAAATATTGATTTAATTAAATGTTTTGTACCTACGATTTATTATTTCAAGTTAATATCGTAAGTAAATATACGCAAGGGTTTACATTGGATATAGAAATGGTTTCTACACTATTGAGAAACAAGATATGCAGTTATATCTAATTTTTCAAAAGAAATAGCAGTCTAGATATAAAACCAATTATAATAGAACCACGAGTACGATGTAGAAAAACTTTTTTTGATAAAATAAAAATCAAGATTTTTTATTGGCGCTGAAGAACGTTTTAAAAGATAATTTGTTTACACTCTTTTAGATACAATCAGTTCTATAAAAGAAATATTTAATAATTTTGAAAATCATTAGCAATTGGAGAGGTTTCTATATAATCTGGAACAATAACCCTTTTCTGAACATCTTTTGGCATTCCTCGATGACAGATAATAAACTCAATTGAAAATGATTTAGCCAAAAAAGTAAATTATATAGAAGCAATCAAACAATTTCTGAATTAAAAGATAGAAAAGTGAAGTTCTAATATTATTAATATTAATTATAGTAGTTATAAGTATTAAATTAAATATTATTTTTATTTTTATTAAACAGCTATTTTATAAGTAAATTATTTTAAATTAATTATTTTATGATCATGTATTTAAGTTATAATACAAAATACATAATATTTTTATTTAATCTTACTAAAAAACTAAATTTTACTTTTCTTTTTTTTTTTTGGAAGGGGGGGTGAAGGATGCCAATACTCTTAGCGCCAGCCTTGTTTCAAGATTTGTACATTCCAAATTTGGACACGCTCCTCAATTTTACTCTAGTCATCCTAAATCACTACTCACCCTACTACAACATTGTCTCACTACTAAGTCTAAGTTTAAATTTGTTTAAATTATTTATTGAAAATATTATCACAAGTAGTATTAAATAATCTCAAATGTTTTTAAATTAATAAAACCAAACAAAACAGAATAAAAATAAACAGAAACCCCGATATTGTGTTTATATACCCATTTTCTGATGTTTTATTGCAATTATTAAGTAGTCAATGAAAATCAAAAAATGACAAAATAACTTATAGAAAAAAAAAAAGACTATTTATTTTAGATGGCATGAATTTTGAATTTATAAAAAGTATAAAGCTTAACTTTAATGTATAAATTTATTTTCTATACTAATTAAACCAGTAACATGAAATCATATTTTTTATTATCATGTGCCTTAATATTTTATTAACTAACATCAAATATAATAAATATATTTAATATATAAAATGGCATAGTAAGGTAGGATTTCTGTAATCATTTTAGAAACTATTTTTTGAACCACACAGTACCCTAGTTAAAGACACTAAAATATTCTTAACTAATTTAATTACGTTTTTCATATTAATAATGTTATATTATTATTACTATATTATTTATAAAATTATAAGCTAATTGAAAAGAGTCTGTTTGTGGATCTGACAACAAGACCCTACTCAAAAGTATGTCCTAAGTATAATTAATAGAAAATAAACTTTATAAATTATAACATCTACGGCATCCATTCAGCTTCAGCATCAGGTACGCCTCTCGTTTCCGATCCAAGTGATGTTTTTTTCAACAACTTTTTGCCACCTTCGATTACATATTCAACTCCATCCCCAATTTTTGATCCTATTTTGCGCACTGTGTGTCCAATGTTTTTTGAGCTGAACGTTTTTTGGTTGATTTCCACATACATAGTTTCATTTAGTTTTGAACAGTTGTTCTGATCAATAATAGTTAAGTCAAACGGGTTAATGTTGCTCGATGCTATACGGTTACGCACCTATAACAAAACAAATAATTTACGGCATTAATATAGTTTTATTGATTTGTATATTTACGTTGTATTCTGTAAAATTCTTTATTTAAATGAGAGGTTTATAATATTCCTATAACATTTAAACAAATATATTTTAGACATATAATTAAACATGTCTTAACAATATTATTTGTTATTATAGTTAGACAAAAATAAATAATTAGCATCACTAATTACCATGATTTAAGATATACTCCTGTAATTGTGAAATCATTAATTTTACTTATCAATCAAAACTTTTTTTAATGTAAATTTGTCATGGATTGAAGGACATTAAATAATTATTTTTATTTTTATCACTTATCTAGTTGTGACTATAACAGCACAAACAATTACTATATATAGATTTAATTTAGAAATTGTCATACATTAATAATTTTAAATCAATTATATATTTAACTAACCTTATCCAAATATGGTTTATCCAAGGTTCTAGATCTAGATAAAATTGTAACTGAATGTCTATTACCAAAAGGTATTTTTTGACAAGAGTATATTGCACCGTATTGTTTATAGTCTGTAGAAAATACAACAAATGATGATTTACCTGCTATACCTATAAATGAAACATTGTTTATTAGTTAAAATGTTAAAAAGTATGGCTAAAAAACAAATATCAATAAATAAGTATTTATTAATATTTTTTATTATGTTTATTGGATGAAAGCAGCAATATAAAATATTTATAAATAAAAAGTTTAATATTTTATGTGAGTGCATCTAAATACTAAATATAAAGCTTCCCAAATGTAAATCCTGAACCAAAAACAAATATATACTAATTTTATTATTTGATCAATGGATAAAATCTGAATATTTTTAAATATAATTAAGTATATACAGTGCATAGATAAACAATTACTAAATTTAATTTGTAGTTCATTTGGCGATTTTTTTAATTTTGTATTTATATAATATGAAATTATATAATTAGTAGTTATATTACACTTATTTACCAAATTACTTACTTAATGGAAAATCAGCTATCATTTTAGAAGGCATGGTATTATCAGCTTTTAAACTGCCAACATAGTGGTAATTATTTGATTTTGCAACTCCAATTATTGAGTTTTCACTTATTTGTTCTATTTTATATGTATAAGGCTCCTCTGTTTTTTCAAAATTATATTCAAGACATCGACTTGATGTTGATGTTTTTTGTATAGCATACCATTTTCCTAAAAACTGAAAAATATAGTTCAATTAAGTAATTAAACAATTTTTACAATTTATAAAAATATATTAATTTATTTTATATATTATGTATTAATAAGTATATCCTTATACAGAATGATCAATCTATCGTAAGACGCTCATTATTTCGAAAGGTATTACCTTTGTTTTATAAAATATTTAAGAAACGAGCAGCTTTACAATTATACATTTATATTATTTCTTGTCACTCTTATTTTAGGTGGTAAAACGACTACCTACTTTTGATTTTCAAACGGCACAACCTATATTAAAAATTATATAAATCGATGTAATTTGTAAATAACATATAGATATTCAAATATACAATTTATTGAATTAAAAAAAAGTATTTGTTAAAGTATTTTGAATATTTTTAAAAATATCAGTGTGTATGTTTAAATACTTTTAAAAGAAAGTTTCAAATACGATTTTGAATACAAATGGCACTAAGGTTTTAGATCAGCAATTTCCACTACACAGCCCTTAACAAATTTTGTGAGGCTACACTAAAACTAAATTGTACATTCTAAAATTCAATACTATTGTAAATAAAATAAAATATGTATTCTTTGATTTAGGTATAATGTTATGTTACTTGCTTTTATTAATCTAATCTTATTATTTTTGTTTATTTTATCGTTTCTACTTTTATTGAATCGTCGGTTTGACAGATATGTAGGTACAATAAGCATTTAAAAATTATTATTTAACCCACGTTGATTATTTATTTACATCACGCAGCATAGTGTTGCCGCATAGTCTTGTCGCATCCATTGTTTCGTCTATATTGTTAATTTGTAATTTATTACATTTTTTTAAAAAATATATTTCTGTTTTTAATTAAGGTTTTAATTTCTAATAGTCTATAATGGAACAATTTAAAATAGAAGAACACAAAATATTTTAAGATAGTTGGAAAATGGAATTTTTTTGTATTTCTGATAATAAACCTGATGCTTTGTGTTTAATTTGTTGTAAAATTATAAATATTTCAAAAAGTTATAATATTAATGATCACTATACAGCTCAACATACTGAATTTTCGAAAACTTACCCTCTCCTATCTAGTAAGTTCATATTAATTAGATAATTATTAATGAATTATTAATTTTTTTACTAGTCAAAAAAGGTATGCAGATAGCAAATAATTTTAAATATCATTGACTTGGCACTGCAGGGACTGCCATTTTAAATACATTTTAAAATTATTCTTAACAAGACTGGGTTTTACACCCAAAAATAACATAAATCAAAAATTATAGAGCTGCTTGTTTCTTAAATGTTCTATAAAATGAATAACGAAAAAATTAATACTTTCCAAGATAATGAGTGTCTTACAATAGATTGATCACCCTGTATAATACATATATCAGTAGATCGGTTAAGTAATAACTTATTTCTACATAGATTTTTTACGGCACTGCAGTAGGTTATTTTTTTTTATTAAAACTACTAAAATATAGTATGATTCATAGCTAAAGCCAAATAATATGATATCAATTATACAGATTTACCCCACTGGCCACTTCCCTCAAAGTGGATTATACTTATATTGGTATTATCTGTTAAAATCATTAAAACCATTGCATGCATCAAACTATTTAGAGTTACCTTTAAATTTAGAAGTTTACATGCATTTATATACAAGAAAAAACAAATTTTAAAGGTGAACCACCAGTTTGAAATGTCAGGAAAAGTAGGTACTTCAATGAACATGTTCTTAAATATACAAAGGAATGTCAACATTTTAATTCAACAGCATTTATTTTGAATATAATTTTTAGAACTCAAGCTCTAATGATTTATGTTCAATAGTAATACTTGATAAAACCGTGTTGTTAAAAAAAAGACATTTTAATATATAGGTGTATTTTATTTTTTTAGCTCAATGTAAGGTTGTAAAAACATTTTACAAATCAAAGTCCAGACAAATGGTATTATAATTTTTACAACTATGTTACATATACAACAAATTTCAAACTAAAAGTTATTTGATTGTTAAAATTGAAAATAAATATTATTATGTAGTTACATATTACTTTATGAATTTGTCAGTGTCTGTGATGTCCCTATACACTCTCATACAGTTGCAAATTTTTGAATATGGTTTTCACCTAATGATTAGGAAGGCCCTAAAGAAGGTATCCATTGATTTTTCGTCCAATTGGTGAAAATTGGAACCTACACTACTTCTATATTCTGAGTTATATCAGTATATTATTTATTGTAAAATAGTTAATAATAAAATAACATCACATATTATTATTATTATTAGTTATAGTTAAGAATATAGAGTATCCCACAAAGATCTCCGTGGGACACTCTGTATAAACATATTGTTTATTTGTAAAATAAAAGGAGCAAAGTCAAAAAGATAATCATTCAGTTCTTTGAACTAAACACACAAACAGACATTGTTTATACTGATTTTTCCAAGGCTTTCGATCGAGTTAATCATCAAATGCTAGTGAAGAAATTATAATGCTTCAGTTTTTCTGAATCTTTACTTCTTTGGTTTCAATAATTTCTCTCTAACCATATACAAATTGTTAAACATCTTAATTTTCAATCTGCTCAGTTCCACGTCCCTTCTAGTGTTCCCCAAGAAGACCACCTGTCCACTTTACTCTTTAATATATTTATCAACTATCTTCCTAATGGGTTTTCCCAAACTTTCCTAAGTTTATGCATTTTTACCATATAAAAAAAACCAATCAACTATCAAAATTATATATCTGGTTCTAAAATAGAACTAATCTCTGATTTTAAAGACCTGGGAACAATCTTTGATAACAAATTTTTCTCTTCACTCAGAAATGATAAAAAATAAAGGTCTGAGAAATGTAGGTTTCATTAAGCATATTTGTGGTTTTTTTCTGATCCTGTTCCACTAAAACTACTTTATTTCCTTTAAGTTCGTTTTAACCTAGAATACTGTCCATTAGTCTGCTTAAATAATACATTTAAGCAAAACATAGTGCTAGAATCAGCTCAAAATAATTTGTTATGCTTTATTTCTTTTAAATTGTATATTTTTAGGTATCACAACTCACAACTCCTGCTATAAAATTGTTTACATAAATTGTTGACTGGCGTTATTGACTGTCTAAAGTTGTTGTCTTTAATTAATTTTAGAATAAATATACTTAATACCAGAAACCCTTTGCCATTTTACCCCTTTTTCTTAAATTAAAATTAAAAAAAATAAAATATTCTATAACAATTTCAAATCTCTACAACTATTTTTCACTGAATTACAATAAAAACCATAATAAAATTTAACAGAAACTGTTATCATGTAAATATTCACGTTTTCCTTGTATTTGTCCAATTATTTTTAAAACTATATAAAAAGTAAAAAAAAAATAAATAAATTTCCAATGTATCAGTTAGACAAGATTTTTACCAGAAATCACCTCTTATATTGATAGTTGGAAATTGAAGCAAGATTCCTGGTATTTAAGTTGTTCATAAAGAGAAAAAAACACATAATAAAACTAATACAAAGTTTTCAGATTTCTATGGCTTTTTAAATGATTTCTTGTTTGTCTTTCAATTAAAACATACACGCCACACAGGTGAACTTTTAAATTCTAAATATTTAAAATTATGATTATTTATAACTTACCATTTCCATTGAAAAATCAGTCATTGGTTCAAGACTTGGGCATTGACCAAAATGATATGAATGACTGTTAACAAAATATTTTGGTGAACAGCTGCTCACCAGCAGCACAAGCACAATATTAAACAATTCCATTGTTTTTTTCTAAAAAATTAAAATTTATAAATTAACAAATATTTTATATGTAATTATTTATTCAAATTATTCAATTTCAAAGTACATTATAATACCATATACAATTATTTATGAAAACAGTACCTATTTAGTTTTTATTTATTTATTAAAAAAAGATCAAATATGTACAATTATATAGAATATACAACAATATAAATTTCAAATGGTCAAAATTAAATTATTTATAGATTACAGAAACTAAATAATAATTTAGAATTAGTAGTCTCCAAATTCTCAGAAATTGATTTTTTTTTCATTAATTTTTTAATTTGTTTGTGTAATTTTCTTACTTATACCAACAGAACACTAAAAAATATTTAAAAATACAAATATTATTATTTAACTAAAAATTTAAACTTAACCTTCATAATTGTGTGAGACCAGACTGAACAAAGTATAATACATAGGTAGACAAAAAAATAGTAAAAAAAAGGTAAATATAAATTGTTTTTATAAGTTATTATTGAATTTTATAATTTTTTATTTTATATTTATATAAATTAAAATAGTAAACAATTTATTCTTTAGTATTTTTCAATTAAATAATTATTTAATATCTACATATCTACATATTAAAACATTCTAAAGTAGAAATCTTTAAATTAATTAACAGGTGAATTTAAAATATCCGTGATATATTGTAATACACATACAAAAATGCAAATAAAATCAATATTATTATGTAAACTATAACTATAGTACCTACCATGTTATATTAAATAATCCTATGCACTAATTAACTATGATTTTCTAATAAATAATACTAATGTTTTATAAACATAATTAAATATAATATTTAACTAAATATATTAGCAATGAAGAAGTAGATATAAAAAAAAACCAAGATAAATATTTAATATTTATGAAAAAAATAAAAACAAATAAATCTTTGTTTCTTACAGTGATAATTATTATATTTACCTATTTATAAATTACTATTATTTTTAATACTCACAAAAAACAGTTTTGGTAAGCTGAAAATTAGTGTTCGTCGTTGTCATATATTTAATATTGTGTTTCACCAAAACATTCCATAAGGGAAGTAATAATACACTGCTGGCTATGTTGAATCATCAGTGTTTTATTGTAGTACTTTTCTCCCACTCTGCTAGAGATCTGATGTTTAGATAATATAGGTATTATAGTGACCTGCACATCTGAGTCACACGGCACATAATTGTTTCTAGTAATAGGAATTAAAAACAACATTATTTATGACAGCACGTTTTTTAAATACTTGTAATTGACTCATAACTATTAAAATACCCGTATAAGAATTTAACTATATGAAAAAAGATAAAAAATCAATATAAAAACAAATCAATTCTATTCAAAAAAATATGTCATGAGAATACAATATGCTCATCCTATTAATTCCTACATGAAAAATATTAAGATATGTTAACACTATTCTGGGGTAACATAACAGCCACAATACAATTTTCTATCATTATTGATTATTATTTAAAAGAAAAATATTTCCTCCCACCTCTCAACATTACTTCCAGATATCACTCCTACATAGGACATTTCTCTTTTCCGCTGTATAGATAGAAATATGTACTTACAAAAATTGTACCTATTAAGTTATTATTAAAACTTGAAACATTTAATAAAATGAATTTGTTCAACAAAATCTTTGGTATAGATCTAGTTTACAACCTAAGCTCATTTTTCAAATTTTTTTTTTTCCAAAATATTTTATTTTTGATGCTTAATCCATTGGTATAATCAAAACTTATTTATCATATTTGCTTGTTTAGTTATTGTACATAAACCTTGAAACATAGCATTTTAGGAATTAATTCAAAATGTGGTCGTTTTTATTATTATTATGATTTGTAGTTAGATATTTTGATAACAAACTTTTTTTTCTTGAAGTCAGAATAAGTTTCTCTGGCTTAGATTTATAGTTACAAATGTTCAAACCCTAGTGACCCAGCCTGGTTTCTAAGTGCACTTAAAATACTTTTCAATTTTCCCTATTACGTACCAAACGTGATTTTGCACAACAAATCGAGGGTAAGTTTTGATAATATCATACATTCTGGAGAAAAAAAAAATTTGAAAATGTTTAATTCTCACTAAGAAACACGCGAAGATGAAAACCCGAACTTCATGAAGTTTAATCCCATAACTTCCAAACAAAGTTCGTAAGACTTTTTTTTTAGATTTTGAATGTACAGTCAAAAACAAACATTTTGAAAAAAAAAAAGAATTTAAAAAATGAGCTTTAGTCGTAAACTAGATTCGTTCCTCAATATGTAAAAAGCATAAAAATATTTCAAAGAAAATTATTCTACATACTTTTAATATGTTAATTTATGTAAAACTTTTACTTTTAAATGGATTAAATTATTTTTCAATCTACCTAGATACCTTTTCCATCAAATAATTCCTTGATTATGAATAAGGCCAACATTTTTATGCATTTTCATATTTTTATTGGCTGGTCAAAAAATGAATCTAGTTTATACTAAAATGTATTTCATGACCTAAAGAGTTATATATATACACAAAATTTTATTTTCCAAATTTTTGCATATTTTGGTGTTAAAGAATGATTTTTAAGTCATATTTCAGGATTTTTTGAATTTTTACAATTTTGTTAATTTTTAAGACATTTTTAACTCGCCTAATTGAGAACCACAAAATAATTGTTTAAAATTTAATAAATATCAGCATTCAGCTAGAATTAAAATTTCTATCATTGAAATTATTATTTTGTTTTCATTATTAAAAACATCAAACAATTTTATTCAGTTATCAGATGAAGGGAAATTCAAGTAAAAAAATATTGCACTTTTTTTTTTATAAAACATTAACAGTATATAAAATAAATAACCAGAATTAGTAATTTTATATAATTTAGTGATATTTATATAATGTAATGGTGATTTGTATGGCATAACTGCATATATATTTATTAGGTTTTATGGCATACCTATTTCTGTTGGACCTAATTATGAATGATTAACTTTTTGTTTTGGGAACATGCAAGTTTCACACCGTTGAGACATTTAAATGAGTGTAAAATTTGAATATTACATTTTCTAAATATACCTTTATTATTAGTAGTTACTAATAAACTTTTTTCATAATGATGGGAGTAAGAGAAAATATTAAATATCAAAATTTTTGTTTAGTACAGTATGTTTCATGCATTTTATACAATATTTTATATTATAAACTAATAATGTATATACCTAATTTGTATTTAAATGATTAAAAGAGTATAATATAATTGTTATTTACTTATTATTACCATAGTCATATAATTTTAAATTTTATCGAAAATTAGCAGATTCAAGTCATTACTGTAAATGATTCAATGCTACTCTCTTAAAACAGTCACTTATTAACAAAACATTCCCTGAAATTAAACTAAAAACAATTAAATTAAATTCAAATCATGTTATTTATCATTAGACTTTCAGATACAAGAATTTGTGCACCTAACTAACTAATTCAACTTTTTTTAACAAAACATCCATTACACAAATTAGTACCTACTCTATTAAATATTTATGTTCTATACAAATAAAAGTATTCATATAGTAAGATAAAGTATTTAAAAAATCACTAGTAGTAACTATTAATTATTATAGAGCTAATTAATAATTTATATTTTAAAGCTTTAGGTTCATTTGTTTTAATTCAAAATAAATATAAAAGACTATCCATTGTAGTTGTTTTTTACATTTTTAATACTTTTCATACAGAATATCACTCACGAGTCAAGAGTAAGCAATTGTTATAGGTGGGTTATATGGTTATCTAATTTATAATATAATGTAAGCAACAATAAACCGTTGCAAACGAAAAATGATTCTGAGCTAAATTTGGTTATATATTTGTTGATGATTTTAAATTGAACATTTTATCATTTTATTGATTTATAACTAAAAATAAATTAAATAAATAAATTTCGTGTTTTTAACACGATCATGTAACTTTAACTTAAACTCTGATAAAAAAAATTATTCAACAACTTAAAATAGCTAATTAATCTAATTATGTTTAAACATATAATTCCTAAACATATATAGTTCTATAAATTATCAACATTTTTTAATAAAATATCTAAAATTATTTTGGTAGTTAAACGTCAATTTATGCGAAAAATAACAAGGTTTACAAATTGTATAATGTACTCGCAAACATATTAAATCTATGAATATGTAGGTACCATGAGATAATATTTCGTAATGCAGTGTACAAAGTACTTGTGACTTGAGTCACTTGTGATTAATCACAATGAATCTATATTCTATAATATAACCGTGATACGTAGTAAATGGTAAACTCAAAAATTTCGTCATGAAAATAGTTTAAATCATTGAGTAATATTATAGTATGGTTTAAATATATACAATATAGTGTATAATATTAAACTATGCCCTATGGGTTATAGGTAAACCAAAATGTCATAATTCTCAGATTTATATTTGTATCAAGGGGAGTCTTTAAATCACCGTTGTTTTGTTTTTTGTCTTAAACACGACACGTTCTTTTTTGATTGCATGAAATAATTTGTACCTGTCGTTCTACCAACAACCAACATTATCACTCACTATCACTAGTAGTTTACTATTCACCAAAAATGCGCGGTAATTATTATCGCACATTTTTCTTAAAATATAATATCATTATTATATTATAATAATTTTGAATATTTATTATTATTTTGCCATCAATATTTTACCGTCTCCACTTTGATGTTTATTTTTATTTTTCTTCTTCTAGTCTGTGGGCACGTTTTCCTAGTAAACTTGCTCTGATTTTTATGTGTAGCAACTTATCTGAAAGTTCAAGTTGTCTAGATTGTATTTTCGACGCCATTTTTTTAATAAAAGCACTTTATTGGGAAAACGTAAAATTTCACGATTTCATTATTTTATAAAACACGAACGATATTTTCTGAGGAAAAATGATTTTATCGCAAATCGCAAAAAAAATTATGGCACTTCAAATTATGGATTACCGAACTGCCCTTGGAATAGTCTTACGTCAAACAATGGTTTATCGTTGCTTACAGAAATAAATGAAATAACCTTATGTATTTTACCTTCCCAGTAGGGAAGTTAGTATTTTCTGTCAAAAATGGCGATGTCATTGAATTGTTACCTAAACAGTATCTATTTTATGAATGTAGTTTACTTGTATTATACGATGAACTTATAATAATAATAAAAACACCAAAATTATTTTACTTAAGAATATAATATTGCTATTTTTAAAAGTTACATTCTGTTAACTACTAGTAGGTACTGATTTTAAAATCAATGGTAAAACCTATATTAAAATTACACACTTGGTATTGTACTTAGTAGTACTAGTTTGTGATTTTATATCATAAGTACAGTTATGTAAATTGTTTAATACAACAAAATATTTGTATATAGTTAATATCTGTCCCTAAACAAAATGTACATTTTACGTTTACTAACATTAGATATTATTTACTTTCACAATATTCATATTGATTTAAACTAGTATTAAAATTGAATATTAAATCAAATTTAATTTCAATTTTAAATTAAATTACTATAAAATGAAAATTTTAATACTAATTAAATTTATTAAAATGAATTCACGAAAATGACGTTACCATGTACAACCAGGACGTACAAAAGTTGAATTTATTCAACTCTGCAGTATCAGCGGTAACGTTTTGGTAGGCACTAAGACGTTATAGATAATATTATCTACAGCTGTAGTAGACATGATCAAAGTGTGTCTACTATGATAATATGAGCCAATCAGAAAAGAGTATTTCACACGGTGAGTTGAGACAACGAAAGTCAACGCTTGTTTTGTCGTCAGAAAAATTTGTGATTATCTTATTCGGCAACACTGATGGCAAGTACATATTTTTGATTAAAAAAGAAAAAAGAAATTGGAGTTGTCGAGTGAGACCTGGCTTTTATCAATCTACCAAAGGTAGAAATTATTTTTGATTCATTATTTTTTTCAAAATACAAAATCGTATGGTTTTGTTTTAAAATTATAAAGATTGTATACATTATAATTTTCTGTTGATATGAGTGTGTGATTTTATGACTACGTTCGAATACGGGCTTCGTTTTTACATTGCACAGTTAATTTGTTTTGTCGTTTAGTTTCCTGTGCGAAAATAGTAAATAGTTGGTAGAGTATGGCCGCCACAAGAAGACTTCAAAAAGTTAGTAAATTATTATGATATTCATAACATATTAAAATTACAATACTGCAATAAATATCTTTTATATTTTATTCTTACTTTCGAAGTTATTCATCACGATACAATTAAAATATTGCTAATATAGTGTAATCTATTTTGTTTAGTCCCTAAACTCAAATTTTATGAAAATGTAACACATGATAAACAATAAATAATTTAGTCTGTATTAGTACTGCTTTATACACAAGTGCATGAAATCTATCTAATTTTTTTATTTATAATTAATTTAAATTTTGAATTTCATAATTTTTATTGAGATTTAATTATGAAATGATATTTTCTTAAAAATAACCTTTTATTTTATATATACTTATATATTTGTTAACAAAAATTTATTCAAACCACCATACTGGACTGTAATTTTATCTTATACAGTTAATTATTAAGTTATTTTACTTTGTCAAATAAAATTCATCATTATTATTTATATAAGTATTTTTCTAAGAAATGTATGTTTACCTAGTATTTGTTAATCCTAATTTATGACGAACAGAACTACCTAAGTAGAACAGTTTAATACAGGACAATTTCACTCTAGGAAAAGCAAACCAAAGTGATATATCTCACCAATGGGTAGATAGAAATTACACATTTCAACATTAAACTTCGTTTAAACTAAAACTTTGTCAATTTATGACATTTTTAATTTAGGTTGCCATTTGAAAATAAATCCAAGTCTTTAGTGGTTGATCAAATATAAAGGTGAAAAGAATGTGCATGAGCATGGCTGTGTAATATTTTACAACAGTTGGGCACCTTAAATAATAAAATTAAAACTATGAAATTAGAAGGCATTCAAAAAATATGGAAATATTTTTAGACAAAAATGCCTTTTTAAATGGTTTTAATATTATTTACTCAAAAAGTAAGTATGTGATTTGGATTTGGTGAATGTCAGATTTACCATTCCACAAAACATAAACTTTTTAACATTTCAAAAAAATTAGGTCATTTGGAAAATTATAAATTTTATGATGTTTCTACTATAACTAAAAAAGTAACTATGAGCTGATATTTTTTATAACATTATCAGATTCGTGTTTAAAAACAAAAAGTTAAAAACCTTTGGGTTGTAAAATAGACTTATTCTATTTTAGTTTCCAAATAAAAGAAAAATTATGTTTTACTTGATTAAATATTACATTATTAAATCTATCTATATAAATTATTTTAGGAACTAGCAGATATTCGTGATTCTGGATTAAAGTCATTCCGTGATATACAAGTTGATGAAACAAATATATTAGCTTGGCAAGGATTAATTTTACCTGTAAGTATAACCAAACAGTAGTATTATTTACACTAATCTAAGTAATATTAATAAAGTTTAACATACATATTTAAGTTATGATTTTGATACAATAGACATCTTTTTAGTACTAATTTGTGTATATAACACCACTATTTTTTTCACACTTATTTTATTTAGCATATGGCATTTAATAGATTTATATAAATTATTACATAATAGAATTTATACAAAACAAAAAGAAGAATAATACTAAAATAGTAATAATGACAACATTGATAATTAGTAATCATAAATAATCATGGAAATTTCTTTTTTAATATTATAAAGAATTATAAGTCCAATGGTAACTTACCCAACCATTCTGTAGCTCAGTATTCTAAGTTGTGAAGATAAATCTATCTGTTTATGAATGAAAATAAGGAGTATTCCTCTATGATACGCATTATGGTTTGATTGGCATTTCCATATTGACAGCTTCTTGATATTCCTAATTCTTATTTACTCATAAGATTCGCGTATTTTCCTGAATTGACTGGAGCGAAATCAGGTCAGGAGTACCTATTGTTTTCTGGGAAGATTGAAACTAGGCAGGTGTTTGTTAGGGTCCCAAATTAAATGGGATAAATATTTTTAGGTGACTCATTTAAATTAATATTTGCAATTGTTTTCCATGCAGGGTTTCTCGGTTTTAATATCATATACTGGAAGGAGTCAACAGATTTGGAGGTTAGAATTTTCTAGGTATTTTTTCTATTCTTTTCTGAGTGCTTCTTCTCTTCTCCTTTTTCACACTGAGTTCAATATTTATCTTTTATAAAGTAATATCTGCTTAGCAAATTGATTCTAATAACACATTGAATATCTTATAAGTTTAGTCTTTAATTATGTATCTTTTTCCTCTCCTTCACCTTCATCTCAACTATTTGGCGGTCAACCACCCTCGTTCTAAATTTCCACTTGACCTAATTTCCCACTTTGCAAACCCTAATTGTCCTCATATCATTCTCAATCATATCCTACCACCTCTTTTTCGGTCTTCTCCTCCCCTCTACCTAAATTTATTTTCATTACAATTCATAATACTTCTGATTCCTCTCTCTTCATAACATGTCCAAACCATCCCAGTCTATTTTTTTCTCATTTTGCCTATTATTGAAGCCATTTGATAGTATATAAGCCTAAGCACTTTTGTAAAACTTAACTTTTTGTCTCATTGAAATCCTTTTTTAACATATAACGCCTGACACTGACTTTATTTAACTATATTTAATGTTTCACTTCCTCATCAAAACTTTGATGCTTAAGACTGAACATCATCACTTTTTGTTGTTAGTGTTACTCCAAACTTATTCTCTGTCTTAATTCTACTTATCTTTAGTCCCTTTTCTTTAAATGCTACTGTACATTCTTCAAGCCTATTGTTAACTTATTTCAGATTTTCTTCTATCAAAGCTATATCATCTGCAAACATCATGCACCATGTACTTCCTCTCACCAATTGTCCCAGCGCACATCCAAGATGGGACAGTCTATCAAAGTCTTATTTAGAACTCCTTATACTGATAAACAACATTTTACATTGACTGTAGATCTAATGTAACTCTATTTGCTACCTATTGCGACAAGTAGAATTCTTGGATAGGAAGTATTTTGATCCCCTTCTACAGAGAGAGTGGTATTTTCAATTATAAGGTAAATTCCTTTACCGTACAGAAAAAATACCATAGCCTACTGAAATTACCCACCAGGGTTTTCCAACAGTAGGAATCAAGGCCCGGGGTTTGGAAAACCATAGCATTATATGCTCCCCTCAATATTAAGTGTAAATATAAATATTATTATTAACATAATAATTTAATTTACTTAGTTCTTCTTAATGTGCTGATTCATTTCACATGTTAGTAATTATCATTGTTATACAAGTTTTGTTTGTCGCACTTTGAAATAATTCTGCAGAGCTTTTATCAAACCATGTTCTGAGGTTGGTTAGCCACAATGTTCATTCTTTCAGATGATTTTCCGCTATCTATTTGTCCATATAGAATACTAATTCTTTTTATTTTCCTATTCTATGTAATACCTCAATATTAGTAATTTTCTTAATCTAAAGTATTCTCAAGATTCTTCTGTACAACCATAGGCCAAATGCTTCTAACTTATTCAAAGTGTTTTTGGTTAGAGTCCAAGTTTTCATGTCATATAATATAGTTGAGAACACGTAACATCATCTCAGGAGTCATACTTTTTTGTATAGAGATAAGTTGTGGCTTACGATTGTTGCACTTATTGAGTTAAATACATGTATGTCTTTTCTAATATTACATTTATTTATTCCCTATTGTCCTATTATTCGTTAAAGTAGTATTGATGTACACTTTCTATTCTAGTTTAATTAATACTTATGTGAGCTTCAGTGTTATTTGTTTTGCTTATGATTAAGGTTCAGTACTTTTTGTTTTTAACATTCACAAAAAAAGCACTTAAAGCAAATATTATTTGACCAAATGGTAGAAGGATTCAAATGTCCTTTTCTAACAACTCTAAATTATTAAATATAATTTTCTAAATAATTATTAAAAATTAATTTTGTTAAAATAAAATTATATGTATTATAACAAAAAAATAACTTTGGTTTAATAATTTGTGTAGCGTTAGAAAATTGTATTTAATAATCTAAAGACGTTAAATAGAGTACATTCAAATACTTCTACCATTTTGTCTGATATTTGCTTGAAGTTTTTTTTTGTTATTTTTAAGTGCAATATGTCCCGAATCCTACTTATAATCATAAATTTTCTATTGTTTATATTTATATCATGTCCGTATATAAGAGTAGTCTTTGTTATTCTGTTCATAAGTAATTGAAGGCCCTCAACAACCTCTTAATCCAAGTTATTTAATCGCGTGCTGTTTATAGATATTCCTTCTTTTACTTCATTAAGAGCTTCTCTAAATATGTATTCTGAGTAAAGATTAAACAAAATGGATAGAAGAATACATCCATGTTTCACATTTAGTTGAATTTCGATCCGTGTCTATCATTTTACCATCACTTTTGAGAAACGCTGTTTGTTTCTAATATAAATCATCAATGATTCTAAGGTCTTTTTCATATATGCTTATTTCTTTTAAAATTCTATTCTTTATATAATGAATAGCATGATTAAAAGCCTTCTAGTAATCAACTAGACAGACAATCACATTACAGTTTACATCTCTGTATCTTTCTTTTGTGCCAACCGTGTATTCAAAAACCCAAACCTAAATTACTAAATTACCAACTTATTACTATTAACTAGAGTAATAATCATATTTTATATATAAAATAATGTAATTGATTAGGTCTTATATTAATTGTTATTGGTATGCTTGTAAAACGTATACAATTTTATAATTTAGTATTTATTACAAATCAAAATAAACAATTTAAAATGGTAATGGTTTATATTGTTTCTAATAATTGTACTATTTTACAGGAAAACCCTCCATATAATAAAGGTGCATTTAGAATAGAAATCAATTTTCCTGCAGAGTATCCATTTAAACCACCTAAAATCAATTTTAAAACTAAAATTTATCATCCTAATATTGATGAAAAGGGCCAGGTTTGTTTGCCAATTATCAGTGCTGAAAATTGGAAACCAGCTACCAAAGCCGATCAAGGTTCGCAAACTTTTTTTTTACAAGTTAATACTAATTTTATTCCAAAATATCTAAATAATCAAAACTTGTTGGCTATTTATTTAGTTATTCAAGCTCTAATAGCTCTAGTCAATGATCCTGAACCTGAACATCCTTTACGTGCAGAGTTAGCAGAAGAGTATTTGAAAGATCGCAAAAAGTTTTTCAAAAATGCTGAAGAGTATGCTAAAAAATTTGGTGAAAAAAGACCGTCTGATTAGAATACACACACTTAATATGTAATAAATCTGTCGTTGATTGGATCAATACCAACCTACATTACACACACAAAAACAACGACAGCAACAACAATCACTAATGACGTGTAATTACACAAATTCGAGCAATTAGTTGAGATAAAAAAAATTGTAACCAATATTTTTCTTATCACAATAAACACTTTATAAATTGAAAAAGTTTTATTTTTATGGATTGGAAATCTTTAGCATTTATATATATTTAAATGTGCTTTTTCTTTTTTTTACGTATTTATTGAATGTAAATTGTTTTCAATTAAAATTGTACTTCAAATATAAAACACGTGTAAAAAGTTAAAATTAAGTATTTTTGTATTTATATTATTTCACATTTAAAATGCATAATGTATAAAATATTAAATTGAAAAGGATACGGATTTCCATAGGTTAATCTGAAACAAAATATCACAGTTATAAGTTATTATATAACACTAAGTTTTACTAATATTTTTATTTTCACCTCATTATCAAAATGAAAATATGTTGTAGCAAGTAACTGATCATCTGAAGAAATATCCATTGTTTTTATTTCATTGAAGTGATCAATTGAATACAAAAACCTACCTTCATTTGTATCATAAACCTACAATTAAGTAATATTTTAGATTTAGAATAAACTTAATTTATAAAATAGATTTATATTAATTATTTAAGTGTATTAAATACATTTAATTTTTTGTCTTTAGAAACTGAGACCAAACATGGTGTTTTATATTGATATTGAATGCAATTAACTTGACTTGTATGTTCACTATATTTCTGTACAACTTTTAATGCTCTTAAATCAAATACTTGCACAGTGCCTTGTTGGGTACCAACAGCTATTGAAAATTCTTCTTGAAGAGCAAGAGTTTCAGCATAATCTAAGTAATTAAAATAATGGAAATTTTATTTTTATGTTAATTTGTAGATAATTTCTATTTTTAACCTGGACTGAGATTAAATTTGGCAACACATTTTCCAGAGCAACAGTCAAAAACTTGGATACGTGAATCTCTAGAACAAGACACAACAACTTTGTTTTCTTTAAAAAACTTTGCTTCGTTAACCCAATTGTGATGAAACATATTACTAGCTAAAAACTTAGTGGTTTGGCAATCCCATATTTTAAAAGTTTTATCATTGGAACAAGATATCAAATAATTATTATTCGTAGAATATGCAATATAACGCACAGACTGGTAATGACCTCTAAATTCGGTTGACATCATGCAGTTTGAAAACTATAAACAAATTTAACTGAAAATTTAAAATGCCGTATAACATAAATAAATTTATTACTTTAAAATTCCATAATTGAATTTTTCCATTATCTGAACATGTAGCAATCTGGTTCCCAGAATAGTTGCTTGATAAATTTGTTAGTTTACTAGTATGTGTATATTTTGACCTGCAAAATTTGGCAATTTTGATGGAATATCACTAATGAAATATAAATTAAAAATCTTACTTAATAGTTTTAATATTAGCCTTGGACCAATCGTGTACAGTTATAATATTCAGATTGTCTAAAGAAGCCAATCGGTTTGTTTGTCCTAAATAAGATACCTTTAAAGGGCATCCTCTTGTTTTCAGATTCAGCCAACATGATGGTTTCAAAGCCAAAGTGTATTTTGTGCAATCCAACTCTAAAATAATGTTGAAAATAGATATTTAATTATTAACTATGTTTAAAATTTCAAAACTATACTTACCATAGGATTGTTTAAAATTTGACTTGTTCCATTTTAAACATTTAATATCATTAATATCCATAGTAATTGAATATGTACGTTCATTTCAGTAATTAATAATTACAAATTTATGGAAATTAAAAAATAACTGATTTTAAATAATTTCGACATTCGAAAGTTAATTGATAATAAGTGATAACAAATACAATCATTAATTACAGATCACAAATTATGTTATACTCTCAAATATATATAAAAATTAGATAAACTACTCAGTATAAAATTATGATGCTCAGCGCCATATATCTCTTGAGTAATATTTAAAAATTCTTTCGTTGCCATATAATATTTTATGGTTATTAAATTTATCTGCGATAATGACATCACAAAAATGATAACATGATGTAAACATTGCCCAAATGGCGATAGGCATCATTATTAAATACAATGTATTTGAAGTCGGCTATCTAGTTTTTATATATATTTGTGGAATGTACATATACCTTAGTATATCTTAATTCGTGGTCTTGAGTGATGACAACTTAATCTCAAACACGGACTAAAATATACCTTAGGTAACTGTGTCGTTCATTACAGGTAGGATATTTTATTATTGATATCACTGATTAAGAAAGAATTAATTTTATTATCAATAAAAACGAAATGTTTTCCCTATGATCGGTACAAGACAATCAACGCCATCTATGAACAATTAGTTATAACAATAATTCTAAATGTTTTTTTTAGAATATATGAAATTTCACTTATCCCGCGGTTTTTTTTTTTTATCACAGACTACCACAAAAAGATATATACATAAACAACTTTATTAATATAAATATAGCGGACTGCTCACTTTATGAGTTGCCTTACGACATAGTTTATCGTTCAATACATTCGTACATAGCTTATAAAATATAGATTAATATAAATAAAATAAATAAATAGATAGCAAAATAGAATTACATTATTACAATATTAATATTTGTTAATTGAGAGTATAAATGATAGTTGATTATATGTAATGTGTCGTGCAACATAGCCAGACATATTTTTGTGAGATCACTTCGCTGCAGATAGTGGTTTTTGAAGAAGTCCAGTAAGAGTTTCGATGCGGTTCTACATGCGTCAAATTATAGCTCAAATACTTCCTATACTCCATCAAATTTTATAATTAAGTGTTAACTAGTTTGTAAAATTTGTTTTTCTTTGCAATAACTTTATTTTGATCACTGTTAGAAACAAGAGAATACTATCGTATATGTACAATAATATAATAAGTATTAATAAAATATGTTAGAACTTCAGTCTTGTAATATTAACATGAAAAATGTAAAAAAAAGTTATTAGTAGGTATCAAAGAAATTGTTAACTGTCAGTAAAAAAGCATCAGGATTATCATAATATTTAGAGAATGATTTTTCCACAGAATATAGAATGTTAAATATAAAATGATTTTGATGAGGCAATGCACTTCTTAATTTCAAATTAATAAAGTACACTGTGCTCTATTGCAATAATAGACAATATTTCCTTTCAATAAATATTGCCGCACGTAAATATCGGAGCAAGATTTCTGGTAGAAATTGTCATTATAGTTTATATACATAAAAAAATATTGAATCTTTGTAAAAGCAATACATTCTTTGCTACACTGAGAATCTAAAAAGTTATATCAAATAATATATTGATTATATCTATTATGTCTACTTCTCGACTAATGACTATACCTAATGTCCATCTAAGTCCCCTTTTTTGGGATAAGGGAGGGGCATTTGCTCCTCGCTTTAGCCTGGTTAATCACAAACTAAGAAAGAATTGCATAGTAACCAAAAGTATACAGTTTTTCTTAGTTCTGTAGTTAAGGCGATTGGTGACGGTGTATATAAGCGGTTAGCACTTGTTGCGGACTGAAAAAGAAGTGGGACATATTTATACTCAAGGCACTTATAATCCATGTTATAAGTGCCTTACTTATACTTATACCCAACTTCTCACCAGTTATTGTAGTTAGGAATGAAATTTGACCACAATAGGAAATTGCTTTGGTTAATGAATTTGAAAACAATTGTGCCACTAAATTAACACACTGCTTTTTATGTCCTGTTATATTTATATGATTGTAATTTTATAAGCAAGTCTCTAATCATTTGTATTTAAATATAACACTTTTTCAATCACTTGCTTTCCAAAAAACTGATTTTTTAATTGTACCCACTTAAAAAATATTTTTTATCATTATACTACTAATGACTTAGGGCACATGATTATATAACATCACATTATTGTTTAATTTACCTATTTACAAAATGGTTTCTTGCTAAGTTAAAAAATAATAACCAACCAAATTGTTTGATGATACACCAGTAGGTATAAGTTTTCATAGATATTTAGTTGAATATTCTAACATTTTTTGGATCAACAGTTTTTCATAATCAGATAAATCAGTGTAATGAGCTAACTCGTACTATAACTTTTAGATGAATTAATATAATTATAAACTTATATAACAAATTAATTTATAGATATTTATTACTATCTAGCCATGTAGGCGTATAATATGTAACCATAAATAAACATACACCATAATCCTTAATTTACAAACCAGAAGAAATTAAAATTTTTTCAGACATAACATTAAGTTCAATCCACAATTTTCGCATATATTGTTCCTTAGGAAAACGATAAAGGACTGGTGGTTTCATTTCTGCAATTTTAGATGTTTGACTGCCACTTTTATAATTTATTATTACGTACACAGGCGTTTTCTGACGTCATTTTTTAAAGTGATAACAATAAATGCGCGTAAAAACTGAATATTGTTGGAGTTACTATCATACCATGTTATTTAGCCATGGGTTAATAGGTTTATGGTGTAACCACATTCTGATTTAAATTTTATCTTTTCGTTGTTAGTATTACCTTATTATTATCCGACAACTGGGTAATATCACATATCCAAGGTTATAAACCTATCTTGCCCATATTTATGATAACGACCCGGTATTATGTATGGGTAATGTGTCAAATGTCAATAAGATAATAAAATTAATATTTATTAGTCACGTTGGACAATGACGTCTTTCAAGGTTCTTCTGTAAAATATTACTGTAATCCTTTAAACAGTTAAAATTTAATCCATAGATTAGTTTTAAGTTTAATATTTGTTATATAAATTTTTATTTTATTATTTAGTCAACATATTACATTTGACTTTAATATTCTAATTTAAAAATGGGTGAGATACGAAGTGTTTTGTTTGTCTGTTTGGGAAATATATGCCGATCTCCGATGGCTGAGGCAGTATTTATAGAAGCAGCTAAACAAAAAGGTGTAGCTAACAAATGGCATGCGGAAAGTGCTGGTACTGCAGGATACCATGTTGGCTGTTCACCAGATGAACGGACAATTAGTGTATTAAGGAAGAACGGTATACAGTTTGAACATTCAGCAAAACAATTGGTAAAAGAAGATTTTTATACATTTAATTTTATTTTTGGAATGGATAAAAGTAATATGGATAATATCAACCGCATAAAACCAAAAGATTCAAAAGCACAAGTACTGCTGTTAGGATCATTTGATCCAGAAGGTGATACCATCATAAGAGATCCATATTACGACAACGACAATCGAGGATTTGAAAAATGTTTTCAGCAATGTATGAGATCGTGTAAATCATTTTTAGATAAAAATAAATAATTATTATAAATATATTATTTGAAATATGTTTAATAATAATAATAATCAATCTGAAAACAATGTTTTGTTAAAACTTATGTAAACTTAAGTATTAATAAACAAAGACAAATAAATAAGTATGCTATGAGTATAATATTTATATAAATTCTAATTTAATAGTTTACTTATTTAAACTGTTGTTTATTTCAGGAATTAATAATGATTTAAGAAAGCTATTCCCATTAGTAATATTGGTAGTAGCGATTACATATTCAATTGTAGCTAAAAATGAAAGATAATTAAAATTAGTTAAACAGGAAAAATAACGAATAATGGTTGGTAACTTACAATCTTCAAGTGATGACAAAAATCTAAGAGCAGATATTTCTGCAAATGTACATCCTCCAATAAAGAACACCAGTACAACTTTTTGAGAGTCGACCAAAAAACTCATATTAGAAGCTGTAAAAATTAAATTATAATAAATTTTAGGTGTACAAATAATTATAAAATAAATTGAATTACTTTGATCAATGTCGGAACTAACATGTTCTATACTAGGTCCAGGTAATAATGGTAGAATATCAGACAATACTTTACTGTCTGGTTTAGAGATTTGTTGAATCAATCTGACACTTAGTGGAGCATAAATTCCATAAACATAGTTAATATCATCTGGATCAACTTCACTCATTTCATAAACATCCAATTTTAATAACCTGCGACAAAGAGCATAGCTCCTCGAATTCGCCTTAAGTAATATATTGTATTTATAATAGAATACACGTTTCAAAAATATATTAACAATCGTTTGCTTACTTGGATTTTTATGAGACCAGCATTTTCTAAAAGAGTCATAGTAATAATATGTTTAAAACCATAGGTTTGAATAATTTCCCTCTTGTAATATTCCAAAACCTTTTGCTTTAATCCAGAATTGACAGCAGATTGCATGCAAATCAATCGCAATACCTAAACAAATTGTCAATTATTATAATTAGAAAAAGAAACAAGAATATTTTATAAATATAGTTACTGTTATTAGATCAAATTTATTAGAAATTAAATCTTCTATCTGAGGTAATACTTTGTCTGAATCAATACCCAAAATTAATTCTTGTTGTAGATTAATTAAATCGCGAAAACTTGATTTGTCAGTCAATTCTTTTATCAATCCGGCAATTGTGGTATCTGATCAAAATAATATTAAATATTACGCAATCACTTTTTTCTATTATTTTTAATTTAAATTAAATAACCGCTAAACAAATATTAATTACAGGATGATTACATGTAGAAAGTTGTTTTTTTAGAGCCAACATGTAAGGAAGTCTTGACACTAACTGTTTCATTTCTTGAACTGTTTTACCGCTACGATTTTCATCATATTCTGAAGTTATATGTTTGGCTCTTACACTTAAGTTCATTAGCACAGCATTAAAATGTTTGTTTCTAGTTAAAAAAAAAAAATGTATTCATTTTATTATTTACTTGATAGTTAATGCCAAAACTAATAATGAAGTGAAATGTTTGAACTTTTTTAGATTTTAAAATATGTTGTTTTTCTGTTTATTATCAGTAATCTACTTTGTTTTGAAGCAAGTAATGTTTATTGTGTTTGATCATTTTGGAAGAAATCCAAAAGAGGAGATTTTTTTTGATGGAAAAGGTTAAAGAGGATTTTTCTTCCACTGTGATGACAGAATATTGGTAGAAAAATGCAAAATTTCGCAAGGCTCACTCAAAAAATTGTTAATGAAAAACAACTTATCCTAAGAATGTTGAAAAAGTTAAAAAAAAACATAGTCAAATTTAGGTTTGACAGAAACCTGTTTGGTTTTTTAATATTTACAAATGTTCTCCAATTCCTGCCACCAATAAGCTTGTCAAGTTGCTCTTCTTTAGAATTAATTATAAAATTGTCAAATACTAAACAAATATTTTCAAAAAATATTAGTCACATCAAAACAAGGTTAGCAATATCAATCCTATAGCTCCTTGGCACACAATACAAACAATTTGAACTTTTTGAATAGACTCCATATTGGAAATCTATCAAACGATTACCTAGTTTCTGCGAAAATCTCATCGCTCGAATTTAGTATGATTTTTTTCTGGGTTAACATATTAACATTTTCTTCTTCAGAGACAAATTTATCAGCTGGTAGTGCTACAGTACCTAAGACAAACATTTTTGGACATTATTCTACAATTTTAATTTAATTAAGGCTGATAAAACAAACTTACAACAATCAATACCAAAAAGTTCATCAATCAGTCCTTCAAATGTTAACTGAGTAACCATTGGTGTCATCAAGTCCACAGAACGGTCAATTAAAACAAGATGATCAATAATTTTATAATTTCTATTAGCTTTTGAATTTTGTTTACGAGGTTCTAAAGATATTTTAGATACTAAATCCCACACTTGTTTGACAACTTGACCTTTACCAGTCATACGACTAAAACGCCCATAAATATCTTCCAGCATAACAATTGCTTGAGCTACACGATATAAGCAAGTTGGATCATTTTCTAATGTTAATTCCTAAAAATGTAATTAAAAATATTAATAATTTAAAAAAATTAATATTGCATATATTTTAAAAAGAACTAATAAAGCATTATTATATTTATTATGATAAATCCAAAAAAAATAGGCTTAAATGGGTTATGTAATTTTTACCATGTAACAATCATTTATTTCCATTGACATAAGATCATTTTCCAGAGGGAATAAAAAACAACGAAATTCTTCAATACAAATCAAATTTCCTAAAACTCCTTTTTTCTGTGAACATAGCATAAAATATGATAATATAAAAATAATATTAGTTTAAAATATAGTTTTTTTTTTTTTCAAAGTTTAAACAAATAAAATAAAGCTAATTTTTATGTATAGACCATTATTCAAAATAATTTAATGTATCTTAAAAATGATACTAATGAATAAATATTTTTTGAAAGATTTGTTTTAACAAATTATAAAATATAATAATAATATATATTATAAGGATAAAGGTTTATAAAAAATTTTTTTTAAATTTATTCTTATGGTGTTAAATTTTAATGTTTTCATAATATAATTTATGATTAGCCTTTGTAATTTATTCATTTTATAATATGAATTTGTTGAATTGATTATTTTGAATAAGAAATAATAATACATAGATAGTAACTTAAGTAAACCATAAAATTAGTTTTATAATTTGAAGTCTTTAATAAATAAATCAATTTATTTCCCAAATCATTAGAAATATGAAAAAAATTATGTATGATTTTGAAAAGTCTAAAAATACTAAAAAGTCTAATTTACAGATATTTTTCAAATATCCAAAGTTTGTTGGCAATTTCAAAAATTTGTTTGAACCTACCAAAATATTATATCGAAATAACTATAATTTATAATTCAGAAGTTATTGAATAAGTTTAACAGTTGTTTAAATTGTGCTACTACATACAAGAAACACTAAATTATTTATTTATCAAGTCTCTCTCTTTTACATACCATGAATAGGTCAGTTATGTATTTTCATAATTTTTTACAACGATAACAAAATTTGTTATTCATCTAGTAATCCCATAATTCACAAATCCATTAAATATTAAAATATTTAAAGTTAGATATATGTTAAATATTAACTGTGTAAACCTGGTTTAAGAAATGGATAGGAATACCAACAGCTATAGAAACTTAAAACCAAAAATAAATGTTCTATTAAAGGATTTGACTATACTTTTTTTTAAATGAAACAAAGACATAGATATTGTATTTAATTTATAATGTATTAACAGCTCGCATATCTTATATTAACTTACTTCTAAACGTTTTTCACATAATAAACTACGAGTAGGAACAAAAAATAAATGATAATCTCTTAGGTTATTATCATCTTTACTTCCCCTAGAAAAAAATGAATATTTAATGATATATACAAATAATTATATGTCAGAATTCTTCCATATAAATTAACTACCTATACAAGTGAATCTATATCAATAAAGCAAATTAAATGTAATAGATATTTACTTATGGATGTTTTCACTTATCATATCCATATGAGTTAAAATTGGTCTCGTAATAAATATAACATTTTTCACCTTTTCTCGGAAATTACTTAACTTGCCACTATTTAAAATAAATACTTCTTTAACATTGTGCTCTTTTAACAGGCTATATGTGGCTATTAAACCAATAGGTCTTGTCAAGCCTTCGTCCAGAATTATAACCTATATATTATTTATAACTTTAATTAAAATACTAATTAAATACAAATTTAATCTAGAATATTTACCTTAGGGCCATCACACTTGTCTAATAAGCATATTAAATCTTTAGCTGCGTTTTCTTGTAGCAGGTTAATATTCACTCTTCCACCAGCTAAGTAATTAGACATATTAGAAAATTAACTAAATTCATAAATAAAATTTGAAAAAATTGTTGTAAATCTCAAATAATATGAATTATGATTATTGATTACCTTTACTTCAAAATGTATTTACATCTGTTATCAAAAGTACGATGGGCAATAAGGCAATTATGATTTTAGATAGAATTACTGAAATGGTAGTACTGTAACCATATGTTTAATATTCATTTTTTCAGAGATACCTAATGTTATACTGAAGAAGTAAAACTGAAAAGGTCGACACTTTGCAAACGATAATTTGTTAGGTTTTAATTATTACAGCAAAACTTTATTTAACAGAAAACTGTAACTTTAGTTATCCAACATGTACAGTTTATCAAAATTGGTCCAGCCTTTGGCTAAACAATCCCTACAAGTAATGGCGAAAAGAACAAATATTGGAGTTAATGGACCACCGTTAGTCAAAATGGCAAAATGGGTAAAAACTATCTGTTTTATTTATATTTAGTACAGTTTAAGCACAAGTTTACTTATTACTATAATAGTAATATTAATAATTCAAATATAATACTTAATCTTCTAATTATTTACAATTTAAATAGCTATGTAATTTTGGAATACTATTTTTTAATTTGCTTAAAATGCATCATTTAAAACAGGTTTAGTAAATATACTTTAACCCTAATTAATTATTTAAAGTATAATTTATAAACAACAAATGTCTACAATCAGCTGATCAATTTTAGAATATTACATTATTGTACATGTGCTTTAACTATATTAGTAATTCTGTGTATGTAATACTATTTTATTCTCGGTCACAATTGCTTCCTAACATTTACCATTTGTTCAGGTTTTTTCTCAATTTTTCACCTTTATATATATATTGTTGTCAAAGCATCACTATCAACTTGAACTCTTCTCGGAATTGTTTTTTCGTTAATAAATGGTTTATTGTTGCTTACAGATATAGATACATTAAATTTTCTTTTGTATTCTACCTTCCCAATTTCCAATTTATTACAGTGGCTGCACCCATCCCCATTATTTTACCTTTCTTTTTTTCTACTTTTATTCTCTACAAAAATTCATTTCTAGACAACAAACTACTTCCTTTTGACTCCCGTTCCACATTGATAATCAATTTAATTATTAATTTCATCATAGACACATTGTCTTAATATAAAACATCAAATGTATTTAAAATATTAAATATATGTATATTTTTTTATTTCTTTAAACCTTATAAATAATTATTGTGGTGTTATATTATTTTACAATCAACAAACAAAAAAAAATGATTGAATTTAGAGTAAAAATATTTATTATGAAATGTATAGAGAATATTATTTTGGAGGGAATCTCATAGTTGTTTTTTAAATTGTGAACTATTAAAAAAGTTGGTTATTTAAAGTTGGTCATAAAAAAAAAAAAAAGTTTTTGGTGCGCTATATATCGAGCTGTATATTTAAAATAATACAAAAATCCTTAATAAGTTATTACCTCACTAAAATTTAAACACGTATATCTTCTTATTCTTCTCTTCTACTAATACTATTCTTTATAAAATATGTAATAAGACCCTTTTCCTTAAACCAGAGACACGCAATTGTGGAAGCGTGGAATGCCTTAATTACCATAACTCTGGATCATACACTTTATCTTCATTCTACCTTCAAACTAACTATATACTTATGTATTGATCAATTTTTTGTATTATATTGCAATTCAATTCAGGTAGAAGACTTCTGTGTATTTTGTTTTAAATGAAGTTCCTACACACAAGTAATATAACCATGCGAGAGAAAAGAAATGTTAATAACAAGAAACTATTAAGAAATTATGTCTGACCAACATCTACATAAATAAGAGTGTAATATTAGTAATAAATAATAATATCTTGATAGTTTAAATATTTAAAAATAAATAATGTTGAGAATCTTATAATATTATGTAAATTATCTATATTTTGAAATTGAAAATGTGGTTTACTACCTGCCTATTTGAAAATCAAAATATGTTGTTTCTTTATAGGTATTTAATGGGAAGAGATGTAATACATTATAAATGCTTTAAATGTATTAATATTCAAAATAATACATTTCATATAATATTTACTCTTTAAATTTAAATTAAATCATTATGCAATTATCCAAGTGTAACTCAAATTATTTGTTGTTGGGTATTTTAAATCTTAAACATTTCAATTAGGAATGTATTTAATAATTTATATCCTACTTAAATTGTATAACATTGTTATTAGGTATACTACTTTATTTACTTAGACAATTATTTACTGGCAGAAAATTATAAAATAGTTCTTGATACAATTTAACCCTAATGGTTTATTTTTTTTTTTTCAGAAACAATTACTTATTGGTGGTGCTGCATCTGGATCTATTTTAATTATTCCTATCTGGGTTTTATATGACTTAAAGAGTTTGCCACGAGCATAATAATTTTAACTATTATTTATGTTACATCTTGATAAAATTAGATATGTAAAATGTGAAATATATTTTCTATAGAATTAAAATAAAATGCTACTGTTTACTAAATGGAAAATTTATATTATTTATGAAAATTTAAAGCCTTATATGTATCATGTTAAGTTTAATTATCGATTCACCAATTTTATTCATTACCCAGTTATTTGCTGGAAATCATACCGCATACTAGATATTTTTAATTTGTCCACTCAAAATCTAATTTCACACAAATATTTATCTAACAATAAAATCCTTGTCATTAGCTAGTTCAACATTTTATGGTTCCTTCTCAACTTGCTTAGCAATCATAAGTATTTATGATTCGATCTACCACACATAGGTTCTTTTAAATCTTTTTCAATTCTTTATATACTTAAAAACCAGGATCCTTGAAATTTTCTACTTATTCCTACACAATATTAAGGTCGATTCTCTCTCTCTTTTTAATTAACTAATAAATATATTATAAAACATATTCATTTTAATGTTATTTTTAAATTTTACTTTCAATTAAATAATGAAAATGAACCTTTTTTGTTTAAAGAATTGTAAACTAGATAGTTAACAGCAGTTGGTACTGAAAATCTAACAATATAAAAAAATAAAATATAAATTTATTATCATATATTTTAATTTTTTTTTTTTCCATAATAAATTTTACTCAAAAATACCTATTCAATATTTATGACTCTAAAATGTTCAACATATGTTTTGTATTATCTAAATAAATAATAAAACCATATGAAATTCATTAAAAATAGTTATGATAATAGATACCAATATCTAATATAATAAACCCAACATTTTAATTAAATATATTATTAATATATTAATATTATTAAATATATTATTAATTTAATAATGATATTAGACAAGCTAACGGTATTACTAATTTATTAATTCCATGACTTGTCATGAATATTATCAAAAATAATACCTAATAAATAACACTATTTTCTCAGACCTTTTAATATATGACCTTTAGTTTACATTCTTTGTTTATCATATAACTAAATTAATTACAAAATATTTTAAAATGATAACAAATATTAATAAATTTAAAAAAACAGCTTATCAAGAAGACCTTCAATATTTAAATCACCAATCACATAACCACAATGTTTAGTCTTTATCATGACATTAATAATTAGCACTTTTAAAGGGAAATTTCTTATCGTAAGTATTCATCCCCAACCAAAACCAAGGTTTATTAGTTACAGCTGGAACAACTGGAAAATAAAATAACGTACTTCCATATTATATTTCCATTAAACAATTAAATAATAATCAATTCAAATTCAAATGTCAATAGGTACGTTTAAAATTCACAGCATGATTTATTGGTTTTACTGCAGGTGCGTTCCTAAGGGCTCCCCCCCGGGAGGCATTAGCTGTGTGATATTCTTTTTTGTTATACAAAATTTCCAAAATTCTTAATTACAAATGCACTGTTCCAGATTCCATAAAGATGATTCCGGATCTTGGAAATACTTTGATTGAAACAAAAATGACACTTCTAATTTATAAATTGTAATAAATATTCTCTCAAGAATGATAGAAAACTAAGTGAAAATAATAATAATAAGTATGTCCGTATTTTTTTTTTATCAATCATTAAGTGGGCCTCAGCCGATCAGTAATACTGACAGTATTATTGATCGTGTGAAGTGAATACCGATGTACTGTCAGTATAGTAAAACGATACTGATGATTGATCGGAATTTCGGATGTCGAATCGTCAATATTTCTTTACTAATGATAATATTGATGATGTGTGGTGATGAATGATATTTCATCAGTATTGATATCGAAGCAATGGAGGACGCGCGTGAATGTATAAGCGCGAACGACAATTCCGTGATTTTATTTCTAATTATAAAAATTTTAATTGTTTATGGGATGTTCGTAGCAAGGAAGCACACGAAAACAATTTTAGAGGAAATAATGAAAAATATTAACTTTATTAAATCATGACCCCTACAATCCAGGCTTTTTGAAGTCCTTTGCAAAGACATGAAAATTGATCGAGTACAGCTTCTTTTGCAGACTAAAATCAGATGGCATTCACGAGGCAAAATTCTTTAACGTTTTTTTGAGCTAAGAGACGAAGTTCGAGTATTTCTTCTTGAAACAAGGTTTGTGGACTTGTTAACTGATTTTTCTTGGCTTTTTCGGATAGCTTACTTGGAATTTATATTGATATTTTCCATGTTGAGGATAAAATCGAAGCAACAATAAAAAAGTTTGAAGTTTGGGCAAAACGTATTGAAAAAAACTCTTTCTGTAATTTTCCGACATTACAAGTCTTTTTGGAATCGCAAGTGAATGTCTATCACAGGAGGTAAGGAGTGAAATATCTGAACACTTGTTAAGCATGGCTAGAACATTTA
Organism: Cinara cedri; assembly: GCA_902439185.1. Classification (NCBI taxonomy): domain Eukaryota; kingdom Metazoa; phylum Arthropoda; class Insecta; order Hemiptera; family Aphididae; genus Cinara; species Cinara cedri. The sequence continues at coordinate 2,262,819 of CABPRJ010001428.1, forward strand.
GAAACTATTTTTATCAACTTGACCCAAACAATGTTTGGATAAGAAAAAATTCCTTTATCTGTAATATTGAAAAAAAAATAATATCTCTCCAAACAGGAGCAAGATGAATTAATTGATCTGGTAAATAACAGAACGATGAAAAACTAATTGATTTTTAGATATCAGTTCAAAATGATCAAAAACAACTGGCCGAGAAAGCTTTAAGATATTTTATCCCCTTTTGCACAACATATAGACGTAGACAAGCTTTTTCTTCCTACTGCTACATGAAAAACAAATATCGTAATAGACTTAATGTTGACGCTGATTTAAAAGTTAAAATATCCAGCTTGCAGTTAAAGATGGACGAGATTATGAACTAAAAAGAAAGGTTTCACTCGTCTCATAAAGTTCGAAAATTAATGCAATAACTAATTTATGTAACTTATAATTAAATTATAAAAGGTAATTTGTATGGTTAGGTAGTAATGTTGTATGTAAAGTCAAGTGTTAAATCAAATAAATCTCTTTGTATTGTATTTTTTGAGAAAATCTGGGTTTATAATGTTTATATTATTACAAAAAGTTACTTATGAAAAATTAAAATGAATCATTCAATTAGTTTTTTTCATTTTTAATCTAACAAAATTGAAAATTAAGTATTCACAAATATGGGATTCCCCGTCCAATTTGAGTTTTAGCTAGAGATTCGTGGCTCAATGCTAATTGGGAACCACTGATCTATACTGACCGTGTGAGTACATTGTCAGTAATGTAAATACTGTCAATATTTATACTACTAGAATTAATGATCGTGTGAGGCCCGCTTTAATATTATTAATAAGATTTAATTATTTCGCCCACCCCCTTTGCCACATAAGTCAAGATCTGGAGATGACTCTGTTTTACTGTGTGCTTTTTTTTTATAGTTGTGAACAACTTTTCTATCAGAAATATAAATTGTATCATTTTTTCTGAAAGCAAATATTATTTAGTTGGGTAGGTCATTCTTTGATTTCTAAGTGGTTTTAAAAATTTGGAAAAAAGTATCGGAATAATAACAAATATTTACGGTTCTCCGCATTGTTAGTTTTATTTATTGTTTTAATTTTTTGTATATTATGTTGTCTACCACAAATATTGCTTTAGTTAAATAGTGCCAAGAAAATGTTTTCGTTATATTTTGGATTTAGACGTTCACAGTCGTTTTCTTGATTTTGCAAATTTAAAAAAAAAAACGTTGAAAGAATGGAAAATTTTACAAAAATAATAATTTTATATTTTAAATTTTGTTATATTGTGGTAATTCAGTTTAAAATATTCCTAAAGAATTAACATAAAACTCGTATTTAAAATTTTTGGACGTGGTGAAATTTTTAAAGTATTTGAGCCGTTTTAATTTTACAAATTTTATTCGTAATTTTTTTATCGGTTATCTGTGGGTAAAATTGTTAAATTAAATAGAAAGACTTGTGCTTGTGAAAGATGTACTTTGTGGTAAAACAAAAAGTTAAGTATACGCAATGAATAGTATTTTTTTTATAAAGAAATTGTAATACCAAATTTTGATGAAAATCGTTCGAGTAAAAATGACGTGAAAAACAAACAAAACAAAATAAATTTTTCAATTTGTTTTGTTTTGATCATAAATGTATATATATATATATATACCTATTGCCGATTTAAGAACGATGGTGAAGTCAGAATTGAGCAGCTGACCTAGTTTTGAAAATCGAAATTATTACGACTTTTTAAAATATGTATAATAAAATTTCGCTCCAAATCGGTTTTCGTATTTTTTTATTTAATGATTTATAGTAGCTTGCAGATATAAATAAAATAACTTTGTACCTTACCTTCCCTAACTAGTAACCATTATAACACTATGAGATTACCGCATAGATAATAAAGAATAATACTTTTATTATCTATAGATTACCATCGTAAAAAATGATAATATACTAAGATTCATTTTATACCACGGTTGTAGATAGTATAGTATCTAGTATCTACTAATAACCGCGGTTGCCAATAAATTATACACCATATTTTAATAACACGTGTTGTTATTTGTTATAATTGGTGTATCTAACTATTTTTAATTTTTGTATAAAAGACATGTAATTATTTAAAGTACTAGGTATGTCGTCAACGACATTAGCACCATCTTTAAAATGGGAATCGTTAAATCTTTCGGATGTTGTATTTAACACGATCAAAAATCATTTCAAATTCAAATGCATGACGCCAATTCAGGTAAGTAATCGTACAAACTTATTATTTAAACCATGGATGGACAGATAAGATACTATAAAATATAATTTAATATTGATTGGCAATATAATTTCATTGTATTATATTTTAGGTATACCAAAGTATTTTAAACCGTAATAATAATACATTTCCACAACTTTTGATATTTTGGTTATGGTTACTAAATAATAGTTACCTTATAGTTTATTATAATATTTTTTAAAATGTGTACTTAGTTACTAGTGTACCTTTATGGAAATACTTCTATCGTGGCACTCTACCTAGTTCTAACTATAGATTGCAAACAATCGATACATTTGTTCTGTTAATTTTGCTAATTTCGTTCAATGTGTTTTGTAACAAATTTTGAATTTTGTTGAACATAATATCTATATATTACCTATTTAATTTTATTTGTTTTACTTGTAGAGTCCTGATTGAAATGTAATTATTTTGTACTTGTAACAGTTAATAAATGCAATTTATTTGTTTAGGTTGAATCTATAAAGAACATTTTAGAAAAAAAAAAAGATGTTGCTGCAGAAGCAGTCACAGGTAGTGGAAAAACTTTGGCATTTTTAGTGCCAATGCTAGAATTGATTTTAGTAAGTTAAACACATTCACTATATTTTTTTTTGGTACCTTTATATCAAGTTTAGCACCTTAACATTTTTAAAATATGTTTTTTGTTAGATATGACGTAATGCAATAGTGGAAAATATTAACTACCACAAAGTTTATTTTAAAACGTTTATATAATTACAAGACAAAAACAATGGCGTAATAATAATTTGCTGCTTATATTTAGTTTTTGATTTATGAGTCTTTTAAATTGCCTGATATTACACACAATGCGCCCTGTCTGGTGTAATAAGCTCATCATTTTTACTGTAGGCCTGGTCTCGAGTCTTTTTTTTCTACCTTGTTACTTATCCCACATTATGCGTATGCCTAAAATCACGAATTTCACAACTATGTCTGTTGTACAAATACTGACTTATTTTTAATTTGTTGATAGCAATAATGAATTCGGCAAAATAACCTAATAGTGATAGAAAAGTGTATTTCATTTTTACAATTGTTTGTTCTGTGTGTTATATATAGTGATATCTACAGTTTTCAAATCGTTATAATTCCTAAAATAATAGTTTTTGAAAAATTCTGACTACACCATATTATTAGTATTAAAAATCCTGTCTATTTTAAAAATATTTTGTTTTTTAAGGTTTTGAAGTGTTCTTCCTTCTACCTTCCCGCAAAGATAATCAAAAATTTTGAACATTTGTGTAAAAAAAAAACAGTTTTTTTCTAATCTATATTTTTTTCTTTTTATTTTATATAAATATATAATTATATTACTTGTAAAATTATTTTGTTTATTAGAAACGCAGTGATCCATTAAAAAAACATGAAGTAGGAGGCCTTATCATATCTCCTACACGAGAATTGGCTACCCAGACGAGCCATGTCTTGGATGAATTTTTAATTAATATTGATAATATAACACAAATGTTAACTTTAGGCGGTAATCCAATAGAAACAGATGTCAAAGCATTTAATAAGAATGGAGCAAATATTTTAGTGGCAACCCCTGGACGTTTGGAAGATTTATTAACAAGAAAAATACCAAATTTCCATTTACACAAATCATTAAAATCATTAGTATGTAGTAAAATATGTAATCTTATTGGAATTATTGAATATTTTTATATTTATAGGAAATGCTGGTGTTGGATGAAGCTGATAAGTTGTTAGAGTTAGGATTTGAAAAATCTATAAATACTGTATTACAATATTTGCCTACTCAAAGAAGAACTGGATTATTTTCAGCTACTCAAACTAAACAAGTTGCAATGTTGGTTAAGGCAGGACTCAGAAATCCTGTAATGGTTATTGTTAAAGAAAAACATTGCTTAAACCCAAAAAGGTAATAATATTTAAATGTTATGTTTGTAAGGCACATTTAATAATTATAAATTATTATTTTCATTGTTTTTTTAGCAAACAAGTTGAATCTGTATCTACACCTTTAGCATTACAAAACTTCTATACACTATGTGACGCTGATAAAAAGTTTGCATACTTAGTAACGTTTTTAAAGAAACATGGATTGAATTTGAAGTATATGTTATTTTTATCGACCTGCGCCTGTGTCGAATATTTTTCAATAATTTTAAGAAGGTAATATAGTATAAGAAAGACACCATTGAATGTCATTGTTATGCGTGCAATAAATATTTTACAGTTTAATACCTGAAATTAATGTATTCAGCTTGCATGGAAAAATGAATAACAAACGGTATAAAATATTTGACTTATTTTGTAAAGCAGATAGAGGTAAATATAAAAATGTTATAAATGTAATTTTTTTTTTTTTAAACATTTTATTTTATTTTAGGTATTTTGCTATGCACAGATGTTATGGCCCGTGGTGTTGATATACCAGAAGTCAATTGGGTGATTCAATATGATCCTCCTAGTAATGCTTCTTCTTTTGTACATCGTGCTGGCCGAACAGCTCGAGTTGGTAAAAATGGCTCATCATTAGTTATGTTGATGCCAAATGAAGATGCATATGTACATTTCATTTATTCAAATCAAAAAGTAAAATGAGAATTTCAAATAAAATATTTAAAAATAAATTCATTATGTTAATATTTTTAGGTAATATTAGACTTAATGCCTCAAATAGAAGTTAACAATCTAGATGAAGTTATAGATAAAGTTAGAAAGCGTCAACTCAAAGATAGAACATTATTTGATAAAGCTAATAAAGCATTTGTTTCTTATATTCAAGCTTATTCCAAACACGAATGTCATTTATTATTACGTATAAAAGGTAAGCTTCTCAGAATTAGATAATCAGAATCGTATTTATTGGTAACCAGTCATATCTATCTTGTGTAGTGGCTCAAGCTTGCTATTAATTTAATCATATCAGTTTTTATTTTAATATTATCTTTACAGTCGACCAAAGTATTATGTAATGATTATTGTGAACATTGAAGGGGAAGGGGTTGGGAGTTATATTCCCACTTCCATGGACTTAAAAATACAGCATTTATGATTTATATTAATTTAATCTTGAAATGTATATAATTTAGACAAGTTCCAAGAAAAAGCTTAATTAAGTGAATAAAAGTTGGCTTTTAAACTTAAAAATATGTTGGTTTAGGTATATAGACTAGTTAAACTAACTTGTAATATTCTACAATGTATTTATAATTATTAATTTTATATCATACCCTGCCATTATAATAATGTTTATTTAGGTTGTCATTCTATTGCTTATACTTCATTATAGTTCAGTTTTAAATATGTATCTATACAATTTAAACAAAAATAATATATTAATGCATCTAAATTATATTATACTTCTAATTATTTGTTAATAGATTTAGAATTTGGTAAACTTGCGACTGGTTTCGGTCTTTTAAGGCTACCAAAAATGCCAGAATTAAAAAACAAGGTTGTTACTGATTTTGTTCCCGTTGATATTGATTTCAATTCTATTAAATATCAGTAAGTATTTACTTGGTATTTTAAAAAAAAAAAAAAAACATGAAACAGTATTCATAATATTTGTATCATTATGTATTGTGTACTAGAAATAATGAAAGGGAAGCATCAAGACAAAAAAAATTACAAAATTACATGGAAACTGGAATTTGGCCAGGTCAAATAAAGCATAAAAAAGGATTAAAACAAACAGTTGCATGGGTTGATGCCAAACAAAAAAAATTAGAAAGAAGAGAAAAACGTAAAAGGAAAAAAGAATTGAAAAAACAAATGGAATTAGAAGGGAAAGCTAAGATGAGGAAAAAACGAGAACAGGCATTCAGTGAAGAAGAACTTAAGGATTTAGCTAAAGATATTGCTTTGATGAAAAAATTGAAAAATAAAAAGGTAATATTTAAATATTTCAAATACACAATCATATTTTTAATATATTCGTATTGTATATTTAATTACAAACTATATCATTTGGCACACATATGTGATTACCATGTTTAACCATTTGGTTAAATGTGGTTTCTAAAATTTAAAATATATTTATTTAGGTATCAGAGATGCTTAATTTATATTGTAAATTCTAAGTATACGTGGACATTTTCCAAATTCAGAACCAAACAAAAATCATTTCTATATTTGAAGTGTAAGGAAATCATACAAAATGTTATCTGTTATTTTTCCTTCGGTTCATTGTGGTTTTGATTCATCTAGAGAAAGAAAACTAAATTCTAAATGATTTGAAATTTCACTGTATCTCTATCAATAATAATATATTTTAAGATTTAATATATTATTAATTTTTAAGTTTGAGTTTAAATTAAAATTTACTTACCAAATGGTTTCCCATTTCATTATTTTTATTCTATAGCATGAGTGGTTAAATATAGGAATGCGAGGATCTTTTTCCTAAACTTATTTTGTTTAAAAATGACATATATCTAAACAATTATATAATATTATGTTTTATTTTTTAAATTTACATTTAAAAAATTAAAAATAAAATTGTATTAGAGTTAGGAAGAATCCAATCAGAATAATAAATAAAACCTAAAATATATAAATTTCAAAATAAAAGCTATTAATTAGTTTTAAATATATACATAAAAAAAATAAAAGATTTTTGACTTCAAAAGACTAAAATAAATAAATAAATAAGCTTAATTATCAAATAAAATAATCAAATTATTATAGTGTTATGCTAAAATGTTTAATTCTTTTTGGAGGGTATGAATTAATACTCTTAATAGTCTTGTTATGTATGGTATGGTAATTAATTTGTATAACATATTTTAATATAATATAATATATAGTACTTTTTAGTATGTAATATGATACAATAATTCATACATGATATAATAAAGTCATAGTATACATTTTTTTTTAAGGTTTATATAATATGTGTAGGTTACCAAATATCTTTAATAATTTCTTGAAAGTTTTTAACACAAAATGGTCTATTTATATGTTGGAAATAGAAAAATGAATGCCAATTGGCAACTTTACAACTAACTTTGAATGTTGAAATTAAATTGTAAATCACAGTTTAAAAGGTCATAAATAAAAAAAACATAGTACAAGTATTCTTGATACTATATTAGATATAATTGATTTGTATAGAAATAATAAAAATATTATAAATCAGTAATTTTTGATTGTTAATATCTAATGAATAAAAATAAATCTATCATTACTTAATATAACTAAACTTTATTGGATTAAAACCCAATCCATTTAGTTACATTTACATTTTAATAGTTTGTATCCTTTTTTTTTTTTTGTTATAATTAAAATTATATAAACGACATTAACAACTAGTATTTTTCTATATATAGCTAAACAAATAATTGTAAATTGTTTAATACTAATTATAACCTATTTGTCAAAACCTTGATTTCAATTTTATGTTTAATATTTGTTAGATGCATACAATAAGTTGTCTTTTCCTTAAATTTTAGATAAACATAAAATGATTAACTTTTTTACATGTTCTAGGTAAATTAATAAAATATGGTAATTTAAATGAAATAAGAAAATAATTTGTGTTTTAATTACAAATTAAATTTGAAGTAATTGAATCTGAAATAATTGTCCTATTACATACTAAGTTACAGATTTAATCAAATATACAATACTTTAGAGATTTAATTGTATAAGTATTGTTAAAATATACACAAATTATTATTTTTTATTACAATATATATTTATATTTTTTCAGATATCTAAGGAACAATTTGATATGGAATTTGGGGGAGAATTGTAATAAGAATTATTTATTTGTTTAATAATACAATCAAAAAATAAAAACCTGATTATTGTAACAAATTTTTGTTGTATTTTATTTTGTCTATACTGGGTATATTAACTTCAACAATTTAGTACTTTATTTAACCATATATAATATGTTTTCTAGTTTCTAGCAAATGTACAATACATAACTAACATATTTTCCTCTATAATAGCTTATGTTATGTTATGTTTAAAATCTAAATATTCTTTCTTAAATAAAAACAAGTATTTTAATATAATTTAATATTTTATTGTATTGTATATATGGAGTTATCTTCAAAGTGGAACTGCTGGGAACAAAAAATTATACACTTGAAAGAAAAATGTGTTTTTAGGTACTACCAGAAAAATTTAAAAATTTAACTTGCTTCTAAATCATATTTAAAGTATTTATTATTATTAAACGATTATTATTTAATTGTATATTCATAAATAACTAGTTTTATTATTATTTTGAGTACAAATATGGTTAATTTAGTTTTATCATATTCTAAGAATGAATTAGTAAGCAAATTGAGGGTTTTAATTAATATTCTAAAGTACAAATCCAAATTTTATTTCTATTTTGCTCAAATGCTCTAATAATAGTTAGATAATATTTTTATCTTTTATATCGGGTGTGAAGACTATTAGTTTCAAAACAAGAAGTGAGTACTAAAATATTGAGTTTTTATTTAGTATTTGTATAATTTTAATAATATATATAATGGAAAACAAATTGTTATAACAGATACCTAACATTTTAAAGAGATTATTCTGTACAATCATTCTATTAGAATAATTTTTTTAAAGATGCAAAATTCAGTTGTTGGTAATAAATAGTGTTAGTTCTTTGGACCACCGGGCTTCATGTACAATTAACTCGCAATCTGGTCCTAATTAAGAGATAAGCAATAATGTTTTTTAAAAGTGCATGGCATATTTAAAAAAATTAAAAAGTAACTTAATAAAACTGTGGGAAATAATTCTGATAAAGGTTACAAATAAGTTACCAAAAGTTTAAAATTAAAATTTGTGGGAAATGTTGTATCCTCCAAATTGAAACAGGCATTTTTATAGTATGCTGGTATTAGTTGCATATTTCAATGTTGATAGTAAAGAAAAAAAATATGTAAATAATTGTTTTTATGTAATCATATTTTGTGTATCATATATGTAGAAGTCAATTTATAAACAAAAGCAATATATTATGTATTATTGTTTAACTGACTTAACTAAATAGTTTATTTTATTAAAAAATAACAAATATTTACAATATACACCTGTCCAAATTATTGTCTTAAATTTTAAAATGATTGAACATACAATATCTCAGACCAAAACTAACACCTCTTACATAACTTCTAATTTTTAATTTTTTAATAAAGTTAGAAGTGAATAAATAACCTTTTGTAGGTACTTTATCTATACCAAACTCAAATTTCATAAACATTTATGTACTTATTTATTTCAAAAATTTATGACTGTAGGCACTTCAATAAAGATTACATAATAACAATTAAATAACAATAATATATGGTGACATAATATAAAAGGAAGAGGAGGGACTATTTATTAAGAATGGAAAGAGCTTAACATGTGATGGATAGGGTGATTAGGTTACCATGGGAAGTAGAGTGAGTTGGAGCAATGAACAAATTTGAATTACGGGTGTTAAAGGAGAGAAAGCTGAAGGAAATCTCAATGATCTCAAGCAAGTCAGGTGCATACAGAAACCCATTAAGGATTACAAAAATAAAATCTTGATCCATTTTAGGGTGACGGAAGCAATGTTTAAGAATGTTTAAATCATTATGTAAGGAAGTATAGTTATGGTATGTGCAAGAAAACTTGAGAACATAGACGTTGTGTGCTTAAAATTTGTTTTGTATGTATTTAAGCTTAAGTAGGGCTTTAAGATGAATGAATGCCAGGTAGGTATGCAAAGAACCGAGTGGTAAGTGAGCAACACCTAAGTTGCAGTAATAAAGCCAATAATTTTTAAAGCTCTACTAATGGTGGTATCGATGTGGAGCTTAAAACTAAGAGTTGATGCTGAGATCTTTAATGTACACGACTTTCTGAAGAGAGAAGCCATTAAGGAGATAAGAGTAATGGACAGGAGTAAGAAATCTAGAAAAGGTTATAGTGTGGCATTTACTGAGATTTCAGGAGAACTTAATGCGAGAGATCCAGGAAAAAAATTTTATAACTTGTATCGAAATCCTCCAATGACTTAATTTGTTGAAAAATCTTGTTATCATTAGCATAGAGTAAGAACTTACTCTGGAAACATACTAAGGGATAAAATTGACTAAAATATAAAACAAAAGTGAACTTAAATGACTACTTTGAGTGACTCCAGAAGTAACATTTGAAATTCCAGCAAAATCAACAAATTGTTTATGGGAGAATTAATGAGAAGACTGGTCAACAGAGTCAAATAAAAAATCTGTAATAATGATATCAACTTACTAGTAGAGTCCAAAGCAATCATGTATGAATAAAGATAAATAATTTGTACTAGAAATAGTGGACATTTCAGCTGAATCCATGTTGTTGAGGAATTAGGATTGGTTTCAGAGAATGTTTAATACACACTTGTAGATTAATAGATCAAAGATTATATATTGTATTTTTTTTTTAAAAAAACTAATAATTGTGTGAATGTACCACTGTTGTTGATAGGAAGTTGGGAAACTAGCATACATATAATTAATTAATTAATATCTGTAAGAAACGAAAAACAATTTAGGAGAAATTCATTTATATATGATTTAATTGTCTGTAATATTAATGGTTTCCTTTAAAATTTATATATTAACTCTTATAAAAAAAATACTGTATTACAGTTTACTTTTCTTTTTACACCATTTAGATCAACTTATAATAAACTTCCTGTTAATTTTTCAAGAATTTCTATTTGGCCAAATAGTGATATTATTCAGTAAACACGTAGTACCTATCAAATAAAAAATAAATAAAAACTCTCAAACATAAAATGTCTATAAATAACTCAAAGGATAGCATGATAAATATTATTACATATAGAAAATGTAAGTATAAGTTATCTGTCAAAATTACAAGTCTATGGATATTTTTAACAGAATTAAAAAAAAAAAACACAAAATTAAAATAATGAAATCATTAGTTCCATTAACTATTTTGTTCTTCCTATGTTTTTTTTGATTTTGTTCAATTATTAAGAAAACAACACAAAATATTTAAAAAAATATTACTTGTTCACCAATAAAATTATAAATGTAACAAATGACAATTTTTGTTGTTGTTTGATTAGCCATATTTTTGGGAGAAAACAAAGCGTACAAATTTAAAATAATTCTTTTTGTTGTCCTTTTCCAGTTATCCCCAATTTTTTTGTAAAATCAACAAATGATCTTTCTAATGCATTAACTAAATAAAATTATCTTAATTGCCAGAATTACAGAAAAGGTACATTAGTATAACATTAGTATATTGGACCAAGTTTTCATTTCGAATGTTTACAAACAAAAAAAAATTAAAATGACCATAGTAAACCAATAGTTCATTCGCTCTGTTCCGAATCAAAAATCAGAAATGGAACAACAAATTAGTTAAATTAAGATTTCACTAATTATATAATCAAGAAATACAAATTACAATAATAGATATAACCGTACTTTTAAATGTTGTACTTCATAGTTTATATATTATTTTATTCTTTCTGTTTATAATAAATAATTGTAAATCACAAATATAGAAATTGAAAAATAATATTGTTATTACAGTGTTAAAATTTAAATTATACTAAAATATAGGCATATTACGATATCAAACCATTTTGCATCCAACGTTAATTTTAGAATTTTATTATTATTTATACAATCACAATAATATTGTGATAATATAATTATTATACTACAAATTGTGTTTTTGTAATTTTTTAATAATCTTTAACGGATATAATTACAAATTTAAATTAAGCATAACAAACAAGCTGGTAGGGGTGTGGTATAACAATATTATTTTCTTTGGAAATTTGGAATAAAAAATCATGTTCGTTGAAAAAAGCGGGCCTGGTAAATAATGGAATAACTTCGTTTCAAGGTTTTAAAAACTCTCATGGAAGAATAAACACGACAGGAGGGGAAAAATTGTTGATGACGTAACGTCAAAACTACGCCATTTCACTTCGTCAGGCCGTCGGCGTTCTCTTTTGGTCGTCGCGCGATAACATAAACAAACATTAATTTCGCATCCCGACTTTTTTTTTATCGGCGAAATCGTACATTACCATTACCTTCGAGGTTTATCCCGCAAATGCCCACAACCGTATCGCTCTTGCCGGCCAAGTATCGTTTCATTTTTATATTGTAAAGTAGATTTCGTGCGGTAACCACTGACAGTAGCGATACTGCCAGAGTGTTCACGACGCACACCTAACTGACAACCTCCGTAAACGTAGCGAATCAAGAATGGGCGAAAGCGATAAATTAAACATCGACAACATCATATCGAGACTGCTGGAAGGTAAGCCGTGAAAAAATAACAACATTGTTATAATTCTCAATTTTGGTGCCTTTTGCCATTGTCGCCCTCATTCAGTCCTTCTATAGATGGTTGCTGATTTATTTTGTTGTATTTCGACAGTGCGTGGTGCTAGACCCGGCAAGAACGTGCAGCTCTCAGAAGGTGAAATCAAAGGCCTGTGTTTGAAATCGAGGGAGATTTTTTTATCCCAACCTATACTGCTAGAACTCGAAGCACCTCTGAAAATATGTGGTGAGTAAAATATTTTATAAGTACAGTTTGTATTTTATTAGTTCTTTATTAAGGTTATGTTATGTCATTAACACATTTTTCTAATATCATTAGAATGTATATAGAATTCATGTTAATGATTTTCTATTGGGGTTTTGTAGTCATTCACAAGTGTGTCTGGGTGTTACTAGGATATTTTAAACTCTAATTTGGTGTTCAAAGTTATCCATTAGTGTGGATTTGTGTCAAACACAAATACATAAATCTAGTGTTTTTCATAACATTCATTGTGATAATATTGGCTGTAAAGCGAACCAAAAAATGTAGTAATACCCAACTCGCATGCACATTATAGTCATGCTGCAACAAAAATGATTACATTAAATAAAAATGCACAACAGTGTGATCTGCTTTAAAGTTAAAAGTTGATTTAAATAAATAATAATAATATCTAATGATAACACTGGACCACAAATATCAATAATTCATTTATTTACATAGAATACGTATATATATATATATATGGAGTGTCTATCTTCATAAATATTTTGTAAAATCTTTATTCTAATGAGATTTTCTGCTTTTAAATAGGTAGGTAGCTTTTGTTATGTAAAAAAGTATCCATTTGCCTATTATCAGGTTTAATATGACTTGTAAACAATTACAATTTTCTCATATTATGCTAATGCCTTTTTTCAAGAAGTTACAAGTCTTACTTTTATACCTACGCACTTACTAATATTATATAGGTAGGTATTCCACAGTACTACATAATATTAATTTATAACAATATAGTATATACTTATGAATGAATGGCTATGAGAAAGAATAATATATAATAATAATCTTGTTTTTATAAAATATATAAGTAATTTTCATCATAATAATCAAAGCAGTATTTTCCAACTGGTGTTCCGTGGAACCCAAAGGTTTAAAATTAAATAAATTAAAAAAAAAAAATGTATTATCTTTCTCTAATTAAAAGTATTTAATATCTGCTTTTTTTTTTTAACAAATTAGACTTATATTATGCCAATTGTATACTGTTATAATAATAAGATACAACTTAATAATATGCTTGAATTCACCATAAAGATTACTTAAAATAACTTATATTTTTATTATTTAACTCTCAAACTCTTCAAGTTATTAATTTGTTTATAATTTTATAATGTGATTAAAACTAAATAAATATTTAAAAAAAGAAGGTAAATTTTAAGTAAATTTCATGACTTATTCAAATATGCTTTCAAAATTTTTTTCTAACATTAATAATAATACGACTGACAAAATATTGATGGTTTTAGTAAAAAAAAAACTTGGTTTTAATTGTTACTCATAAATAGGTTGATGAGAGGAAAAGTCTTATCATTGAAATGTTAAGATATAAGATGTTAAAGTATTTCATATTGTTTACCTTAATTTATATTTTATTGCTAATTGGGTCATATGAATAATAATTTAAATGTTACACAATTTTTTTTTCGAATTCTACTAAATTTGAGACAATTTAGAAAACCAACATCAATTCTCCTAAAAAAAAAAAAATTATGGTCACTTCTCACAATTAAAATTTTTTCTGTTTCTTTTTTATTATCAATAGCAGTCCTGTAATTTTAATTTTCTAAATTCTCTTAATTTCCTTGAAATACAAACTATTGTGTTTCATTTTTCAGTTACGAGTAGTATCATTATAAATAAAATAAATTGGTTTTACAAGAATATTTATAGTATAGTTTTTACCATTATTTTTTTCTAGGGGATATTCATGGTCAATACTATGACTTACTACGTTTATTTGAATATGGAAGTTTTCCACCAGAGTCTAACTACTTATTTTTGGGTGACTATGTGGACCGTGGCAAACAGTCTTTGGAAACAATATGTTTGTTACTGGCATATAAAATAAAATATCCTGAAAATTTTTTCCTTTTACGTGGTAATCACGAATGTGCTAGTATTAACAGAATTTATGGATTTTATGATGAATGTAAGTATTAAATGTATTTATTTTGTGATTTATGTTGTGTAATAATTGCTTTTCTATTATCTTAGGCAAACGGCGATATAATATAAAGCTATGGAAAATATTCACGGATTGTTTTAATTGTTTGCCTGTGGCAGCAATTGTTGATGAAAAGATTTTCTGTTGTCACGGAGGTCTTAGTCCTGATTTGCAATCAATGGAACAAATTAGGCGGATTATGAGACCCACAGATGTACCTGACCAGGGACTATTATGTGATTTGCTTTGGTCTGATCCCGATAAAGTAATAATTTTTATGTAACTAATCAGTAAAAAAAAAATAAAAAAAAAGTATAATAATAAAAAATAAAATGTTATACAGTTTACAATTTACACTTGCTTCTCAACAGAATTCAAATATCTTTTTCTAATTTAAATATGCATTTACTCAAATCTGTTCTGTTCTCTGTCTATAAGTAAAATATATTACTTATTAATTTAATGTTATATTGTTTAATTTATTCTATACTACTTTTAAGGATACCATGGGTTGGGGAGAAAATGATAGAGGTGTATCATTTACATTTGGAGCAGAGGTTGTGACTAAATTTTTGCATAAACATGATTTCGATCTCATTTGCAGAGCTCACCAGGTTTGTAAATAGAGTTAAATTTCACAAATTAGTAATTATTTCTTAAGTTACTAATAATATCTTTCATTTTTAATATAATAGGTTGTAGAAGATGGCTACGAGTTCTTTGCTAAACGACAGCTTGTCACTTTATTTTCAGCACCAAATTACTGTGGTGAATTTGACAATGCTGGTGCAATGATGTCTGTTGATGAAACTCTAATGTGTTCATTCCAGATTTTGAAGGTAATATTGTTATTAAATCAAATTTCAAGTGGTCGGGAATACTGTGCTATTTTTGAATTTTTACATAATTCTCTTCTATACCTTTTTTCAAAGAACTATAAAGATAAATTATATCATTGCTCTATTAGTTAAAAATAAATACATTAAGATTTTATTGTTTATTAATTATAAAATATAAAGTAACATCTAATAATAAGAATATAACTGTTGAATCTATACGGTAATATTTTCAATTCGGGGCGGGGTCACATTAAAAAATTATATCAACATACGCAAATCAAAATATTATGTTGTCTAACAAATATTTATTTCTATCATAGAATAATATCTAATTTCCTCGGTTTTCACCCCAACTCATCAATGACTTCTTCAGAAGTTCAAGACATGGTCTTATATATCAATCATATGGTCAATTTATTTAATTTATCCGGTGTAAATAATTACTTTTCAGTATAAAATGTAATAGGTACATTAATATAGATTAAAAATATTTACTTGTGACATAAAACTGTTAACCTCTTTCATAGTATTTCTCAAATAAGTTTCTACTTTTTATAAATTTAATAAAAACATTCATTCTGGAGTAACTGTTGGTATCAGCGGTGTAAATATATAGTTTTTAATAAAATGTGAATAGTTAGGTAAATCACTGGATTACAATTTTATGGTGCATAAATTCCATTTGGTAATTTATCATTTATATGTTGAAGTTTTAGTTTCCACATTTTAAGTTCTTTAAGAGAAGTAGACATATCGATAGAAGATAAATAGAATGAAACAAAAAGATAGAATGAGACAAAAGATTCTAAATCAGCTTTATAAAAATCTTCGTTGTTGTCAAATAAACAATTAAAACTTAAACAACATAGGTTTTATTTATATAATACAATATATTAATATTCATTGATTATCGACCTTCATGTTTGGGTTTGAACTAATTTCCAACTATAAATGTACTATGATAAACAATTTTTTAATTTTATTCATGTTTATACATTTTTACATAAAGTGAAAAAATACCAAAATTCTTAATATACCATGTGCTACTCAAATTTATTTAGTTTCCAGACCAAAGATCTAATAATATTGAACAAACATAAATATAATTAAAATAAAAATCTGAAAATAATAATAATAGCAATTAAAAAATTATATAACATAAAAAATGAGCTGATACTAGGGACGAGTGTTGCTACTGATGTAAGTGGATAGTTTGAAAGATACAAAAGGTTATATATGTTTTGAAAGGCTATAATATTTACAAATTTTTATTAAAATTTGATTTTAAAACTTTTATAAAAAAAAAAAAGTAATACATTACAATTTTTTTTTTTTTTTTTTTTTGGAACAGTAAGTATTATTTTTATAATGAATTTCCTATACATTTTTCAAGTATTTTTGTTGGGTCAAATAATTGTGTTCTCAAAATACTGACAAAATAAAAATATATATATATTTTTAAAATGTTCTCTGATCTGGTCTTTTTTTCTTTTTTTTTTTTTATTGAAGCAAAATTTCTGGTAGAAAATATAATGATCAAAAATTAAAATAATTTAATTGAGACACCTAATTTCATTTATCTGTGATCAGATATATTTGTATACTCTATTATCATTAAAAATATTTCGGATAACTAAAGTTTTAATAAAATACATCCCTTACCCTATTTCTAAGAATATCACTGCCATAATACCATTTATAACTGATAAGTGTAATATATAATCTATGTCCTTCCATAGCATGGAGGTATACACCCACTGTTGAAGATTTTCGACTACAGTGCTCTCTATAGTACAGTCTGAAATTTGCTACCTGTTTTTTTTTACAGTCTTGCTTATCTGTCTATTATAAAATCAATGGTTTGTGTAAAGAAATCAACATATTTTTTATAGCAATGACTTTTTAAAAAAGAATCTTCTCGACCATTATTGATTCCTATTAAAAAATTAATTTTAAATAAAAATATTTGTAATACTGAAACTATATATGTAAATAAAATGCATTAACTCTGTTAAGTAATATATGTTTTTAAAGTGAGTTGATTTTTAATTAAAATGTATGTTAAAATGTTAGTTAAAAAAAAAATGTGCATACAATTCCAATATTTCATAAAATTGTGTTTCACATTGCTTTGAATACTCAAACTTCATTTATATATTATTTAAATAAAGTAATATAATTTATAATAATTCAATTTTTATTAAACATTTTTAACTTTACAAAAAAATACTCTCAATATATTTTGAAT
Organism: Cinara cedri; assembly: GCA_902439185.1. NCBI lineage: Eukaryota > Metazoa > Arthropoda > Insecta > Hemiptera > Aphididae > Cinara > Cinara cedri. Next base: position 2,280,664 of record CABPRJ010001428.1, read on the forward strand.
AGGGTTCAGATGTTTATGCTGTTAAAATTTAATATGTATACATTTATGCACTAAAATTCATATAATATGTTTAATTAGAAAACAGAAAATTTAGTTGTAAAAATTATCAAAAGATGTACAAATATTAATTTTACCCTAATTATTTAATTTGTATTATTAGTTTTTTTTTTAATATTTCATATTAATTTTCAATTAAAGTGTGATACAATGGTTCCTTTTAATTTGTTCAAATGTCATGCTTAGTTCATTAAAATAAATAATTAAATAAGTAAATAGTTCATTACTAATTTAAATAAGTTTTTGAAAGGTTTGAAAATCTACCAAAATATGCATTTGTATTTTTAAAATTCTAAAATATGCAAAGTAATGATAATATTATTTGATTCAGTAGACCATGAATCAAATTTGTATCCAGATAAACAGATTTTGGATACATTGGATAAACTGAAAAAAAATAAGATTTCATTACCACCAGTACCTTCATTATGAATATGGTTATTTATTTTGTTTTTAACAGTTGAGACCAGCTGTGCTGTATGGTTTGGAGTAGAAAAAAAAAGTAGAACAGAATGAGTGTAGCAGAGATGACAATGATTTAATGTTTTAAGTGAATGAGAGGAGATAAAATAAATGTGAACATAAGTAGTAGCTTAAGCTAGGCTTCGATAGTAGACAAAATGAGTGAGATGTGTTTTGAGCATATCATGAGAAGGAAATTTAAAGCAAAAATCATTGTAATGATAATAAACAAATTAGGAAATTTGTTAAGAGGTAGACAAAAGAGAGATGGTTGGATGCGAGGATGATGGGTGTATGCAATGAAGGCGTAGTAGTAGAAGCCCCTTTTTTCTATGTATTTATTTTTTTTTTTTTTAACTTAAATATAGTATGGCATAGAATAAGATATAGAATTTGTTCATTAGTTAAGCATTATTTCAGAAAATTATAGAACATTACTTTGTAAAACCGTAAATTAACAAGTAGGAATTTTATATTTTAAGTAGATTTTTGGTAACTGGATAAAAAGAAAATAATGATGAAAATCATTCATTATTATAAATAATTTACATATTTTTTTAACAACAATAAATTGAACTGAAAGTATTATTTTATTTTAGTATAATTACTAAGAGAGAGAAAAAAAGGACATCTTAGGATAATGTGGGGCAGTTACTGTTATAGGTAATTTTGTGTATATCTGTAAGCAATGATACACCATTGCTTACTAAAAAAACGATTCTGAGCGGAATCAGTTGATAGTGATACTTTGTCAACAATATATATGCCCTATTATAGTAAAATAATGAAATAGGCTTTATATATTTTTTTTAATAATATTTGTTCTATATTATACTGATTTCCTAAATTTTTCATATGATAATTGAAAAATGACCTTTATTATAAAGTACCTCCCCACACCGATTTCTTTTCAGAAAAGTTGTCTACAGAAAAATAAACATCTTTGTAAAACCATAAGTTTTTCTTTGCTCTACTCAGAATCTAGAACATTTGAAAAAAATAAAAATCAATAATTATTGCCTTATTAAAAATTTAAAAATTTTTATTTATTTTTAAATGTCAATTTGTATAGAAGGAAAATTAAAATTAAAAATAATACTTTGACTTGTTTTATTTGTTTTAAAGACTGATAGATTCAAATACTGGAGGCGCATAAAATTCTATGATGCTAATGCATCTTTTCCATTGTCTAATTAGTAAGTCTTAATGGGGCAATAATTTAAGACCTTTTCCTTTAGATCTTTCATAGACTTATATTTTTAACAGCACGAACTTTAATATAGTTGAGTCCCAAATTATCTAAGTATGTTATTTCCTATGTTTGATAAATATTTCATTAACATATAGTATTCTAAGTTCTATTTAAATTTTATCTATGTTAGTAGCATGGTAAGGTGGGTTCATTATAAAATTTTCTTTTCGTGTTAGATTTTTATTAAACAGATAATAATTTGTTTGCAAACCACTTGGTTTACCATGTTATTTTTAATAAGCCAATTTACAATAGCATAAAATCGGATTACATATATTTTATGGTTTAGAAATAATTGTGTTGAAAAATATTTGATGTATAATTAAATTATTATTAAATTCTACAATTTGTATTTTAGGTTTTATTTTTTAAATTTGTATAAGTAAATCCATATTTAAAAAACTAAATTTTTAAATCAGATTTGTGTGTATATATGATTTCATAATCCAAATTTGAGTGTTATACTTTCTTTGGTTTTAGAAGTACATTATTGTGAATTTCAAAAATATATATATATATGGATTTTTTATGATACTTCATATATATATATATGAAGTATCATAAAAAATCCATCTAAATTATATTTTTACAATTTTGCATGGAAACATATAATTTAGTTAGAAATCTCCATGTTATTTACTCATTAACCTTCCCACAAACTATTCAAAATATTATTCTAATCAAAAGTACATAATTTAGATAATAATGATAATGTTAAATATCTTGGGATGTTATGCTGTAATGTAAAAGAATAGATAATAATTATACATATAAAGAAAAGGTAAAATAATAAATATACAAGTTAGTTCAGGTTGTTTTTATGACTTATAAATATTTTTGCAAAATATTTGTAATGCCTACTAAATTTTAATATTATTTTACAAATTGTGAATAGTTTAAAAATAGTATTTATTCAGTTACGGTAACATTTATGTCTGTAACAATTATTAATAATAAATATTTATAATAATTAAATATTTAACTTTTTTTTTAAATATATTTTAAACTTTTTTATTTGTTCTAGCCGGCCGACAAACGAAAATACATGTATGGAGGATTGTCATCTGGCAGACCAGTAACACCACCCAGAGGATCTGGTAAACAGGGAAAAAATAAAAAATAACCTATTTTGATTGATGCAATATAATTTACTAAATCTAGGTATGCAACAACAAAGTATAATTAAACAAAACAATTAATGTTATATAATATGAAAAACAAATTGATTTTTTTTTTTTCTGATAGGATAATTTGATATCGAGTAACTAGTTTAAATAATAATGTATTTATATCATTATGTACCTTTTTAAACTCCATCTTAACGTAAAATCTCAAGATATTTTTTAATAACTTGTGAATTGGAGTATTTTTAATAATTTAATTATTGTTATTGATATATTTTATTTGCACTTTTTTTTTTTTTTTTGAAACTCGATAATTTTCTTTCTTTTTTTTTAGATTAAGTCTTACTTTTATTTTATTTTTTTCTAACTTAGTTTTGTTCTTAAAATTAAAACTGCATACATTTATATGAAAAATGACGTTGCCATTTATTCAGATTAGTTGCTCTAATCGAAAAATAAAATTAACATTATTTGTTATTTTTTCAAAAATTTTTAGCTATTATAATTTATTATAATTTAAATGTATTAATAAAACTTTTGTTTTATACATTTTTTTATGAATAGTTCAAAAATCAAAACTCAAGTTATAATATTATTTTATCATGAATGTTTAAATATATGGTTGAATATTTTTTGTTGTGCTTAAGACTATTCCCATAGGCGTGCACACGGGTAGTGCAGGGTATGCAACAGTTGCGACTTAATGTTTGTGATTATTAATTAGATGATATGTGATTATTTTAATAATTAAAATAACAACAAGTTGTTGATTATTATATTATTATTATTTTTATATTGTGAAAGCACAAAAGTGGTTAGTGATAAAAAGCGAACAATATGTGCGCACGCCTACGAAGTTTTGTTATAAGAATACTACAGACATAGTATATAATATTGTACATTAGTGAAAAATTAAACCCAAGAGTTAAAATTCTACTTAGAGAAGAATACTAAAATTTGTAATTTTCAAATAATAACCAATGTAAATATATTGTACACATAATGTGTTAAATGTCTAATTTTGATAAGTTATAGTAGTATTTACCTATAATGTAATTTATTTTTGAAATATCTTTTAATTACTTCGTTGGCTACATAATAAACTCTAACTAGCCTACTTTACAGTTGTAATTTGTGTGTTTGGATTATATTTATTTCAATCATTTTCTTGGATTTTTTTACAGAACGATAAAACTAGAGTTAAAAAATTATATAAAAAAATATAACATTGGTTAAAAAAGACAGCATAAACAACTAAAGGCATTTACACATTGATGACAAGTATAGTTCTAAAAATATTTATGAAACTAGTAATAGTTAAAAAATGAAAATGCTTCATATCAATATAATATTTAAACAAGTTAATATTACATAAAATACAAGTATGTTATGTAGTTACTATGTTATGAACACTCTAGGAGCAAAATAATATATACTGTGGTTATAGTTATTTCTCATTCATTAAATATTTAGAATTTCATCAATTTCTGTGCAACAGTTATAAATTAAGGTACATTAAGTCTTTGGCTTATGATGCTAAACAGTACTTTGTATTACTTGTTATCCTTAAGCTGATTTTGAAATATTTTTTAAGATTGGTGTAATAAGTGGTTTCTTTCACTAAATGCATATAAGGGTCATTCCTACAATATCTTGTAAAATTGTTAGCAATAATAAGTCTGAAAATATCAATAGAAAAACAATTATAGCTAGACATTGCCTTTATGTATATCTATGTACATGCCAAAATGATTAATAAATGTAAGCTTGTTTAGTATGTCTCTTTACAGACCAGACTTGAGTCATGAATAGAACAAAAGAAAGGTATTAAAAAATCTTTAAAGTCCAAGTAAAGAATATTAACTAGACTAAATTAATGACTAATGACAATGGTGAATCCAGAATACTATTAAAATCAATCAAAAAAAGTAGATGGATCCAATATGAGATACACCATATTAATTTAAAATGAGTGATATATACTTCATGGGAGATGTTTTTGAAAAAATAAATGAGAAAAAGGAATTTGTCCCCAAATAAGGAGAAATATCACATGGACACATTATTCTTTAATAATAAATAAATTATGCTTATCTATAAGCAACATAATTTTGCATTTTGTTGAGTATAAAATTGACAAAGACAACATAAGTTCTGTTGCAGCCTTTCAGGATTACCAAGTGCTTACTGCTTAGATTAAAGTTATCTTTAATACTCATTATAAGTAATCTGGTAATTTATATTATATGTTCATAATTAAATATTCAAAAATTTTAATTTCAAGTACTAAAACAAAAACATTTTCAAAATATTATATTTATTATAAAAGCAAGAAAAAAAAAAAAAAAAATACTAGAATTTTGTACACATATGTATACATACTAAATTATATTTCTTTTAAAGTGAAAAATACAAACAAATAATATTTATAAACCTTGTTAAAATTTGTAAATTTATTTACATTTTTTATGTAACCAGTTTATAATTCAATGTTCTCAATTTTTATTTGTTTTGAACAATTAATCAAAAACAAAGTTGCATTGCTTATTTTAAACTTGTTATAAATTTATTTTTTGCAAGGCAAAATTAGCAGAGCAATATATCACTATACAAAATTGTTAACTGCATTAATAAATCACATACATTTCAATGGAACTAATCCTAAAATTTTCATTCCAGAACTAAGTGTATCCTTAGCCTTGTGAAATAATAAAATCCTTTGTTGAGCAATTGCACTACTGGAGTTTTTAACATTTAGAACTTTCAAGGCTTTGTTGATACAATTGCATAATCTAAATAAATAATTAACTAAAATACAAGCTTCTAATTCTTGGTTAGTTTCAGTTAAAATATCTTCAAACCTGAAAAAAGATAATATAATTTTATATTATAATAACTAAATTTTCATAACTAATTTACCTGGATATTTCCAGAAGTAATTCAATTGCTACCGTTTCTGTAAAACATTCTGCAATAACTTCATTTGGCAGTGTTACATTGAAATTCATTTCTTCTAAACTTACTAAACGACAATGGGTATATTGCAATTTTATACCTGTATCTCCATTTACCTTAAATAAAATAAAAAGTATTTTTAATTGTATTCCGATATTATTTATTTATGAACTTTGATTGATTAGAACTTAACCAATTATTAAACAAATCAAAAATACTTGTAATGCTGATTCCCAAGAAAAATTGTAATCCTTTTTGCGTCTTTGTTTTAAATCATTAATAACTATAGCAGAAATTCCTAGTATATCAGCAACTTGATCATCATCTAATGTATTTTTTTTAGTAGCTGAAAAATGTATATTAAGAACACTAAAGAATATCCTACATTAGAATTAATACTAACTTGGTGAATATTTTCTTTTCAATTTCATAGTAGATTTTGCTTGATTTAGAAGTTGATCTAATAATACTCCTTCGCCTTTTCTTGAACTCATACCGTGTATTCTTCCGAATGGTATATGGTGCACATTTATATTTGCATTTATTTGATTAACTAAAGATTTTAATAAGTAAAAATGTTTACTTTGAGTATTATCAACAACATAAAGTAGATCTTCAGAACCATAGTATTTGTGTCGTTTAAGTGCTGCAGCTATATCTCGTGTTATATATAGTGTAGAATGATCATTTTTTAAAATTGTAATTTCTTGATTATTAGAATATACAACAGTAGATCCATCTTCTTTAGATTTCAATAAACCAATTTCATACATTATTTTTAAAACGTCTTGAATTTTTTCTATAGAATAATTTGATTCCCAATCATATTCATCAAAAACTATTCCAAGTCTTTCATAAATAATTTCTAATTCTTTAATAGTTATTGATCTAAATTCAGTCCATAGATGATTGATATGTGATGGAGATTTACCACATTCTAAATCATTAAATATAGATTTGGCTTTCTGATGAACATTAGAGTCCTGTTTTGCCATTTTATTGGCTAGAATATAGGCATTATGTAAAGACTCTATTGTCATATTGTTATTAGAAATATAGTGTTTTGTTTGCTCTAGTCCTAGAAGTGTATATCCAAACTGAGGTCCCCAATCACCCAAGTAGTTAACACGTACAACTTGACCATCAAGTAAATTTGTTAAATTAGAAATGAAGTTTCCAACAATAGTTGAGCGTAAATGTCCAACATGAAATGGTTTTGCTATATTTGGAGAACTACAATAATTGTGAAATAATTTATACATTACATTATAATAAACTCCTTAAAATAAAAAGCATTTAAAATATACATGTTGAATGTGGTATAATATAACTTACCCATTACCTGAATTCAATAATGCGAGGTTTTGAACTCTGTAGATGAGGTTGTGGAATTTTATCAATTTCATTTTTAAGAATATTGTTTATAAAATCAGATTTATTTAAATGTATCAATACATGTTGTGTATTTAGTTCAGAAATCATCATATTTTTATTTTTTGTATTTAATAGTGAACCTTGATTTTTTTTTGAGTATTTTTTAAGAATATCAAGAGGCATATGAAAACCAATTTCATTCTTAGAATTCCCTATGCCTACTTTTAGGTTATCCATCAGGTCATTGATTATATCAGGAGAATTATTATTTATTGCACAGGCCACCTATAAAATAATTAATTATATATTATTATTAATCAACAAAATATCCATCTTAATTATATATATGAATGCAGTTTTATTTCTTCTTCTTCGCCTTCATCCCAACTCTTAAGGGTCGGCCACCCTCGTTCTAAACTTTCAACTGACCAGATATCCCATTTTGCATACACTAACCGTCTACATATTCTTAATGCCATTCAACAATATATTTTTCAGTCTTTCTCATAATCTATTTTCAACTGTGTTTATTATCATTACAATGCTTACTGCTTCAATTTTCTTACCCCATGACATGCTCAAACCATCCATTTTCTCTCATTTTATTTACTATTGAAGCCAAGCCCAACGACAGGTAGATATACTGTGTTAGTATTTGAGGATAGTATTCTGATCCCCTCCCACAGGAAGCTTTTTCTTTGATTTTCAAAAAAAAATGTATAAACAAACATGTTTTGTCGGTATTAATATTAAAAACAATTAATATCACATAATTTAATAAAAATATCTTTTATAAAAAATATATTGAATACGCTCTTTCAAAATTTAAATTTAACACTAAAAATTTATAGTTTTTCTGCAAGTTGTATAAATCCTAAAACGGTTAGTGTTATTGTATGATAGATCATTTAATAAAGCCAAATTGAGCATTCATTAAATAAATGACCGAGTAGATATGCCATTGATGTTGTCCATTTATGTAATTAATATGGTGATTATTTATGTTTTTAAATGGTAAGAATGATATTTAATTTCTAATTTAAATGTATATTATTGTTTACCTTTTTTGCTATATTTTGTTTATATAGACGATAATTTGATTTCGAAAATATTGTAGTGCGAACCATGATTATTATTTTATATTATTTTGAGTGACAGCAAAAAGATACTACCAGAATATTACAAAAACCATTCGTTTATTATGGCGATAAATTTAAATATGATAAGACTATTCAGAAAGTAATCCAATAAAAAATATTGAAGTCTAGAAAAGTCGAACCGGATAAATGAAATGTTTTATCAATTAAACTCATGAATACATGATATCTCATGTTTTCTCTGATAAACACCATAAGCATGTATTATTTTTCCATCATAAATATCACGATTTAAGATACACCTATGAGAGGGGGGCTATAAAACAGCTGAACATGGAATTATCAGAAAAATATTTCCGCCGAAAATAAAACAACCGAACGTATTTCGTCCTAATCGTCTGAAATCCTACTAATTATCAACTTATACATTTCTTATCATTGTTTTTTATCTGAAAATATTGAATTATAAAACTTTGAAGTTAGAACAAAATTTGAAAGAATGTAGTGCAAATTTTGAGTTATAATTTCTACATAATTTTGAACAAACAATAATTAATAAAATGACATTTTGAATATAATCTATAATAAAAATATGTATTATTTAATTAAGTTTTAAATTATTATTATTTATTAATCAAGTGTAGGTAAACATCCATTTACACGTGTTGGATTTTTTGGATGTTTTTCATTTTAAAATAATTTGTACCGAATTTCTCTCCTTTGTATTTATTTCTTAACATGCGTTATTGTTTTTTGTAAGAACTCTTATCTCTTTATTACAATCGGCTGTTATATTTTTTCGGATAAAATACTATTGCCTCGGCTGATTTGAATACTTATCTATGGGTCTAAATAATGTCTACTTACGGTGTATATTAATCACATACACAGGTGTATCTTAATTCTTAAATCGTGATAAATACTCAAGAGATATCAATTTAGAATGTTCGTTCGTAGTCACATATTTTGGGCGGGGATTACATGACCCTGACCTCTGCGCAAGCGCAAATGATTCAAATTCGCGCCTGCGAATTTGTAACCATTAGGCAATTATGAGTTTACAACTTCCCAATTTTAATTTACAATATACAAATAAATAAAATTAATATTAGAAATTTAATTATATTATAAATATAATATGATTGATTTAATATTATTTTAATTTACTATAAAAGATTATCGTAATTTTAAAATAAATAAATACGTTCTTGTAACTAGTATGACATGGCAGCGATCTACCGGCAAACAAATTTATTGAACTGTGAATCCGTGATAACCAGAATCTGGTTTTTTTTCATCGTCATTATCAGCAGTATAGTTGACGTTCTCGAGTACTGTCTCCCGTAATACCTTGTAATGGTAAAAGATTAAATAGGTGCAATTTACTTAATATTTAATAGACAGTAACTTGCGACCCGAGTGAAAAAAACTACCTAAATTCACGTTAAAATATATATTTGTATACACAATATACCGACTTCGAATTTGATAAATAATAAAACAATGGCTGGTCAAACAATACAAGATAGACTACTGGCGGCCAGGCACAGCTTAGCTGGACAGGGTTTAGCGAAGTCTGTGTGTAAGGCGACTACCGAGGAATTAATTGGACCAAAAAAGAAACATTTGGATTGTGAGTATTATAATTTTATTTGGAGTATTACCTATACTAAATGTATTATTTTATATTGTGAGATTAATATTATTGCCTTTTTAATTTAATTTAACTAAATATTTAACATTAGGTATTTTGATGACTGATAATTATAGTAGTTAATCTCATAAAAGTGCAATTAATTACCTATCATAAATTATGACTTTAAACATTCAATAATAATGTTTAAATTATATATTATGGCATATAACAATCAGACATAATTCTTATTTAATATTTTAAAATTTGTTATGCAGGTCACAGGTATAATAAAATGTATCATTATTGTATGATAGTACCTATTATATATATATTTAGATATTATTTTTTTTTAATAGGTACCTAATTTATTTTATGAGGTAGATATTCATATTTGGACTAAATGAAAAAACTAAATTATAAATTAGTATCTAACTGATTTTGTAATTTAGGTAACTTAATCATTGATAAGTCACAGACAAAATAAAATATTTTTATTTCAAACAGTCATGAGTCATGACTGACACTGTCTGAAGTGTCAATTTTTCAATAGTCACTGTTGAACAATTTTTTTGTTTGATGATTAGGTACTATTTATTATTTAAAATTGGTCTATTTATTGAGTAATTGAACAAAATTGTAAAACCACTGAAAAGCCCAGAGGTAAATAACTAATAGAAATCAGTATACAAATGTTGGGTAGTCGTGGAAATCTTCGTAATAGAAAAATAACAGTATTATTGAATTTAGTTTACATCCCTTTTTACTTCATATTTATCAGTGATTTACCCACTGAGAAAGCTACCATGTCTGTTAGACAACAACTAATAGTTAATGCAATAATTATAATTACCTATAATTTACACTTTTATACAAATTATGTTTGTTTAATCTGATATTATAATATTATATGACCCTAAATTATATTAATTCATATTAGTACCTAAGTTAATAGTAACCTAAAATATTTGGTTTTTAGAAAATTTGTTTTGATAATAATGTTACAGTCAAGATACAATGTTAAGTTTATAATGCGTGTTGAAGATTAATAATATTATATTCAAAATGAAGTAATCTATTGCAATTAATGGATTGTGTTTTAATTTAAAACACAACCCATGGATTAAATTTTAAATTAAACCTCATTTTTTTAGAGTTTATTTTGTTATGTATAAGTTTGATTAGGTTTATTTTAAAAAAATGTTTCACTCATTAAATTGAATATTATTCAATAATATATTATATAAATAAAGTAATATAATTTATTATGATACAATTTTTATTTTAAAATAAATATATTTATTAAACATTTTTAATTCTACAAAGAACTACTCTCAATGTATTATGAATGATTATGATTCGGATGTTTATGCTCTTAAAATAACTGTAATATGTATGCATGTTTGCACTAAAATTCATATAATATGCATTTTTAGTTGGAAAACCACCAAAATATGCGCAAAAAAAATTATTTTACCCTAAATATTTAATTTGTAATATTAGTTTTATAACTAATCATAAAAACATTAATTACATAATAAATCTTAATTTATAAAATTATACATAACAAATATTAGTGCATATGTTGTTTTTTTTACATAGCCCAGTATTATTATAGTATTAATCAAGCTTACTTACTTCGCCTTATATGTATATTGTATATAATATTTAAAAAATTAAACAATTAACAAACTTTATTTGCGGAAAAATATCTTAGTATTTTGAATAACCTATACTTCACAAGGCAAAGAGTTGTGTTGGAACCTTAAAAAGATTTACATTCTGAATTGTGTAAGTATCAAATTTGTATAATTTTTCCTACAATATTACATTAATTATAATGCAATTATCTTTCAAAAATGTATTCTATAATGATATATAAGAATATTAAATATTCAGCTGAAATAATATTTAACACCTTTTGAAATTTTTAAATAAATATGTTTGTATGTAATGTATACAAAATTAATAGATCTACCCCTAGCGATCTCCCATTTCGAGGTCTCAGAGCCCTATTTGACCCTCTCAAAAATGTTGAGCTGTCCGTTTTTTAAACGTCTAAATTAGTTTAAAATCCAACATTCTAAACTTTTAGAGTAAATAAAATAAATGGAATATCTTTTATTTATCTTATCTTTTTATTCTTGTTTATTTTATCTGCGATTTTTAACTGAATTACCAGGTTGACAGATATAATTAGGTTTGTACGAGCATGAATTTATTTAATGAGAAAAACAAATACACCTACAAAGAAATTTTTTTTAGGTTAATATTATACAAATTCGTATTGATTTACTGTATGCGGTCCGCAAGTAATTTTTTTTAAAAAATATAAATTGGGCCCTTTAAGAATCCAAGTGGTAACCGTTGATCTACACACATACCTATCTGTACAAATATTACTGTTTTCGATTTTTTTTTTTTTTACGCTTATAAAAATTATGTGGAATGGCCTCTCAAAGCATAATATACACATGGTTTAATTATTTTATTGACATGCGGCATGAAACCTTTTAAAAAATTGTACGTTTTCTAAAAAAAAAAAATAAAGTTTTCATCATTGTAAAATTAAAATTGCAATAAACATTGTTCACTTTGTGTTAGACTTATTTAAGTTTAATTAATTTAAAGATTATCAAATAAAACAAAATATTCGTTTGATATTATACGAGTATTCATTATACAATTTTCTATTAAAATAGAAAACATGCCTATATTAATTTTTTTAATTTTGATGTATGACTAGATTTATTTAGGAAATGGATAATATCAAAAAAAAAGTGTTCTTTGAAAACAGTAAATTTAGTACTGTTGTCTACTACCGTCGTTGGTGGAAATCATTTATATTTTAAATCTATTACATTTTTAGTTAATATTAAAGTACTATTTGAATTACCAAAGCATTTTTGATATATGCATAGCTACGTTGCCCGTTAACGGCAAATGTTATTATGTTCTTACTAATAAACTAATTAAAATTAATTTAATACATTTTAAATTATTACTAACGATTAGAAATACATTTAATTTATAATTAGGTATCCCTAAAGTGGGATTTTCCTTACATCTTCTTTAAATAGAACATTTTATTTTATTTTTCTGAATTGGCGTAGGCGCGTAATCTACCCAATACCCGTATTAGCTTCTGTAAATTGTATTAGGTAGTATATTATATTTTTTTGAAGCTTGAATTATTATTTTTACTATGCTTATTTTTATTAAAACGGGGATTAAAATTAAAACTAAAATAATAATAATAATAATAAATAACCGTAATAAAAATAGCCTTTTATCCATAACTAGAATACAATTATCAACTATATTAATATATTTTAAAAATAAAATAGGTATTGCTTTTCTTTTACTACTTATTTTTATTTTCTTATTATCTATATCATTTTTATATTATTAATAGTATTATAAAATCAATGCTTTTAATATTTTGATATCATAATCAATGTTTCTTACTACCCTCTTTATCATCAATATTTATTAGACGAAGACAATCCTGTTTAAATATTATATTATTTTATTGAGATAAGGGTGCAACGTATGCCTGTTGGCTGTTTTCAGCTGTTATACTCAAGTAAATTTAAACTAGGTCATCGATTGTGAAGGGGAGACGGTGGAAATGTTTGACCTTAGAAATATTGAGTTTCTCATTTCTGTCGGGGAAAATTTCCATAGGTCTTAAAACGAATTTCGAATAAAAATATTTTAAAATTTTTATTTTTATTATAAATTATATTGGAACATTGTAATGATCATTGATATATTGATCCTAAATTATGACCCTTTTAAATCTAACTTTTTATCCAAACTTAATCGTTGCAATTAATATATTTGTTTGTGTACGAGGTTACCAATAATCCATAATATGGATTATGTTTTAATTTAAATTATTAGATGTATGGTTATCTGTAATATATTAATATCATATAGGGTATCCGCCTATGATGAAAACCATTTACGCATGACATGTTTCCAGTCAAAGTATGATATGATAACAATTGGACACGACATGATTTATTTTGTTATATTATTAATAATTATTATTTTGAATTGAAAACTATCATAATTAGGTATTGATAAAAAATATCGTGTTTTTTTTTTTTTTTTTGTGTAATTCTACAAATTAAAATATTTGTGTCGTCTACAACACAGATATAACACTCCTCCAATATAATATTATATATCCTTGCTAAATACTGTTGTATAAACCAAATGGTGGAATATTATACAAAATTCAGATTTCAATAATAACTAGAGTTTTGTTAGATAATATTATAATAACTAATATGTAATTAATATTAAAAACGCATAATCTAATTAAATTGTTTGTCTACTTAACATTAATATAAATAGACACATATAGACCTATTTAATATTTATTTTATTATGCTAGCAACTTTTCTATCAGATTCTTACTCTGATCATCAATTGTAAGGATTGTTTCTGAAATCAAATTTCGTTTTGTCATTTTGTCATCAGGGATAGTCGTTTTATTTTGATTTTCTTCATTTTCCAATGGGGAAATTTACCTAATAACAGTTTCTAGTACTTCAATTGAAAAACAATCACAAAAACCTAAATATTTTACCAAATATTACTCCTATATCATACTTTTCTAAACGTGGTTAAATTTTAAATTATTCCATTGATTTTTAAACTATTTAAAGCCATTGGAATTGTCGAGGTTTTAGTTAATTAATTAGTTTCATGTGAATGCAATTATTTTGGCCCAGGTTAGATGCTCAAAAATTTTACCTAATATTCATCATAGGTTGTACCTACATTAGGATAAAAAAAATAATTGTGGGTAATGTCATTTTTTGTGTACATAAATATATTTAACTGATCTTTACCCAGAATCGTTTTTGTTTAACAATGATTTATCAAATCTTTTTTTGAGGCCCTTAAAAATTTTAAATTTGCAAACTTGCACGTTTTAACTATTTACCTAAAATGTGTTTATTTCCAGTTTGAAATATTGCTGTTCATGCTATCACAAATATAAATATTCATTTAAATATAGCAATTTTATAATAATAACAAAACAAAACAAAACATACTTTGCTCATGGATGCAGCCACTGTTGTTGGCGAGAAAAGTTGGGCAGGTAGGATATATAGGGGAGGGAAATTAATTTGTATCTGTAAGCAATGATAAACCATTTGCTTTGCCAATATATATATATATATATATACATCATATGGTAAAATAATTAAATAGTCATTATATATTTTCTTTAATAATATTTTTTTAACATTTTACTGGTTTTCCCGTTTTTCATATTTGCTGACCACGTTTATACATATGTACTTAAATATTTTGTGTTCACTGGGTACCGCATTACCATTATGCTGTCGCGTGAAATCTTGACATATTAATCATATTAATACAAATCAATCTTTATTTTTAGAAATTGATATTTTTTTTTCACAAATTTCCTAAGCCAAAAATAAAAAGTTTTAAATTTTTTATATTATATTTTGACTTCCGGATCCCCTTCCAAACTTTTTCTACCTGGGATAAGTGCCCTTAAAACCCTCCATCAAATACAGCCCCGCCTATAACCAATGGGCAACAGTGTAATGATGTATTAAACAGCCGTTATATAATGGGTTTTTATTAGGTACTTATAATAATTTAAAGATTAATTTGGACGAATATTATATGTTTATATATTTTATATTAAATAATTAAATTGTATAAATAGTAAATTTACAGTAAGTATGAAGTACTTAAAAATATGTTGAGATTATTTTTTTATCTTCTGTTGTTAAATCATTAATTATAAAAATAAAAATCCCTTAAAACAAATTAGTTTTAAGAAATTGGTATGCTGATGGTAAATCATAAATCAGCTGAAGTATAAGTCAGAATTATATTATTATTTTAAAATTACAATGGTCTATTATATTTTTTTTTATTTTATACATTTTTAAGAATGCTTGAAAAAGGAAAGGAAGGAATGTCGGGTCCTAAAATAAAATTTCTCATAGTTTAATTTTTAGGTAGGTACTTTTTTCTACTGCTTACAAAAGTGTTTTTTAAGATGAAAAAAAAATATAATTTTAGTTGATTACTTATTATTATTACCCTGATTTAAGTTTCAACATAAAGTCATACCATGTGTAGGTTACTAATCAGGGTTGGAACGTATTATACATGTGTATAAAACTATAAGTTTATAACTTTTTTTCTTTTTACTACAACTAAACAGAAATTATCAGGTAAAATAATTGTCAATTGAATTTTATATCTTTTATTAATTACCTAAGAGATATGTGATAATTTGCTTTATTAATTACTAAGTTTATCTTTATTCTTTATTATTAATTACACTAATATTTATAATAACGAAAAAGAAATTTGTTTTGTTTTTATTTTATTCTAAATTTAAGAAAATTCATTAAATTGATGTAATTTGTTAATTTGTTATATTAAGTTATAAGTTTATTATTATTTATTATTTTTAAAACTAATAGAATATTAATATTAACATTATAATTATAATATATATACCCTGTGGTTTTTTCCAATAATGTATTGTTTTAATATTCTGAGGTAGATAATGTCATTACATTATTTAGTATTATCAATTTATAAATTATTTTATATTTTTAAATTGTTTGTGAAGTAGTATTCACTGTGTCAATGTATATAATAAGAAGTTCCTGTTTTATTAAATATATTTGTATATTTTTTTTTTACAGACTTGATACATTGTACGAATGAACCTAATGTTTCAATTCCTCAATTAGCCAATCTATTAATTGAGCGATCACAAAATGCTAGCTGGGTTGTAGTGTTTAAATCCTTGATCACTGTTCATCATTTAATGTGCTATGGAAATGAGGTAGCATAAAAGACAATTTTTTTTTATCATTTATAATACATTTATTAAATATTATATATTTTTAGAGATTTACACAATATTTGGCGTCCAGTAATAGTTCCTTTCAACTTAGTAATTTTTTGGATAAAAGCAGTTTACAGGGTAAATATTTATAGTTAATATTAATTTGATTAAGTTTAGGATATTTTTTTATAAAATACTAATATTTTATTGAAAAAAAAATAGTATTAAAAATACTCTTGTTTTATTTTTATGCTTGGTACATTTAGGACCTGCCGGAGTGCGATCTGGTAAGAATAAAAATTTAAGAAATAAGTTAATTAAAATTTTTAAGTAGTTTTATGTGTGCATATATCATATAATTTTTTAAAAAGTATTATTTTAATAAGCAAATAATTTTGGTTTTTTAGGATATGATATGTCACCATTTATACGACGTTATTCAAAATACTTAAATGAAAAAGCCTTATCTTATCGTACAGTAGCATTTGATTTTTGCAAAGTGAAAAGAAGGTAAGATAAATAGATTCTTAGTTATTCTGTTTTAATTTATTTATTTATTTAAATATTATATGAGATAGGACCCAATTGCATGAATATATTATTATACATTATACATAGCATTTGGAAAGAATTTTAAAACAAAAAATATTTAATTATATAAAAACAAAACAAAATACAATTAATATTATACATATAAGTATAAATGGATTAGCGGGAAGATGATTTTAAATGCCTAAAAAGAAATGTTTAAATATTAAAAATAATATTTTCTACTTACTATTATATTTAATTATTTATTTGAATTTTTAATAATAAAAACTAAAAAATATTTATAGCACACCAGTTATTGTCATAGTATATTAGTAGATCATTTAATTTAAAAAGCAATTCTTAGTGTCCAAAGTTAAAGTTTTAGTTAACATTTATTTTCATTTATTTTTTTTTTTTATCAATCTCAAAAATGTATATTAACTTATGTTAAAAATACTTTTTTCCACTAGAATTTAAAATAAATTCTAAAAAATAATTTAAAGTTGAATTAATTGGTTTTTTTTACAATGATTTTTCTAGCAAAGAAGATGGAGTTTTGCGTACCATGAACTCAGATAAGTTGTTAAAAACATTACCAGTTTTACAGTCCCAACTTGATGCATTACTTGAATTTGATTGTACTGCTGCTGATCTCACAAATCCTGTAATAAACACTGCATTTATGTTGCTGTTCCGTGATTTAATTCGGTTGTTCGCTGGATATAACGATAGTATCATTAATCTTTTAGGTATTTATAATTTTTAATTAAAATAAAAACAGTGTTGGGCATTTAATCACTTTAGTTTTAAATAATATATTTTAAATATAGAAATGAATATAAAATTGCTTGGCAAATTAATTCAAAAAATTGCCTTATGGAACAAATACATGCAGCTAGATGTGGCCATGTGGAAGGGAAATAAAATTGTTTGTTGGTTTGGTACTCTACATAGTATGAGTTTACTAAATTAATTAAATATTTTATTTAGTTAAATTTTTGTATTTTGATTTTATCAGAATCATTTTTAAATATCACTCCCGAAAAAAAATATTCCGATAAAGATTTTGTTTATTTACTATTTTAGAATATTTTGTGTATAATTTTGAAACATTTTTACTATATCCTTGAAAACTAGTCTGAACTCCACATAATAATTTAGTTACAACTATAACTGACCTAACAGTGGTTACAATATAAAAATACATAAATAGGTATATATAAATATACCTGTATAATTAGCTAGTAATAAAATTAATTTTTGACGAAATTAGTTTTTTAGATAGTTTTTATATTTATTGCGCATACAATATGAAGGTAATTATGTTCTAGTACGAAATTATTATGTAATAATAAATGCATTACATATCCAAATGTACAATCCATGCTCATCACTGTTAAATTAGCTGAATTTATGTAATATTATTTTATATGAATAAAACATTAATATATTCATTATTTGCAGAAAAGTATTTTGATATGAATAAAAAACAGTGTCGAGATGCTTTGGACTTATATAAAAAGTTTCTTATTCGAATGGATCGTGTAGGAGAATTTCTTAAAGTGGCAGAAAATGTTGGAATTGATAAGGGTGAAATACCTGATCTCACAAAAGTAACCTCATTTAAATTTATAAACTTTTATGTATTCTATTAGTATTAATATTATGCAAATATTAATACTATTTACTAATTTTTAGGCACCGAGTAGTTTATTAGATGCATTAGAACAACATTTAGCATCTATTGAAGGCAAAAAATCTGCAGCAAATACTCCTACTCAAGCTACAAGGTATAAATAAATATTTTTTCTATTATTATTTATTTATTACAAGTATGTAATATGATAAAAATATTGAGTTCTTGCAAGTATATTTCAATGGGGTATTTAATTAAACATAAATTATTTCATAATTTTTATTTTATATACCTTTAACTAAATGTATTTTATTTAAAAAAAATTTTTTTGATGTTCATTAATTAATTTTTTTATCATATTATATACATAAATGAGTTAATTCTGTATTCACCCAAAGTGTATAATTTTATTGGTTGTAGTTCAATATATAACCTACTATTCAAATTTTACCTACCTAAAAAATTTAAATTTTAAGTTGAATATATTTTTCAAAGATCCTTATTTGAATTTAAAAAAACACTGTGGTAATGATTTAGTTGACGCTCCCCCCAAGAAAGTATACTACCGTCATTCAGGTTTAATTAACGTCTGCTGCTTATAACTCATATCTTTTATCTAATAGTTTGTTATAAAATTTATCATACTGTATTTATAGATTATACATCTCGCTGTTATACCTATTTTGTAATATCATTAAATTTACATTATTCTTAAAATATCCAATAAGTGAATTTTGTATATAGTTGTCATACCTTTTTTATCTGCAGAATATTATTTTTGTTTTAAATGTATATTCTATAAATGCAGTATATAAATTGTATAATAAATAATTAGAATATCAAAAATACGAGATATAAGTAGCAGGCATTAACTAAACCTGAGTGGTGGAAGAATACTTTCTTAGCAGGCGTCAACTAGACCATTACCAACACCAATTCTATTATTTTCGTTAAAATTATTCAACTGTTGAATTTACCATTTTAATTAGTTTAGATGAAATATTACTTTCTTATAAAACTGTTGGTTTGGCAACCATTTTTACAATTTGTTAAACTGTTGGAATTTGGTTTTTTACATTAATGTTTAAGTAATTTTAAATTTCCATTATATCTGATGTCATTATTAATTTTGAAAATTTTTTTTATCTGAGTGAGTTAATTGTCTATTTTCTAGTAGTTCAATATCGACAGTAGGTCATATGTTGGACCGCAACTATTTTATTAATGATATCACAGAAAATTTTTTTAATCTCAATACCTCATTTTTTTTTTCTAATAAAATTATTAATCTTAGTAAATCATTGTAATTAGGAATGGGCTAGTTTCTGTTCTCTGTTTTTTGGTATTAAATTTTAGTATTATTTTTTATGGTAAAACACATTATTAGTGTAATAACACTGATAATCAGTATATAATTTAACAGTATGTTGTGATTTGTTATCCTATGATTTGCATAATTTTCTATTATTTCTACACACAAAAAATAAGAACCAATATTGATATTGAAAATTGAAAGAAAAATGTTTTAATCCAGACAAAAACCAGTACCAATGTTTTTCTGAAATTGCCCCATCCCTAATTATAATATATTCTGTGTCCCATAAAATAATTTTCAGTAAATTACAGTATAGGAATATCACATGTATACAATGTATAAATTATAATTTTAAATAATAAATTTAGACAATTTATTACATATTATTATTTCAATGTTTAAAAAATATTCTTTTAAAAAAATGTATACACGAATTTGATATAAAATAGAGAAATATTTTCTCTTACTAAACTATTAATTAACTTATTATTACTTCCTGATTAATGATAATTTTAAAATAAAATAAAATATATGATCCTGTCTGTTATTATAAGTCATAATCCTTTAATGTATTTGATTTTATTTTATGTGAGCGTTTTTTTTTTTTTTTTTTTTTTAGTTTTATCTAATTTGTATAAATTCTACCTAATTATTTCTAAAATATTAAACTATTATTTAGAAAATGAATGTTGGAATGTGATTTAGTAGTTATTTAACCCAATAGTTAAATTTATTTTTAATTGAATGTTTATATCTTAAATTATTTCTTTAAATTGTTAAATAATATTTTAATGCAATTTATAGGATGCTTAATAAAATTCAAACTAAAAATGAAACAATATATAATTTCTTATCACTTCACACTATTAATTTAATGTCATTGGATTTATGAGTGTTGATTTAGTTTCCTATATTGTAGTTTACTATTTTTACTATCATTTTTTTTAAAAATTCCTACTTGTAACTAATATCTCTGAATTTTTTAATTATATTACAATTTAATTTTATACATTTGAAAATCTAAATATTTTTTTTAAATTTTAAATCTTTTAGTAAACATTTTTAAACTATTCAAAAAAATAATTTATTAGCCTTTTTAAGTTACAAAGAGTTCTCTCTTATAATAATTTAAATCTTAGAATTGTACCTATGTTGAACATGTTTGCATTTTAGTACCTAATTTTTTTTTTTTTTTTGTATTGATTTATTTGTTGGTATTTGAATACAAAGTGTATTATAGTTTCTCTACTATTAAAATCAATATTTTTACTAAAATAATTTATTTGCATTTACTCAAAATATTTTAATACATACATATTAGCTATATATTTAATGTTGCATTGTTTATTTAAAATATTATCTTGATTATTAATTTTGAATAATTCAATTTAATCATTAATAATAAGAAAAATTAGTTTCAAAAAATAAAATAATCACATATTTTTTTTATTCACACAATTTATGTAGACTCTAGAAAGTTTCAACATATTAATATCTATAATGTCTATAATAAAAATAATTATATGTAATTGTTATTTATCAATATGGTCTTGCATATTTACATTATAAAATTCAATAGTAACTAATGAGCAGGGCATGGGTTTTATAGTATTTGCTAATTATTATTATAAGTTACAGATAAAAATAACAGAATGAACTTAAATTTGTTTTATGCATCCGAAAATCTAAATATGAAATTGTATATTGCTATTTCTTGTAGGTATATTTAAAGTATTTTAGATTTTTGATATTTAATACTATATTTTGCCAATATGAATAATATAATGATTTATTTTGTATTTTTCATAAATAGTAGAAAAAATCGGTCATCGACTAAACCCATAAGAAAAATACCTAATTTTCTGTTTCATGTTATAATCTATTTTTAAGTAGCCCAGCATATTGACCCATTAAACAACATATATTTATGATTTCTTATCAATTGTATTTATATATTTAAAAAAGTAAAAAGTAACAAATGATATTGTTTGCAATTTTCATGTTTTTATGAAATATTTATAGCGCTTATTTCTGTTATTTTCAGTGCTATAAAATCTGAGCCCTGCTAATAAGTAATAACTAGAGCCCGGATTTCAATGCAAAATGCGTCTATTTTTTTTTTTTGATCTAAGACAATGCTTTTCATGTACATAATTTGATTCATTTTATGGGAACTTTAAAGCTGAACCATTCCTTTTTCTGCATATTTCGACGGTTTTTCATCTTTAGGGCAGTTTTTAGCGTTATTAAGTCATTTTGTTAGTTTTAATGTATATTTGTTCATGAAAGAATACTAATATAAAAATATTGAAACATTGAAAAATTTAAAAATATTATCTTAAAATAAATTGTTTTCTTGATATATAAGTTATTTTCATTTAATAGGTTTATTGGGTTTTCCATACAAATTGTTAATCATTCAATTTATTTTGATTCAATTTTTATATTTAGAATGAATAATACCGCCCCAAAGATATGCGTGTCAACATCATCTCCGCGTCGTATTAATTTAATTTTTCATATTTCAGTTTTTTTAAATTAAATAATAATTATACCTAATTATTTTACCAAATTGTATATTAAAAAAATGATATGGTATTTTTCAGTAATTTTTGTGGTAAATTACATTTATTAAGGGCATTTTTGGCTATTTTTTAGAGCATATTTGTTTGGTTTTAAGAGCATTTAAATCCGGACCCCAGTATTAACTTTATAATGTAAACTGGGTGTATTCTTCTGGCTTTATTAAATTATTTGATTATATTACTGTTTACATAGTAATATGAAAAATTATAAAAAAAAAAAAACGATCTTAATTAATTGATTTTTTTCAATTTAAATTTTTATTATTTTTTCAACCATTTCATTGTGTAAATAAAATATAATAAATAAATAATTGATCACATATATTTTTTTAAAATAATTCGACTTTTTTTAGAAAGATATTTCTAATTTATGTATTTCAATATATAATTAATTAATATGAAGCTTGAATAGTAAAAATAATTAGTTTACCTGTACAGTTTGATTGTAGCCTAGTATGTTATTTAACTATGACTAAATTGTTTCTTTAGCTAGTTTAACTATCTATAGAATTAAGTAAAAGTAGAATTTTCAGTTGTTTTTATTTTATGTTAGTATTTTTCTTTTTTTATTTGAATTTTGTATTTTATTTGTTTTATTTTCCATTTCCTGTCCTTTCCTTGACATAATCGTATAGCACTCATCGGACAGATGTAAAGACTGGTGTATCTGCCCTTTCTTCCACTAGCAGCTCTTTTGGAACAATTGCCCAACAAGCGGATGGAGTTGAGGAATCATTAAAACAAGCAGTGTTGGCTGAAGAAGAAGCTGTTCTCAACCAATTCAAGGTATTTTATAATTTTTAAACGTAAATGATTTAATGTAAATCACATTCAATGACATTTATTGGATTTCTAGGCTAAAGTTAACAGTCCAGTTAATGGTGCAATTTCTTCAGTCAATAATCCATTTTTAGTTTCCTCTGAGCCTATTGTAGACTTATTTTCGAGCCCAACTCCAGCTACACAAGTATTGTCATTTAGTTTGTAATTAGTGTGCTTTTATTATTTAATTAAATGGAATTAACTTTGTTTTAGGCGTCTGCAAGAGCTTCAGATGATTTGCTTCAATTAAGTAATCCATTTGCTGATATGTTTTCCACTCCAATGCCAGGATCACAAACAAACGCTCCAATTGATAATATGTCTACTCCTCTTGCAAATAACTGGATGAGCAATGGATTTAATACAAATACTAGCAATGCATTTGTTGACGATAAATCATTTACATCTGTTTTTGGACAACCTGAATCTAATCAATCTTGTCCTACTCCCAGTGCTACAGGTAAATAAAAAAATCTAATGTTTAAATAACAATGAATAGCAGAATATTATTTGTACAAAATTCCCTGAGTGTATATGTGATTTCAAGCTGCGTGTTCTGGGACATCTTTTATCTCCTCAGACGTTTTTTCTGATTCAAATATTTTTGAATCAAGTCCACCATGTGTTGAAAAACCACAATCCAGAAAATCTAGTGGGACATCAATTCCTCCACCTAGACCTCCTCCGCCTTCTACTTCTCTCCCGCCATCTTCTACATTGGATCCTAATCCTGTTTTGGATTTGGCAGCGGATACTTTTCTTACACAATGTGCCCCTCAATCTATATATGGATCTTCTGGAAAAACTGGTTTGGCCGCACTTGCTTCAGGTATACAATACAATATGATATTGTATTCAAGCATATAATTTCGGCATTCTGTGTTGTGTGAATTATGATTTTCTTAATTCCGGCTGGGTAGTTAATTGTTGAAGCAGGCGCTCAACTGCTGGTCCGTAGCAAATTAGTTTTTTTTTGTTTACAAGTGTAATTAATGCTTTTATACGATGTTGACCGAATCATATACAAAGAATATGCACACAGTATAGGCTTAATATATTGTATGGTTAGTATTTAAGTTTTCTCTTCAGTGGTTTTTACAATTTTAATATTTATTTAATGCTATACATAATACGAGTGGCATGGGCATTACTGTAATTATTATTTTTTTTAGCTATTTATATAATTTTTCAGTACTCTGCTGACATTATCATATTTCATTTGCTTCAATGATTTATATTTTTGGTTGATTAGGTTAATAAAAATTGAATTTATGGTATTATTTTAGGTTCAACTGATTCGGCTAATAAAAAGGTATTAACTGGAGATTTAGATAGCAGTTTAGCATCTTTAGCAGAAAATCTTACTATCAATAAAGCTACACAACCACCACCGTAAGTAGCAATTGTATAGCTATAATAAAAATTAATAATTTATGACAAAAAATAATTTAAGTTTTTTTTAAAGTGTACAATGGAATTCTCCTAAAAATGCCCCAAAACCGGGAAATAATCAACCGGGAATGGGTTGGAGCCCTCAACCTATGGCTGCTACTACTGGTGCAAATTATAGGCCAATGGTAAGTACTAAATTATGGTTATTTTTTTTTCAGCAGAATATAAATTTAATATTAAGTATTAAAGCATAATAGACATCACGGGAAAACATTTTTTTTTATTATTATTATTGAGTTGTATCTGTATAATATATTTTCGCTTGTATCTTAGAATTTTCTTTTGTAAATAGCTTCTAAAAAATTAAATTATTTGTGTGTTTATACAATTTATTTTGCATGTTTTAGTTATATATACACTTTACTATTTTTTTTTTTTTTTTTTTTGCTTGCTGTATATTGGATTATAGGGTCAAGGAATGATGTCCAACCCTTCACCATTTGTATCAACATATGGTCCAATGGTAAGTCACATTCACTTGTAAAGCTGCTTCAAAACAAATTGGCATTGAATTAATATAATATGAAAACCTGTTTCACTGTAAACTTAATTTTAAACCAAGACTTTACAGGTGTGGTTATATTAAGCTAACAATTTTTACTTCATATTCTTACTTATTTAAATTTATAGAAACATAAATACTTTACTTGTTATATTTTCAAAACATATATTGGGATAAACTTATATAAACTCTAGTTTTATAGGTCTTCAGTTTGAGTTGGTCGAATACTAAAAACAAACTTGATACAATATAATACAACTTTTTAGACTATTTAATTTATATAAAGTACTTAAAATTATTTATAACTTTAATTTATTAGATTTTCTATTTACAGAAGTAGTTTTATTTGTAAATATAACATGTGTTATACATTTCAACCTTTAAAGTATAAAAACTTTTTATTCAATTTCAAATAACAGAGAGAATAACTAAAAATCCAAACTCTATATCTAATAGTTCTACTTGGAAAAATATTTCTATGTTAGGAATAAAATAATAATTTGCTATTTGTTTTTTGTATCATAAATTTATACATATATTTTGAACCTTTAATTTAAGAAAAAATACACATAACATAAATGAAATTTAGCAAGATAATAGTTACGGTTGTATCTTGTATTTGAGATTCTGTCCAATCTTATTTCCTGCATTACATAGTATTCAAATATTTGTTTGATAGCATTTTGCTATTATTGCATGCTTCATAAGACACATTAATTCCATTAATTAGTTTTAATTTTAAGCTATTTGTGTTAATATCAGTGGCATTTATACAAAGAGGTGAAGTTTGTCTTGACTTCTCCTTCTAATTTTAGATATTTTTAATATTATTTTTGAGCAATTGTGTTTTTATTCCTTTATTTTTTTATTTGTATTGAAACAAAATATGTTAAATGTATTTTTCTGGATATTTTGCCTATTCAATATTTTGAGATGTATCAAACATTTTAAACCCTCCCCTTTTATTTAACTTCAGATATGCCACTGATTAATATATTAAAGTGCTATTTTATTAGAATGTTGTATTCTATATAATTTAAGCAATTTGAAAAAATGATCATTTTTCTCAATAAGTACATTTAGGTTATAATATTTGTATTTAAAAATTAGCTAGCTTTATTGTTATTACCATTTTTGTGTAATTATGTTTGTTGTGTAAATAAACTATATGTATTACTATATGTATATCTTTGACATCATGCAAAAAGTGACTGAAGTTAAAAAATTATGTTTAAATACCTTATTTCATCCACTAAATATTTATGGAAAAAGTATCAAAGTGATATTATAAATAATTTATTAACATTTCAGCACATAATTATTGATTAAAATCAAAATTTAAAAAAAAAAAAAAAAATGATTAGTCAATTATTGAATGTATTAAGGTTCTCACACCGAATTTCGATATATATCGAATAGTACTAGTTATTTTATTTGTCTATATTTTATAAAGATCATTTCTCAGATATCAACCATATCTGAAAAATATCACAGTAATGTGTGTGAACTTTAATAATAATTATTATAAAATTTAAAATGTATTGTTAAAACATTAAAATATATTATACAGAGAGAAACAACTTTATTTTAGATTTTTGTATTATTATTTATTTTTACTGTTGTAAAAAAATCCATGTGATACTACAATTTATTTTATATCTTAGTATTTAATAATATTTTTATTAAATTAAAAAACACCCCATTCATAAATGTAATATATCTTTAAGTATTGATCCTCATGACAGTGACTCAGCATTCAAAAAAATTAGTTTTTTGCTATCTTATCCGACCACTTCAGTTATATATTTTATTTAAGATAAAAGTAGTAATCAATTAATTCATCAAGAGATCATAAAAATAATAATATATATTTAATTATTAATCAAAGCCTTACGTATAACCCTTTGTTGTTAAAATTTCAAACGTATTCATAATACATTGTTATAATTTTAAAAAAACTGACACAATTTATTGAATTTTTTTTAAAACAAAAATAATAATCAAGTATATTAATTACATTCGTTTTATTTATATCTATTATAAAAAAAAAATTTTCATATTCACATATCCTAAATTAAAATATTTAAAAATATTCCCCTTATATCTGCTAATTTTTAATATATTAATAAATGTTATTCTACTGTGTTAACATTTTTATTATTTTATTAATCCACAATTTTCAATTATTATAAAATCAATATTATTATAAATTATACATAATTTGGAAGAAAAAGTTAATTAATTGCAATAATAAGAATTATTATTTGTATTTTTTTTTTCTTACGTAAATTTGTGTTATATCTAAAGGGTGTACAACCCAGCTGTATTGGTGGTAGTGCAGTAGGTGGTGGTAATCTGGGAATGACTGCTCCTCCCGGTACTCAAACTTCTCAACCACAACCTGTCTTAGATCCTTTTGGTTTATAAGGTAAACTACTTTTTTATTCTATATATGCTTTGCAAATAAATTGTATAAAATACAATTAATTAATTTATGATTGTTATTTGATCTAGGAAATTAACTGGGACTGAAAACGTGCAATGTCCAAAATTTATGTTGTACACTTATTAGTTATATCCTTCATTAAGGATGAACAAAAAAAATTATCATCAATTGTAACAACATTTGTGCCATAATTTCAAACTTTAAATTGGCAAAATAAAATTGCAGGTATTACTGTTATATGATTAAAAATTTACTGTTTATATCTACTAATATTTTAAAAGTATGAAAATATAATAATGTCCCCAAGTAAGTTCTACCTATTTTAGTCTAAATTATTATAAATTTAGCGTAAAGTATTATACATAGATTATTACTTAAAAAATATTTAAACTCTATATAGACAAAAAAATGTGTGTTCTATGAAAAAGAGATTGTTCCTTTAGGAGTACAGTGACAATATTGGTTTATGATCTTGTTAAGTTTCCAACTTAATATTTAAGTGCAATATAAAATAAAATTTGATTTAAATAATTATATATCCTATTCATTTACCTCATGAATATTCATTATTTAAAAAATAATCTTTACAACATGTATAATATTATTATTAATTAATATTTATTATTTTGTGTAATATATAGTGTTAAATATTTAATAGACAATATTCATATTTACAAGATTGTATTAATAATAAATAAATTAAAAACTATTTAGTTGCACAACTATTTAATGCAAAACTATCAGAAATATACTTATTAGATAATCAAACTAATATATTTTAGGTTATATAAAAAATTATATAACAATAATATATTTATTATTT
The DNA here is from genome assembly GCA_902439185.1 of Cinara cedri. Taxonomy (NCBI): domain Eukaryota; kingdom Metazoa; phylum Arthropoda; class Insecta; order Hemiptera; family Aphididae; genus Cinara; species Cinara cedri. The sequence continues at coordinate 2,309,595 of CABPRJ010001428.1, forward strand.
AGTTAGATAAAAATATTATGCACAATATTGGTATAATATATCTAATATTTATATTATTGGAATTTATAAATTATAATCAATAAATAAACTCTTGTACAGAGTTTAAATAAGAACATAATATTATATATATTGTATTAGTTTACGCTGTTTTATTCATTTCAAAATTGTGTCTAATTTATTCATCTATAAATGCAATTACAAATCAGTTACCTAATTTATTATTTGCGTATTTTAAACACATTAAATATACATATAATTTAAAAAATATGATATTTGGATATAATTTTGAATGAATATATTAGAAGTTATGATATAGTTACTATAATATTAGATAAGAATATTATGTAATAACACAGTGAATTTTATTTTATTAGTCAAAAATAACATTTTTACCCTTTGCATTTATATAGAAATATAGTTGTTATATTAAAATTATATTTATCTTAAAAACTATGTATTATTTAATGATTTTATAAAACTTAAATATATTGGGTATAAAAAGGATATTAAGTCCGTTATTCATAAATTATTCATCACTGTGATGTTTCAATTATTGTTGACATTTCTACTTGACAAGAATATTAGATACTTATACTATTCATCATATATATTTTAGTTATAATATTTGTTTTCATTGTTTGTATGTATCCTCTCACTTTTATGTTACCTTCCATTTAGAAATTCAGTCCATTTTTATAAATTTTTTTTATATATATACATATATATATATTATTATGAATTAATTGTGATGTTATTTTAACAAAATTCTTATTAGTATATTGTATTTATTGACATCACCTTCAGTGAATTTTTTTTATTTGCATGTGATATAATTTATGTCCTTTTGTATATTTATGTACCTTCACCTATTTATTGTATGTAAAATGGCTTTGGATTTGTTAAAGTTAATGTTAATTTTTACTACAATGTTAATTTATATTATATTAAACATTCCAGAATAAAGTTAATATTACATTATATTATCATTATATTAAATTATTATTGTAAATTAGTGTATTGGCAAGTAGATACACAAAATACATTATTATTATTATTATTATTATTATTATTATATGAGCCTTTAATTAAAAAAATACATAATTTATTGTATAGTTACTAAAGACACCTATATTTATTTTATAAACCTCTAGAATCTTTTAAAACACGCATAATTAAATAGTGACAATTTATTTGTGATATGTTATATTAGGTTTATATTATACCAATTATAATTTTTGACTATACTCCAATATACACCTATATAAGTAACTTCTTTATATTGATTCATGGACCTCATCGTGTATTGTACTTTTGATAATGATATTTTTTAAAAAAGAAACCATTAATATAGTTTTCAAAAGTGAAATTCGGCCAGTTTTTACAGTAGGCACAGTAATTTATTTACACATTATTTTCAAATTTGAAAATTTAAAATCCATTATCGTAAATATTAAAATTATTTTTAATCTTTAATATTTCGTACTTACCTGAAAAAATGAAAATAAATCAATAACTTCAAAACAAAAAAAAAACTGTGATACGCAGGTATTATTTATTAATTTATATTTTATACTCATCGATTATCACCACTACGGCAGGTAGGTACATACAAATAAACCAATAAATACTCATCTGATTTAACGGTCCTTGTCTGCAAGTAATACTTGGCCATCTTTAAGAAATTTAAATTATATTATAATCATATGAATGACAGTATAGGACGCACACTAGTGTTGCCAAATTTCAAATTGTGTATTATAGGACAATTTTGAATATCTTATTTTATTTCATTGGTAGCCTAATAAAAATGTAATGTCAGTAGAATAGGTCGTTATATAACTAAGTATAACTTAAAAATTAATAATCTACATATTATTTATACAGGTCCTTTACATTAGCACCCCCAATATGGAACTTATTAAAAAAATTGCACCAATAATTGTTATTTTATTTGTATCACAAATTCCGAATTTGTACACCACTTGGAACCCGTGAAAATCGATATTTACTGCACAGCGGGCCAGAAATAGTTCAAAACTGAACAAAAATAAATAATTTAATGTTCATAAAATAGATAATCTATTATTATACTTTGATAGTAATGAGGTATACTTAAGAAGTCTATTATACGTTATCATAAAATTAACAATTAATATACCGGATAACAAGCTACAAATGTACGTATTATTAACTTGTTGATATCATTCATACTCTATATTACTAGTTTATTTCCCAATATACATTTAGATACTGAATTTGAAATGGCATCAACACTTCATTGAATACATTAATTATCAGTGGCGGGTTGAACAGGATTAAAGATGCAGCTGCGTCACGAAAAAAAGGATACGTGAGTTTTGAATGTTGATATTTATTGTTGAGTAGATACAAGATACTCAATCATATTAATTATATTATACATTCATTTTTATATTATATGTTGATATAAAAAGGAGGTGTTGAAAAGTTCACGCCGCCACTGTCGATTGTTAAATAATAGTAATTAATTTTTATTTTTTCTAAAAATATTTTTGAAATATTCTATTTTATTTATTAATATTAGTTAACGTTATTGAAGTCTTTCTTTTATTATTAATCTATTCAAAATGACTGGTGCGCACTGGGGTTTAAAATTCAATTTAAATATTTAATAACATTATTGGGTTTATTTTTAAAAAAAAAATTGTCTGCTTATAGCTGCCTATTAAGAAATTATCAATATAATAAATAAATTATATTTCACTACCTATATAAAATGTATCAGTCATATTTTTGTTTTATATTAGGTTAAATTTTGGGATAAAAACTACTTTATATTACGCTCGGGAAAATACTCTATCCAGTGAAAATCCCATAAAAATTGATTCAGCCGTTTCAGAGATAAGCCCAGACAGACAGACAAATACTTAATTGTATTTGTATGTGTATAAATTGTATAAAAAAAACACAAATGGAAACAATAATTAATAATTAAATAATTTTTGATTTTTAAATACACACCTACTTCTAAGACTTTTATAAATCTAAATCAAGTGAAATAGGTACGCAAAAAAATATGTTTTTCCCATTATGAACTTATTCTGGCTCACTGTGCAGTGGTGCTAATTGTAACGTTACACCAGCACCTCACTTTTTGTATAATAGTGAGCCTTTTGATATAGATATGATTTGGTAGATTTTGAATCTATCAATTGACTCAAAATTGTACCAACAATTACTATTATACTCGTACAAATTTGTACACGTTCAAATGCTCAGTTATTATTTATTATACATTATTAAATAGTAAAAATTGTAAACTCTACATCTGTTGAATATGCTACGTTTGTGTGTTGTACATTGTACTTAAAGCTGTGTGTCATATTATATTTCCTAGATAATCTCTTTCAATGCCGTAAAATTTTACAACTTTTAGGTGGTATACTTTCTTATCTACCAGTAAAAGTTTCTTAGTACCATCTTTTAACTTTGTTATAATTGATCGCACAACATTTTGTTATAATTTAAAATAAAGCAATAAACCATAAAATAACAATTTACTAAATCTACTGGATTACGAGGTTAAGGCCGCTTCAAGCCAAATACGCTAGCTCGGTACACTACACATGCCGGGGGAACGCTCTTACTTGTCTAGCGCGGGATAGCTTGGCCATGCTCGTTGCTTTTCGAAAATTGTCGGTAGGTTGTATCAAAGGAAACGAACCGCGTTTTGTACAGCGTTCCCACTGGCGTGCGATGTTACGAGCCTACTCATAGGGAATATCTCTATGGAGGGAGCTAGAATCGGCTTGGATAAGCTCGTGGCTTGCTAAGTCACGCGCCGTGAGAATAATGTAGACATTTAGACTCGTGTTATTCCGAGCATAGTGGTACAGCTTGGTACAACAAACGCGTTACGTGAAGCTCGCCAAGCCACGCCCCATGGAACCCCAGACACGTATTTAGGGGGGGGACGAGTGTACCTTGTTGCCCGGGGCGTCAAATTTTTTGGTTCATTTAGGGGGCAGCAAATTTGTATTGATAAATTATTGTGCATTAATTTTAAAGAAAAAATAATACGTTTACATAATTTTAATTATTATTTTAACCTTCTAAACAATTATTACAGGTCAAAAATGTATATTGTTTTCATCAATTTGTCGGATAATAATATTAACATTATTATAAATTATATGCTATTAACATACTTTTTATAAATAGATTGTTACTATTTATAAATAATAACTTTATTATCAAACTTTCATTCAAGGAGAAAGTTATAAATTTAATTAGATATATAGATTTTAATTATTAATAAAAAATGCAATACTATTAATAGTTGTACACTGTTTTTTCAAATTATTTTAAATTCTGAGTGGAGCGAAAAAGCTATAGTTTTTTAAGATTTTTTTTTTTATCTGTACGCAACTATTCTACCAGAAGACTTGCTCAACTTTTTAAGTGTAACACCTTTTCTAAAAGGAAATGGGTGTGGGGAGGTACTTAAGTGAGGTAATTTTTCGATTTTCTCAAGAGTTTTCTCATCAATTTGAAAATCGATAAAAGTAAAGGAAAAACGGGAAACACGTAGGTAAACTAGGAAAATCGGTACAACATTAAACAAATATTATTAAATAAAATATAAAAAACTTATTTAATTACTTTACTATAAAATGACATATATTGTTGACAAAGCATCATTATCAACTGAACTCCGCTCAGAATCGTTTTTTCGTAAGCAATGTTTTATCGTTGCTTACAGGTATACAATAAATTATCTATAACAGTAACGCCACCGGTATAGTCCATCCTAATTTAAAACGATGTAAATTAAGAATTTTCGTTTTTATTACTTCGGCGTTCGTCCGCCAAAACGCAAACCGATCGGCGTTTTCCGCCGCGAATAAAAACGCGGCGTATTACATCCATCGTAAATAACTACTCCGAAATAAGCTAATGCATTTTGAATTCAAAAAAAAACGGCCCGGAATACACAGCGTTTGAAACCCGGAAAAATACGCCGTGTATAACTCCGGCCTATACGCCAATGATGAGTATGACGGAATATATTTAAATCATGACTAATTTTATTTAATAGTTCTAAAAAAAATGTATTTACTTATTTACATTGTCAATCATTGAAAAGGAATGCAAACCGCCTAGAACTCTATCCTAAGTTTGCAATAATGTCATTTATGTGCTGCTAATAAAGTTCGGAAATTGGAATACTGAATAGTCGCAATAATAACATATTACCAAAATATTAATTATCGCGATGATTTAAGGGGTCTGTGCAATAACGTGACAACTCCATCTTTTTAAAAATTAAGAAAAAAATTACGAATATATCTGTATAAAAACAAGGTAAAACCGACCATCCGTATAGGAGATATGATGAAAAAGTTGTCTGGTATTTTTTTTCCGTTTTTTAGTATTAAAACAATTGATGAAAAAATTATGAATATAAATTTCTGGACAAAAAACCATATAACTCCATACAATTTAGGTTAATATTAGATCTTATCACAAAATAATTATGAAAATCAAATCAAATACTACGGAATATTTTATCATAGTCTAATATATTTAAATTGACTTTAAAACTAATTTTATTGTAAATGCAATATTTTTAAAACTTTTTTTGGTCTCCTGAAAAGTTATGAAATGTGGAGTTCTCTCATTATTGCACGAACCACTTCATATTGTGACAATGTGATGTCAACATTAGCAAAATTAAAAAACAAAGAGTATAATAATAGTTATTATTCTACTATCATAATATTTAATTTTTATAATAAACCAATATAATGTTATTATAATGAGTCGCTCGAACATACCCATAATAATGTACCACAGATAACGAAATTAATAAATTAAATAATTAAATAATAAATTAATTAAATAATAATATCGTCAGGGACCAAAATAAAGGTATTAATAGACGCGTGTTATTATCATTCTTTTGTGACTGTACCCGTGTCAATTAAGTAATAAAGTTCGACAGACGACGGTTTCTCAGAGTAAGAGCGTATTCAAACTCACCGATATAGTCGGTGTCGATTGAAGTAAAATCGTGTGGTTTTAAATGGACGGTTTTCACATTGACACCGATCCGATAAATTATCGTTTTAGTGTGACAATACCGGTGTGCATGTCGGACAAACGACCAGTATCGGACGATATCTTTATCGTTCCGATATCAATTACTAATAAAGACAGATGGTCGGTTTTCACACATGACTGATGATGTCGTATTGATATAACTTAATTTCGTTTCCTAATAATTTGATTAAAGTTGTATAAAATGCGTCTTCACACATTTCTAACTTCTAACATAGGATGAACCCAATACCTCTTTGTTGAGGGTTGTATATTCAATTTATGTTTTTTCGAATGCTAACCTTTTTTTTATTGTTATTAATTTTAATTAATTAAAAATGATACTCATTCAAGTTAGATCCTTAGGTTATAGGAACTACGAAAGAGTGTACCCGTACGAAAATCGGTGATCAGGTGATATCGATCCTCATAACCGACGATAATATTGGTCATAATGTACAAGCAATATTAGATAGCGTCCAACACCACCGACGAAAATATCGGTAGATAATATCGTTGAGTTTGAATACGCCGTAAGTATTTAATTTTTACTATTTTGGACATAGTCATAGACGTGCGTAGACCTCTTTTTCAGGGTATGCAGAAGGCTGCCACTAGGGCCTCTGAATGTTATTTAAGCTCGTAAAACTGATAAAAATATATACCTACACAAATATTGAAATGTTTTGACAACTGTTCAATTAAAAATGTAATTTTTACTTAAAATTTAAATTGAATTATAATATAAAATGTACAAATTTTGCAAATATTTAATTTGACTCATAATATGGTTTTTGAGGACTTCGGGAACGTTGTTCCCTATTCTCCCCCTTAATCCAGGCCTAGTATTCAGGATATGCAGCCGCATAACCTTCAAGAAAAAAAGGTTGCGGTGGGCAGGACATGCAATGCGAAGCCAGAACTCTTTACTAAGAATGGTTTTAAAACAGAATCCAGTAGGAAAAAGGCCTTTGGGAAGATTTAGTTAAGAGAGATAAAGAAGTCTTAGGAGGCGGAGTAAGTAAGGCGATATCCCGTACCTATACTATATCTAGTGGACAAAAAATATTCCCTTAGTTAACGAGTTCAAAAATTATTTTAAAGAAATAGTAACTAAATTACCAAGGAATGATAGTAATAATAACAATAACCAAGAAATTAGAGTTAGGATACAAGCTGATGTTACCCACTGCTAAATATTATCTATACAACAAAATATTATTATGCACATTATTACAGAAACGAAATGGTTATTAGCAACGCCGATGGTTTGTACATTCCTGCAAAAGCTAATGTTACCATACTCGTCGTATAACCTAAACCACCCCGCACTATCCCGTTCACCCTTTTCGTCTACATGGTAATTTTAAGGTATTACATAATCGTCGTTGTCTTCCTGTACATAGATTTTTGTCAACGACAATATAATTTTTATAACCATTGCTATCATTGACCAACAGGTACACTAACGACAACACGATTGTTAATTGTACACACACACACACACATCCATACGTGCATACACATACGCACACATACCCACCGCTTCGGCTAACCACATACACACACATACACATACATACCTACGATCGCCCCCAGAAATAATATTTTCGTTGATAATAATAATACCAACCAGTGTAGTTTTTAAGTGAATAATACATGAGCTTCGATAACAATATTTTGTATCACCGTTTTTAATACTATTTAAATTTTACACGATTCACCATACGACAAATCGGTAACATAATTATTAGAGTACCTATATGTAAAACCATTAATATTATAATACATCACCGTTTTTAATACTATGTATCGATACATCGTACGGCACATTGATCACGCATACAGCATAATTATTACAGTGTTTTTATGTATATTCGTTTCTGTAGATAATAGAATTATATTATGTAACGAACTGGATTCGAAAAATATTATTTTATAAGTATTACTTAAGCTCACCATACATAGAAAAGATACAAGTATTTTTAATAACAATGAAATATAATCAGTGGTGTCACCGTTATCGTGCACCCATGCAGGTACAAAGGTCATGATTTTTCGTTTTACTATTCTGCGGTTGCCTGCGCGCTCGCGTTACCCCGCTATACACTCTGACTACTATCGGTTGCAGATATCAAGACAAAAGGTTTTACGAAATATAATCGTCGTTGACGATCGGTCAGAGAGCTATAACTTCTCCCCCGCCCTTCTACCCTCAAATACGGTCAAATATTATCCGTATATTAAAATATTATTTTATATCGATCGTACTCGAGGACAAAAGATTTTTTACATTCGTATACCTGTACGAGATATAATCGATGACGGCGACAACGAACCTATCGGTCCGAGAGCTATAACCTCTCACCTGCCCATCAACCATCCTTTTCGATCAAATATTATCTATACAACAAAATAATAAATATCACATAATCGTTGAGCGATTTTCTGTACATAGATTTTTGTCAACGATAATATAATTGTTATATCTATTGTTATACCAATGGTTCAAAGGTCGAAAATAACCGAAAAACATGACGTTAGTTATGTCAGGCAAATAAGGATGTATGTAATTACTCGATGCCGAGTGCTCGATGAATATGCAGAGCACGGGGATTTTATCGATTATAACACCGTTACCGAGCTATCCGCCGATGTCCCCTAGTTATTTAATGTTGCCAACTTATGCCGTAAGAGAATTCGATCAAAGGACAGGCCGTACGGACCGCAATATATTGCATCACCACTGGTATCGAAGGAAGAGATGAACGGAGGAGAATTGAATTCTGCAGTTTCAGAAATGGGGTGGGTTAAATTAGGTTAGGCTAGATAAGATAAAAAAAAAAATGAGGCTTTAGGTTAACCAAACCTATCCGAGAGAAATAAATCACTTCTCTCGAAGACTGGGGGTAGTAAAAAATATACATTATTTTAATAAAGTGTGTGTGTGTGTGTGTGTGTGCGTAGGTAAATGAGGATCGTGTTATTGTCGACCTTTGAACCAGTAGGTCGGTGATATCAACAGCTATAACAATTATATTTTCGTTGACAAAAATTTATGTGCAGGAAAACAACGACGATTATGTAATATCTATGAAAATACGTATAATATTTTTGTATAGGTACTTATAATAACCATGTAGATGGAAAGGGTGCACGGGATAGTGCGGAGTGGTTATACGACAGGTATGGTAACATTACCTTTTGCAGGAATGTACAAACCATCGACATTGCTAATAACCATTTCGTTTTTATTATAATGTGCACTATAATATTTTTTGTACACATAATATTTAGCAGTGGGTATGGATAGAGTGTCGGCGGGGTAATGCGAGCGCGCGCAAGCCCAGAGACGAAAAATATCATAATACTTATAAAAAAATAATTGCAGGTATATGATAACGATTTGATAACAGTGAATATGGTTAAGAGAGATACCGTAGGTATATGATAATGAACTAGGTATAGATATTTCGAGTAAGTATTCGATAATGTGGAAAAAATATTTGGATAAAGAGGGCGTGTTCTAAATAGGTCGAGTACGTGGTGCATGTAGGAAAAAAAAATTAAAAAAAAAAAAAAGGTGGTGGAGTAAAATATTTGTTGATGAAGAGGTGGACAATTCGGGTGGCCATGTATTAGGTGTAGCACCTGGGCTTGTACCTGCTCTTGCGCCTGAGGAAGAACTCACCTTTTCTTACTACTTAAATATCTGAACAATAAAAATATAGAATCTTTAAATCCGTAAAAATCTGGACAGTACAAAAGTGGACCGTATAAAAACCTTAGAATTTTTATTAATATTATCGAATATATTTTGTTTTAAGTACAGAGGCAATGCATTCAAATTAGACGGACCTAAATAATACAGAAAATGTTAACCAAATTTTTTTTATGTATTCAACTTGAACGTCATAATCTTTGTTTCCACGCTTAATTTCATGTTTAAAGCTAATTTTTTTAGATATGTTTAATATGACAAATTATTTGTACAACTTGACTGGTAATACATTTGGTTCTTTATAATTAGATACTGTAGAGCCTTTTAGACCTCTTTTGTTTAGACAAATCCTTATTACTCGATTTTGTTGTATTTCAAGAGGTCTTAATGTGATTAATCTTAATCTGTGCACAACCTCCCCAATATTAAACCATACTGAAAAATTGATTTATATTACGCATTGTATATTTGTACACTATGCACATAAGTTCTCTAGTTAAGATTTTATTTAGTTTATACATTTTAAAGATAACGGACCTTAAACGCATAACTATATCACTAATATGAATATTTTATGGAACTGATAATACGCTTACATATTTATTCCGGTACACACCCGGTAGCCGCTACTTACTTACTTGGTAGTTTTGACTTAATTTATACTGTAGTTATACATTTTATTGGTTTTTTTTTACTATATGAAACCGATAAAGATATTTATATAATAGTTTGTCAACTCAATAGTAAACCTTATCGAGTTGTTTTTATCAATCGTTTATGAATCTAAAACACATTATAATAAAATCATTAAATTTCTTGCCAAATGACCAGAATTTAAACAAAAATATCACATACACCTTAAATATTAAAGCACGGTCTTCTATGAGTGTCTATACTAAACTAGGTAGCATAAAAATGAAATGATTACTTATGATAAAATTATATTACAAATATGATCAATAATTAGGCCACTGATAAGAAACTTCTTTTTTTATATTTATCTATATAAGTGTGGATTTATCCACCTTGAGTTATAATTTATATAACATTAAAATGCGATTAATTTGATTTAAAGCCTGAGAAAAGTGTCGAATGTCGATTACTATTATCAGTCGGGAAATACACAGATTAATATTCGGAACACGGTTTTAGAATATCTTCTAAATCGTGTTTGGTTATGTAATTTGCAAGGATTGATAAAAACCAATGGTTCCTAGACTAACAAAGATGACTAAGCTCGCCAACTCATGTCGACTTTAAGTTCGGTTTGTCGTGTGAAACCTAGGCAACAGGGTAGAAAGTGCGATGTAAAAACGTCTACTTTATGAAGTAACAAAACTATTTTAGAAATCAATGATTTTTCAATATCAATTTTTGCATTCTTGTGTTTTATGCGTCCCTATATACGTCCGTGGCCCCCATCATAAATAGTTACATAAGTTATTATTTATAAATATTCATCACTTTCGTCCAAGACATTTTCTAAAAATATCTAGTCTATCAAGGTCGTCAATTCAAATTTTAGTAATTAATACTTTTTTTTTTTTATGTAAGGTTATAATTCTTCTCACCCAGAGAGAAATATTATGATATATGCCCATCGAAATATGATATCGATATTTTTTCTATGCTTGGTTAGTAACCAGATATGCGGCGCCACTTTGCCGGTCTTCATTCTGGGCACGCGGTCGCGACGTCGTCAAGCCTCATGGAATCTAACGGGAGGATGCAAGAGGTCACTGCGGAAGCGTCTGCGCACAGCGTCGGTACAGCTGTTTGGGAACTCTGATTATAGGTACTTCATTGTTTAGCTTCGACGATGGCGCGTAGGGGTACGGATTCCTTTGTGCTCGCGTAATATCATTGTTGACCGCAGTGCGGCGCTCGCGCTCGTAGTACTCGGGCACGGTTTAACATAATATAATTCAGTGGCTAATTGCGATGATAAGGATAACAGGAAGGCTAGGAAGATGCACGCACAATATTTAATATTATAACATAATAATATTTTAATTACGGTGACGGAACGACAACATTAAACTTCAACGTGCCGACCACGAAATTTTATCATACCCGTCTTCCTCGATCCATCCCCACCAACGTATGACGTTCCGGGTGTATATACAAATACCATACACACTTCTGATATTTTGTCCGTGGCAGTGCGGTACGCGTGTTTCGAGTGTAGCACTCTGTCTGCAATACCTACTACCGCGTGCGGGAGATGTGTATTGTACTTTCGTGTTTGCCGTTGTTTTCTAGCAGTACTGCAATAGATAGGTAGTATGCAGTGTATGTGTGTATTTGTTTATGTGCGTGTGTGTGTTTGATTTGTGTACTGTTTGTATACGATCGGAATTTTCGTATTGTTTTTCACACGCTTTTTGTTCGGAATTTTGCGTCTTTCGTTCCGGTTTTCTAGATTTTTTTAAAAAAAGTTATAGTATCACCGCCGCTTACACGCATTCCACCACAACGACCCGGCGCAGAGCAGGGTCGCCATGACTGTCGAATTATTAACCACCATCAACGAATAGTAAAGATTTTCGGAGGAACTACACCGAAGCCACTGACGCCAGGGTTCGACCTAGCAGTGTTCTGATCGACATATCAAAATCGTGTGGAAATTGCTAATCATCCACACTGAACGAACAGTAAGATACCAAAGTATATATTTTTCGTATTTCCGGCCCCATACCGATAGGAGGCGCGCGCTGTAATAATGCTTAATACGCACACATCACTTGGACGTTATTGACGTGTGATCCGCAGGTACGCCCGGTGCCTCTGCAGTAGGCTAGTTAGTGGCCGGAATTATTTCTTTTAAAAATAAATTATTGTCTTGTTAAACTCGTGAAATAACTTAAATAAACAGACATATTTTGTGTGATGGGTGGGCAATTGTTGTAGGTGAGAATTTGGGAAGGTAGAATATTTACAATTTGAAAATAATACATTTCATACATTTTCTCGTTTTTTCGCATTTATTATGAAAACCCCCTGGGAAAATCAAAATATGACCTCCTTAAAGTATCACCTTAGTCAAATTTGATTTCAGAAAAAGTGCTACACTTGAAAATTGGAGAAGAATTCATGGTAGAAAAGTTTATATGGAAAGATAATATAAACATCATTATAAAACCAATTTATTCCGTGCTCCACTCAATATAAAATTTGAACAAAAAATTTTGCACAACCACTTTCCATCAGATCTTTTTTTTTCTGCTTTACACCCCAGGTAGGTACTACAGTTCATTGATCAGTTTGATACTAAAACCATGTGCCCCGTGATAGGTAGGTCTTATATTTTATTGTGAATATTTTGCAGTGTTTGGATAATGTATTTTTATTGGAAATTCATTCTCATTCATCATTCTTTATTTTTGTAAAGCATATATTCCACAGTCACAATCATTTTAATTTAGAATACATTTCTTTATATATTAATATTGTCCCTAAATTAATAAAAAAAAAAAAAAAAAAATTAAGTATTATGTTTTAATGTTTTGCCACCAATATAATTTTATAAAAAAAAAATATATGGGTAGTATATAATTATATATTACTTAAATACTGGTGTTAATAGTTTTATTTCATTTTTTTGTAATTTGAATTCACATTCCCAGCATAAAACAAATGTATTCATATCCACCATTTCTTAAAAATAAAATAAATCCAATAAATGCATGCTGAATGCATTCTTTCCAAACACTCGTTTTGTGATCAAAATTTGACTATGATCTGTACCTTATAGATTTTGAATGCAACAAAAGAAATTGTTGAAACTGTGTTTCTTTTTCTTTGTCAGTAAACAACTTTTATTCTGACTTTTATACTAGAAATCTTGCTCTGATCATGAACTATAATACTTTTCTATTAGAAATTTTGTCCCGATTTTCAAATGTAGCACTTTGTAAAAGGAAATCTGTCTGAGTGAAGTCCTTTCCCATGAGTTTTCATAATAAATTGGAAAAAACATTGGAAAAATGTACAAAATGTATTAGGTAGATACTTTTAAAATTAAAATTTTAAATATAATGCATGGCCTTTCAAAACATGTATAATCAAACTCCTTTCAGAATCATTTTTTGTTATCAAAGTTTAATTGTTGAATATAGATGTACATTAATTCTCCTCTATATCCCACCTTTCCAATTTCTCACCTACAACAGTAATCCACCCACTGTGCAAAGTATGCCATTTGTTTTTTTGTTTAATTCTAAGGGTTCTGAAGTTATTGATAGTGCATATCCATTGAATTTTAAAATATTTATCAATTGACAGCTTGCTGTGAATATATCACCTGATAGATCATTATGATTTTCCTCTTTTTACATAAAATACATTATTCCAATACTATAATAATATTGTCATTTATGTTACGCTCACACAAAACTATAATAATAATGTTCATTAAGTTAATGCCGAGGTTATAGCTTTAAACTTATAATAAGCAAAGTATGTCAACATTTCATTAGTCATGAATTTAATAAAATTATCTATATAAATACTGAAAAATAGTGTACCTAAATATAATAATTTTAGTTGCTGTACATACTAAAATTCTTATTTGATAATATATACCACCAAATCATTTAACTATATAAGCAGGTTTAAATGATTTTTAATAAATACCTACTTAAGAAATTGAATTATAACAAGCATATTTTGTTTTACTTGCCTAGGTATTTTGTTTTAGGTCCATCAAATTATTATGTCTTTTTTTTTTTAAATGATAATTTAAATAATATAGTTTAAACAGTTAGGTAGGTGTATCGAAAACCATGAGCCAAAACCTTGCAACTTGATTTTTACAAATTATTCAGGAGAAATTAAAAACATATTGTTTGGTTCTATATTATTATATATCAGAATGTTGCTTATTTATAATAATATTATAAATCATTGAATTATACTTACACATTATTTTTACAGTGTGTACAACATAAGCAACCAAAATCATTAAAAAAAAGAAAAGGAATTTTGAAAAATTTTAAGTTACAAGGTTTTGGCACATAGCTGTTAATATATTGTTAGATACACTGTTTATAAAATCCATTTTAAAAATGAATGCATTCACATTTCTGATCTAAAAAAAGTAATGCATTCCTGTTTATTAAAATGGGTTATTCAAATATTGTAAAATGTAGTATAATGCTGTTTGTAGGAAGGCTTCTTCATATTATAAATTGATAACCTAATTATTATTGTTAATATTAATATTTTATAGTATCTATAGATTTATATTAAAAAATCTCTACTTACTAATACTTACTCACACCTTTTAATACTACAAAAAATGTTTTTAATTTGTTTATATTATGTTCTTTTTCGTCTTGTTTTTTAAGTTACATTTAAGTAAAATTTAATTTATTGAATGGTGTTATCCAAATGGTCTATACGTAAATATCGACAAATGTAAGCAAGTTTACTTCTATCGTAACCAAAGCCATCTGATAGTTGAGTATGCAATAAATAATAATTAGATAGATTAAATTAAAAAGAGTACAGACCATTAGAGACTTAGGTAATTAGGTATTTTATTATTATCTGATCTCACTTTTATTGAGCTTAAAAATACCATTTTTTCTAAAGCATACAAAAATTTAGGGTTTTCAAAAAGAAAATGTGAAGGGTTTAATAACATACTGTATACACTGATTAAGAATTTTGTTTTATGCATTGGTGAAATCTGGTCTTGAATTTGGTTCAATTGTCTAAAACCTAACAAAATTAGGCTTAAATGAACTAAATGCATTAGGTTTTTATATTACATTTTGATAAAAATTGTAAATATTTAGTTTTTTAAAACATTTGTAACTGTATTTCGCTTAGAATTGTATTTCATCAGTGATATCTTATAAAGAATTATTAGTGCTTATTATTATTATTTTTATATATTTGAAAAATGAGTAGATATTTTAACATATTTTAAGAACATATGTATTTTCTCAGTTTTTAGTGAGAATTTTGATTAAGGGACTAGGTATTGAACATTATTTGTAATTAAAAAAAAAAAAACCAAGATAGATACCTAGGGACAATTTAATTTTTAAATTAAATTATTAAATTAATATTGATTAAAAAAAAATAATGATTAAATAAGTCCCTATAAGTACTTACCTACCAAAAGGAAAATATACCTGTATATATATTTCCTGGAGAAATCATTCATACTGCATTATATTTATATATTATTTTTTTAGTAATTTAATGTATAATATATATTAAGCACATATTAATCAAACAGAAATTTAATTGTAAACAGTATTATTTAACTGAAATTTATTATTTTGCTTATTAATTTTAAATTTTATATTATTATTATAATGTTGTCCATTTGTGTGTATTTCGTTAAAGTGATAACTTATATTCGAGTTTATATTACACTTTATACGTATATACTTATACAATTGAATAAATGAGGTTATTATAATCAATTTGTTCAATATATAAATAATGTATTTTATCTGAACCTGACCTGATTAGTTTTTAAATTTTTTCCAAGTGGTATTATTAAAGTGGAAATTAAAGATATGTTAATTTATCAAATAATTACTTTCAAGTACTCATTAATATTATATGGTTATAAATAATAACCTACAGGCTACAATAGATTGGTTATTAGTGGATAGTTAGTATTTATTATACAATTATAGGTATATTATTAATTAGTGTTTTAATCACCCAAATATATTTTTAAATGTAATTAATTTTAGGTTTTCTTGATTACGAGACCTATCAGTTTTCTGCAGAAAAAATTATCTATACTGTATATATTGCCAAATTTGTTTATTATGTAGTAGGTATGTCAATAGCTAAGTATGAAATGAAATATTAATATGTATTAATAATAATTATTATGTTTTCCAGTAATTTAAAAAGGTTTAAAAATTATTAAATAAACTACAAGAACATATCTATCTAACTATACTGAGTTAAGGTGAATGAGACACAATGAGTTTGGACCAATAATATAATTGTCCCACTCTTGTAGTATTTAATTAATTATGTATGCAGTTTGTTTAAAATTGTCCTACACCCAAATCAACTTTTCTTTTTTATCATTTTAACTATAATATTCAATTACTTAACTTATATTGGCATATTTCATTTTATAAACTGACCTTTATTATAGTAAATATGAAAGAAAAAAAAATGTTTACTGTTAGATAAAAAAATCATCTAAATATTTTCCATTTTTCTGTAGCACAAGTAGTTTTTATAATACGCCAAATTTTAAATTTTTTTTATAATTTTGAACATGTGTGTTATAATATTATGCACCAAATAAATAAGGTAATACAGGTGTTGGGTAATCCTCTAAAATATAATCGTAGTACTTAATTACAATATTGAAGTATCTTTATTTAAAAATGCAATAGCTAGGTAACAAAACTAATCTTACAAGTACGCAGTTACTTTTAGGTTTATATATAAGTATGTTACTAATAAAATATTTTTGACAATTCTTAGATTCTTTGGATTTTTTAGAATTAATAGTAGGGATAATATTAGTAGTTCAGTGGTTTAGCATAATATATTTTGGCTCTCCCCATTTATTATTATGAAGAAGTTATAGGCCGTTTGTTGTAAAAATAATAGGTACCTAGGTAACTCACTGAATAAAATATTATTATTTACCTAAGTTAAACATTTATTTGCTGATTAGACATGTTCTGAGTCTTGAAATAATAAAAATTTTTGTATTAGGCTAATTATTTGTATCAATTAAATTTTGTTCAAATTGTTAAGTCGTCTAGTAGGAGGCCTCCATAGTGCAAATAGTTATTGTTTTTTTGATTTGATAGGAGTAGAAATTTGAGTGGAGTTAGTTGGTTGAATAAGTTGATGTTTAAGGTCAGTAAATTTAAAACAAAAATTGTCTACCTTTTTTTAGCACTTACTGCATCTAGATTTTTGATAATTTACTTTTTAGTGCTTTCTTATTTATAATAATAATTCATTAAGCCAAAAAATGTAGATGTCTATTAAACACATGATATACCTACCTACCTATTAACTTCAACCTAATCGTCAAATTATATAACATATTATTAGATACATATATATGTATATATATATAAATTGAAAAAAAAAAGATAACACATTTTGATACATAATAAATTATCTGCACATCTTCTTTAAGCTTACATTAAATGTGTTGAAATCTTAAAATAATTAAATTAAGTAATTGCTAAAAATACTGATTACTATCTAAATAATATACTACATACATTAAGAAGAACACTAAAACCAAAAAAAAGTAAATAAAATAAAGGTTTAACAAATACAACATACTAGAAATTTATATTCCTTATTATAGAATATTTAAAATGGTGAACTAGATTATATTTATTTTCAGTTTTTTATAAAGCAAAATTGTGTGATTTAAGCAAATTTTTTCTAAATTGCTCATTACAAATAGGAACAACACATTTATATTTTTCTTAAAACTAGTATTATAAGTATGGTTACATGATGGTAAATGCATTCTATGTTAAAAAATGTATAGTAAACTACACATAGTGAGAAAGTAGTTATTATCACTTATTGATTATATTATTTAGTATAAACATGTCACTCAATAGAGATTTGGAATATTTACACACACTTATCTATATGTATATTGCTTATAATACAGAAAACCAATCTACAGATTAATTTTCCGTGTTATACACAATATAAATATATAACTCTCCAATATTTTAAAATGGCAGTATTAGGGCGTTTCGTATTTTTCTTTTGAGAGATTATGGATGCTATACTTAATAATAAATATTATTCAAATTTTTTCATATTATAACCATGTGTATGTTAAACATGTTTTATGTTACTTTGTTATACTTTCGCATTTGTAGTTTTATCATATTAGTAATTTATATTTATATTTAAATTTGTTTTAAACATAAATATAGCTTTTTGTCTTATAGTCTTATGGTTAAAACTACACAGTCATTATGATTTGTGATCTAATTTAACTACTCATATAGTAGTATAAAAACTGTAATTCTTTAAACTTCATTACTGCATAGATCAATTCAAGGGACTTATAATAAAACTTACATTTATGTATTAATTTAATTCTCACATTTCCCTATAATCAGTATCCATACAAAGATTTTAATTCTAATTACTTATTAAAGTGTTTGTAAAGATAACAAATTGACGCACAAGTTAAATTAGTAAATTAGTAAAGCATATTTTTTGAATACTTAATGATTTGATTTGACTGTACTTGAAAGTAAAAGCACTTGCTGATTATTTTAATAACTACCTGTAATATATTAGTTAAATTATCATTATAATACTTGAGTTAATGAAATAATATTTAAAACGTTTAACACTATTGTAATAAGTAATAACTAAACTAAATAGTAAGAAAATTTTGTAGGAAAATCAAAAATATTAATGGGCTTTTATTTTTCAATCATGAAATTAAGGTTCATAAATTAAATTTACATCATCAGATTTTTGTAATATTTCCATATACCAATCAAATATAATATTAGTAGTGTAAGAGGTCATTTTTATAATTTATAGAATTATTGTTCTTAATACATTAATCTTTAAGAGATATAGTATTTTTTAAAAACATTTTGCATTCCTATATTATAATTATGACAATAATAATATATTTTTTATTGACTTTGATAAATTGATAAATCTTTTAATTTTATAGTATACTATATATATTTTATAGTGTAATAGATTATTATTACACTGTTTTATTCATAATTTGGTAGGTACCAGAATTGTATCAAGATTATATTAATTTATTTACCTTTTTATAAATATCAGTTTGAACATAAACCAATAGTCATAGAAAATATTATTTTATAAAAAATACCTTATCAAGTATAATTCAATTTTAGATAAATGATATGATATAGACGGGTATATAATTGCATGATATTTTGTTATTTTTATTTGTTTTATTGTCTGTCATGATTGTAATGGTTTTCAAAAATCGTATTTATGGTTTTTCCCCTATTATTATGAAAACTTCTTTGGGTATCAAAAAACAACTTTCTTTGTGAGTAGCTATATATTAACATTGGTTAACTAAAAGATCTGATATTAGGGACGGGTACGGTCACTGTTATAAGTGTGTAGTTACGAAGGTGGGATACATAAAAGGTATTTAATTTATACCTGTAACTAAAGATAAATCATTGCTATTAAAAAACGATTTAGAGCGAAGTTCTATTATACATGTTTTTAAAGACTGTAATATTTAGGATTTTCGTCAAAAATTTAATTTTAAAATTTATAAAAAAAAAAACTGCGATACACTCAACTTTTATTTTACCACTAAGTTTAACTTATAATGAACCTTCTGTTAAATGTTCATGCATTTTTGTTTAGTCTCACAGTTTTATCTACTAAGTATCTACCAAATAAAAAAAAAATTGCTCAAATGTTTTGGAAATGTTACCACGTCTATAAATAGACAGAATGTTAAGTCTAGAAATATTTTTAACTGAATTACATTAAAAGATCAAAATTTAAAATAATAAAACAAATTTTTTATAAATTTTCCCTTACTTTTTTTACGTATTCTTCGGTTTTGTTTAATTATTTTAAAAACTACAAAGAAAATTTAAAAAGGTGTCTTGTTGTTTTTCTATTGGAGCAATATTTATGTTAGAAAACAAACAGTAAACATTTTAAATAATGAAATTATTGCCATAATTTAAAACCGGATCAGCCTGAAAATTAAAAAATATACCTGACCAGTCCCGGTCCATTAATTTTTATTTGAAGTTAAACCCAAAAAAGCATGTTCGCAATTTTTTAGTATATGATATTTATATAGTGTATCACAAATTTGTTGAGAGTCAATTGACTATTTTGACAATGAAGTCAAATTGATAGTAGACCATTTTGGTACAATTAAAATTCATAGTAACCGGTTAGGTTGTGACAACAGTGAATATATTTGTTTAACTTACATCCTTTGTAGATGAATTACCCATCCTATAGTTAAAAAATAATAAGAGACTTATTTTGTACGATAATATGACAATAACAACAACTTGAACGGCTACCATATTAATGATAACATGGCCTAGATACCGCGCTGATAATTTAACGAGGATAAATAATATTTCTGGAGGGGGTGATAAAAAGTCATTGAATGTTACAGCCTATCCGTGATAGTCACAAAATGTGACCAATTTGCATCCAGTGTGACCGGTGAAACCAAACAAATTTCACCATTTTGTAACTAATTCCAATTTTGAGCGAGAAATAGTCACCTGTTACTTTCAACAAAATTGTGAGTATATACTGTTGACAAACACCACTGACATAGGTCAGAGAGCGAGTAGCGGTGAAATTAAAAAATAAAATATAAAATTTAGTTTATTTTGGGTGAATATTGATCCATCCATAACCAACCCAAAATTTTTTTCTTATAACCCAGCTGGAGATGAGCTCGTCCAGTCCCTGCTGATCTTCACCAGAAATCAAACCTTATTATTCATTATAAAATACATTATTGTCATTGTGACCATACTAATATTTTCTAGAACGTATGGTATGACAATATTACACTGTACTGTGTATGTTGATAAAATGTATATTTTGAAACTAGATATACAAAATTCAAAATATTAATTAGTAATATGTTTATTTTATTATCTATGAGCACCCTAAACATTATTAAATAATTAATTAGTTCAGGGCAAAACAGTAATTATTTTTGTTGTTGTTTTAGAATTTTATTATGTTTTTTATAGCTGATATGTTATATTTATAGTTAAATTGTTACGAAAAAAAATTGTTTTCATACTTTTGCTACTGTCCTAGTTATTCAATATTTCTTGTTTAAATACACATTAACTATTTCTAGGTTTTTTTTAATATTCATAAAATTGTTTTTTTTTGTTTTAATCAATTTAATGTCAAATGACAGGAATCTATGTTAATCTATGATGTTAATAATATGTGAATCTGAATTATAGTTTTTTATTATGTTAATTTTTTTTTTTATTGCACAAATTTTTCATTTTTGGATTTTTAAACAAAAACCTATGAAATATTTATTAGTGAATCTTTGATTGTTCTAAATTATTTTATTAGGAAAATTATAACAATACGTTTTTATAAATATTTGTCATCAATATTTGCTATTAATTTTAAGTGCAATAAGTCCCGAGACTTACACTAAACAAAATAAATAGATTTAGTGTTTAGGTACTTTTAGACCTTCTAAAGAACAATACGCCAATGCGGGTCTGTAAATTGTATATTTTGACGGTATTTAACAATTATTATATTTATTAATTTTTTTCAGTCGGCAATCATTAAAATAATAATATTATGTAATGTGGATTATGACATTTGACCGCTAGATAGCACCACCAAAGTACTCTCCCGATAATAAGGGTATTATATCCGGACATTAATTGCCGGACCTAATAATCTAATTTTATTAGATAAGGATCAATTGTTGATATTCCTATAGCCAGAGTAAATTTAGCTCTTATGTTTAAAATTAGAATAATTTTGGTTTAAAAATATATCTACGTAGGTAGTTAATGTTTATTAAAATACGTTTAAGTTTAATTTCAGTGTCTTTTACTTGTACGTATATCGTTTCCACCAACGCTAAAATTGGTTACTGTTTGATACCAGATATTATTTTTAAAAACTAAATCCTTCCCCCCCCCCCTTTTTTTTTCTGTTCACCGAAACAGGTTTTCGGTTTTCACGTTAGCTTAGGAACCAATCAGTGGTGTGCCGTGATACTTTATATTGGCTAGGCACTAAAATAAAAACTTCTAGTTAAATCTTCAAAAAAAAAAAAGGTATCTTATTGATACAAATTACAATTTAAAATTGATTTATAGATTAAATTCTTAATTCTTTCTTTTTTCACAAATACAATAATATATTAATATTAAAATAATATTAATACATTAATAGTTAATTTACCCGTGTAATATATATTAAAAGTGCATTGTAAATGACAATAATCCTATATGCAACGGAAAAATATTGGAATTACATACTTACGTTTTTAAAATCATTGAAATGCGCGCTCGGCACAGCGCTTCTAACCACCGTATTATAAAATCGCAGATATCCCCTTCTACCACAACCGGTCGTTTTCATAATAACGATACGTGCTGAACAATCTAAAATACGAGTGCTTCTGTAAAGAAATTGCCTATACAAAAAAAAATTAATTAAATTTCTTTCAAAGAAACCAAATGAATTGTTTTAAATTGAATATTCATGTAAGAATTAATAAATAGTAGTGACATTAATATTATATAAGTCGCATTATCATTTAACTTAATAAATGTTAAACCTTTTATTTCTTCGTTTTTGGCTGGTCATGCGACGCTTTCATAGTTTACCCTGAAGGCACGCCACTGGAACCAATACATCCTAAATACGAACTTGCTTACACCAAAAAAATGCCGTCTTTTACATAGTGCTACTCTAAGCATAGGTCTGAGTTGCCTATTTTCCGCCGGCCCTAATAATGAGATACAAATAATAGAAAATAATATAACATTAATTATTATTTCTGTACCTACCTAAATAATGTGTGTAGGTTTATTGTATTATAACATTATACAATTTGGAGTGGTTAAAAATAAGAAAAGACGGAACTACTATATTGATTAGATAGATCATTGTTGAAATTCAAGTACGTAGTTATAAAAAAAACTGGTTTTGATTGATAACCATTGAATATGCATATTTAATTTTGTTAACAATTAATGCATTTATGTAGTGTTGTTTTAATGTGTAGTCACGTCAATTTTAATTATCTATACAAAAAATAAAGATTTAATTTATGCAATACACCTACACTTCAAAATGTATTGCCTTTATTGTTAAGTGTATAATCACAACTATAAAATAATGTGTTTTGTGAAGATTGTTAGTTACAAATATAAATTAATGAATGTTTATTTATTTTGTACGATTATGATGAATATTAAACATTTAGTTTTAATTTTTAATTTTATTATGGTTTTATTTGTTATGTTTAGATTTTGAACAATGGGTCGATACAGTGGCAAAAAATGTCGTCTCATCACCATGTTTTGGTTGACTACATTTTTCTTTTTGGTGGAGATTATTGTCGGCTATATAACCAACTCAATGGCCCTTGTTGCTGACAGCTTTCATATGCTTAGTGACATAGCTGCTTTGGTAGTCGCATATTTATCAGTAAAAGTAAGTGGTTCTTGAAGATCAAAGTAAAATGATTCATATGCAGTCGTTTTTATTGTTGAACACTCATTATGTTAAAATAATTAACTTTTTTCACAGCTAATTTTTTTAATAGTTTTCCAATCAAGCAGCTCTTTTTAATTGTTACTTTACTATTATTTTTTATCACCCTTATTTTTGCAGGTGGAACAACTACTTACTTTTGATTAAAAATATAGATGACAAAAAATATTGGTAATGTAGATAGCAACTTTAGAGCTGCTTGATTCTCAAAGTTTGAGTTTATTTTTGGAAATATGAATGTTAAGCAATAAAAGGACCACTATAGAACAGCCCAAAAAAAATTTTTTGATATATATATCTAAACCAATATAATAGTTTAAATATTTTGTTAAAGTATAATTATATTTTATGCATTTTTCATCAAAAGTTATTAAAATTAAGTATAAATACAATTCATAAATTGGATCTAATCAGTGATATTGTCATGATTAGTTTTGTTTCCATCCTTATAAATATATAATTGATTAAATATTTAATCAGTGGTAGTACCTAAGTAACTTAAATAATTAACTGCTTGCTTTGGATAATTATAATTAATTTATAAAAAAAGTTTGATATTATTTTATTTGTATAATATGCACAAATATGCTCTAAAAATGTACAAAATCCTAAAATATGTCCTAAAAATCCATAAACTACAAAATATCTATGCAATATGGTACTTATCGGTAATCGGACTACCGCAGTAATAAGATGATAGAGATTTTGAGTGGTGGTTATTATTAGTATCAGTTATCAGTACTTATTGATTATTCCATCTATAATGCATTTTCACTTTACCCTGTTACTTATACCTGACATAGTTTTACACAACAAATCTAGGGATATTATTAATTAAAATTGTACAAGTTTGCACAGTAAAAAGATAAATAAAAATAGAAAGGAAGTTGAAATAACCAATAAGTACCTGCAATTAAAAATATTATATATAGAAGCATTTGGTTATAAAATACATTTCAGTATTAGTTATTTTTTTGATCAACCAATGAAAATATGTAAAATAATATAAATATAAGCAATTAATTAAATAAAAAATAATTACTAAATACAACACATTTCACAATTTCAAGTAGTATTATAAATATAATATGCATACATGTTATACACTTAATTGCAATAAAAATGTAAGCAGACTATTGTTATTATTATTATTTATACAAAATAGCATAGATCATGAATTTAACATTTTAGGTTTCTAATGATAACAATATAATAATATACTAGCAAAGTTGATGAAACCATGAAATTACTTAACACTATCAAAGAATGAAAATGAATATGATCAGCCATGTTCTGAGACACGGAAGATGAACTTCTATATACTATAATAGAAGGGAAGATAGAGGGTGACCAAAAACATCTTACATTAAAAAAGTTATATTGATGCAAGTCTAACAAATGACAAAGAATCGAAAATGCTTTCTGGTGACAGAGATGGATAGAGAAAATTGCAGTCACAGCTAGTCTACTAGAAACCTTACTCTAATTCAGTGGTGTGCAACTTTTTTTGATCCACGGCCCCCAAATTAATTTATTTCGATGAGGTGGCTCCCATCCTACTAACATTACATAAGTGTATAATACGTATATATTTACTTAATGCATACAATAATTATAGTCATATAAATTAAATCGTTAATTTTAGGTAATTTTAATATGTGTTTAATTAATTCATTAATATTATGATTTTGAATTAAAAAATTATATGATTTACTGAGACTATAATGTGTTTTTTTTGCTATCTGAACAATTTACTCTTCTACCAAAAGTATGGACTATAACACCTTTTCTGAAAGATAATTTTCTCTCTTTGGTGCATTGGGGAGGTCATTTTTTGATTTTCCAAGTAATCAGGAAAACCGAAAAAAAATTGTTTTAAGTAAAACAGCAAATATTAACGTTTTCATTATTTTTATTATGTTAACGCAATTTTTTCTACCAGAAATATTGCTCCAATTCAAAAATGACATAACATCGATTTTATTCCTTATAATATTTTGCCACTGACAGAGTTGAAGATCGATTCCCACTGATCCGGGCCGGAGCCTTTCCTGGTTTTAAAAAATTATTTTCTTATTGATTTTATATCTTACAATTCAAAATTGTCTTGCCGGATCTGAGTCGAAAAAATATTGTTCCAAACAATTCGCTCTCCGGGTTCCCGGTCGGGTTTACGCTGATTCGGACACTTCGCGACCAGTGTGAATAATAAACCAGGCTGTGTCGCGTGTTTTTCATTAATTTGTCATTCGTATAAATTTCGAAAAAGCCATCGGTCGTTAATTAAATTTAAGTTGTTTAACTAAAATATTTAACAATAATTTTAATATTTAACTTTAACCATTTTAACAATGGATGCCTAAAAACTCATGGAGTTGGTGCGCCGACACCCGGGTCTTTATTGTTATTTATGATATGATATATTTAGTACTTACTTGAAATAATAGGCATACAGAAAACACGTGGTTTTTGTTTCGATTGTGACTGATGACTGAATTAAAATAGCATGTTGTAAATAAAATAAAATTGTAAACCCGGACTAGTGTGAATACATGATTTGACTCAATCCAGACGTGTCGTTTCGTATCATGTACCCGGCTCGGACCAATGGGAATCGACCTTTAGTCGTTTTTCGATACCTAAAGTAGTTTTTGTAATAATTGGGAAAAACCAGCAAATTAAAATTGATTAATATTTAAGGCAACAAAGTGCCACGGTTAATTATTTTAATATGTTCCAATTTTTTTTTTCTATTGGAAATATTATTTCAATCGAAAAATGACAAGAGGGTCGATTTTTGTTCTTTGAACACAACCACTGATTAAGGAAGCAATTTTTTACATTTTAAGCATTTTTCATAATAATTAAGAAAAACCAAAAAAAGACGAAATATAAGATTTTTTCTAAATTTCATTATTTTAAATTTTCACGGCTTATGTTTTCTACCATAAATATTGCTGCAATAGATAAACGATTAGAGACGTTTTTTATTCTATTTTTAATCTAGTTCATGAATAAGTTACTTTGTTTTTTTAATTTTCTCTGTAGTTTTATTAATAATTAGGGAAAAAACGTAAAATGAAAACTGACAAATGTATGGCATTATAATTTCCTTATTTTACATTTTTATTGCTTGTTTTCTACTATACATATTGCTCCAATAAAAAAATACGAAAAAATATTTTTTATTGAATTTTTTATCTAGTTAGTGAACAAGTCTTTTTTAAATTTTCTTTGTAGTTTTTTTTTAATAATTTAAGCAAAATTGAAAAAAAATACAGAAAGTACCAGAAAATGTACGAAAATAATTTTTTTATTATTTTCAATTTTTTTTTTTTTTTTTATGTGTAATTTGGTTTAGTATATTCATAAAGACTTGACATTTTGACAAAAAACTTTTTATATTTGCTTTTTCTAGGCATTGTAAAATGTTCAAAACATTTGAGCTAATTTTAGACATTATATTTGCGAGTTTTGTACGCAATTTTTATTCGGTAGGTACTCTCTGGATAAATTTGTTAGACTAAATAAAAATGCTTAAAAATTTAACAGGAGGTTTCTTAAATATAGTAATTTGTGGTCAAAAAAAAAAAATTAAGTTTTATATAGTATTTTTTTAAAGGAATTTTGACGAAAATCGTTTAAGTAAAAAATTATGTGCAACAAATTTAGCTACTGATCTGTGTAAATTTTTAATTTTTGTTTGATTTGATCATATGTATGCCTAGTGGTGGTATGTATCTGATATTATTACAGGAATTGTTAGTTAAACCTGAGTTTTGCAAAAACAATGTTTTCAAAACCACGTCAGGTATGTAACATGGAAGATAAATTAATTTTGTTTCACAAAAAATAAAGTTGAGTAATTATTATTATTTTTTTTTTCTATAAGTTTTAAAAACAAATTTTGAAGAAAATCAAATATGACCTTTCAAAACAAGTATAATCAAACTTGGTTCCGAATCATTTTTTTTCGTTTTCAATCGTATATTTTTGGTAACAGATATAAATTAAATAACTTTATGTATCCCACCTTCTTCATTCTACCCACTTACACCGCTCCAGTATCAGCCTTTTTTTTTCAATTGGGTTTTGTGTAAGGAATACATATAAAGAGAAATAAAATTTTTATTTTCATTTCTTAATCACTGAAAAAAAATACCTTTTATTTTATCAATTAAAATTTGTATAAAATATATTATTCTAAAAATTTTAATGTACCATACCTTCATATCTGATCAATAATTTCTTAGTAATAACCGTTTTAATTTCTATGATAAAATCTTTTACAAAATGGCTATTTTGAAAAGTAATTTTTTTTTCAGCATTTAAGGGTTGTAAATATAAATTTAATTTTTCTTTGCATATGTACCCATGTTGCACAAAAAGTGTGTTAAAAAAAAAAAAAATGAACATCAACAGAATAATTAATATAAGGATAACACTGAATACAATAATTATTTCAATTTATGTAGTAATATTTAATAGTAACCAATATAAACTTATAATTAACATATAATATTATAACAATATCCAAGTATAAAGTAAGAGAAAAAACCACATGATAAAGAATTAGAAAAAATAATAATTGCAATATTGGACTTTACCAATATTAGTTAATTTTATCCTACCAAATCTCGTTTATTAAAGTCCAAACTATTTAATTCATTCGGAATTTGACCATTTTGTATATCCATAGTTTTACCAAGATTAAGCAATGTCAGAAATTGGGACATTTGAGATCCGAAATTCGGAGATTTAGCAACCCACATTTACTGGTAAATACTAGGTTTCACTGGTATTTTTACTTTTACCATAACATTAATATCTACAACATATTTAAAACACTGCCCTATTATAAAATCGACTATTTAATTTAAATTATGAATATGTTTCTACTTTGACAAATACTGTGAGAATATTGTATGAATACAAATTATGTTCATATTAAGCAATTATAGCAACTATTCATTAAAGCAACTTTTTAAAAATTGCACCAAATTATTATCCTAATTTTTGTAGAGTCTAGTTTAATAATTAAATCATTATCTTTAGATGTCGCCAAAAAAATGGTCGAAAAACACATTTGGTTGGGCAAGAGCCGAAGTACTCGGGGCACTAGTAAATGCTGTATTTTTAGTAGCTCTGTGTTTTTCAATTACCGTTGAAGCATGTAAAAGGTATGTATATTAAATATAAATTGTATACAAATAGTTTACACAAATTGTATTTTATGATTATATTTTTTTTTTAGGTTCATTGAAATAGAAACCATTCATAACCCTAAATTCATAGTTGTAGTTGGGGTCTTGGGATTATTTGTCAACATTTTAGGATTATTTTTGTTTCACGGTAACATAATTATTATATTTTTCTAAAGTTCATGTTCATAATATGTAACATAATTAATTTTGACAATTTAGCTCATGGAGGAGGACATGGACATTCCCATGGTGGTATATCGCGTAGTCATACACGACTCACCCAATTGGTAAGCGCAGGGGCAAGTGCCAATGCCACAGATGATAACGAGAACGATCATCGTTTTAACGTGCCAACCAGTCATGCCCATAATGAATCATCAGCCGGTCATATGAATATGCGAGGAGTCTTTTTACACCTTCTAGCAGACGCATTAGGTTCAGTCATTGTAATTGTATCAGCTTTGGTACGTATTGATGTTAAATTTCCTCATAATTAAATTCAAATAGTCAACAAAAGTTTTTTTTTGTGTATAATTTACAGATTAATTATTTTTATTTTCAACTGAATATTCTTTTAGAGAATACAATTGGAATCCCAACATGTATTGGCCTATTGCCCATTTTAAACAAATTAGAAAAATCACTTCTTGTTTATATGTTCAGGTTATCTTAATTTAAAATATTTAGCCACAAAATGTGGAATTATTGATGTATTTAATTATGTATGAAATAAATATAATTAAAACAACACTTACCTATTCAATATTTAATTAATATAAAATGTTAACAATATACTTGTTTTTAGATTGTGTGGTTAACTAATTGGGAATACCGTGATTACATTGATCCTGCTTTGAGTTTATTGATGGTGATTATTATACTGCATTCAGTATGGCCATTGTTACAAGAGTCCGCACTCATATTACTTCAGACAGTTCCTACTCATATACAAGTGGATGCCATACAGCAAAGACTATTAGATAGAGTTGACGGAGTTTTAGCTGTACATGAGTTTCACGTATGGCAGTTAGCGGGTGATAGAATTATAGCATCTGCACATATTAGGTATTTTTAATTAAATTATAAACATATTTAAATTATTAAAAATATATCACCATATTCTTTAGGTGTAGAAATCTATCAGAGTACATGAAGTTAGCAGAGAAAGTTAAAGAATTTTTTCACAATGAAGGTATTCATTCAACTACTATTCAGCCTGAATTTGTAGAGGTTGAGGTATGTGTACCATAATCATAGTGTTCATAGTTATGAGTTTAAATGTGCTAATGTATTACCTGTTATAATTATATTCATTACAAATTATAGGTAACTGAAAATTCTGAAAAGAATGAAAACCAAACTCCTACGGAAGACTGTGTATTGGATTGTCCTAAAACAGATATACAATGTCAACTGCAAACATGTTGTGGCCCATCAAAACAAGTAAATGTGTTCAGAATATTTTTTTATGAAATTATTAAATAATTAATATCGATCAATAATAATAATTTTATTATTCAGGGTCGTGACACTCCATCACCAGTTGATACTCCGTATTTGTGCAGACAGCGTAATACTACTTCTGTAACTATTGATACCACCAACTGTTTACAAACCGGTAACACTCAAGAGAATGAAATGGAAAGTGGTGCCTTATTAGGTGATAGAATTAACAGTTGTCGGACTTCTGGAGGATTTCTGACTGGTGGATAGTGCTTCTCTACCCTATAATAATTTTGTTTTTTTTTTTTTTTAACTATTATTACTATTATTAATTATTAATTAATATTAATAACTTAGCACATGGTTTTGATTATACCTATTTTATAAATGAAACCTACCATGTAAAAAAAAAGAAAAAGAAAATGTAAAACTTTTACTCATTACCTGATTTTTAACTTGCAGGCTAATTTTATTTACACCGAATCTTCAAAGATTTTTTTTCGTGATAATCAAGTTATGATATGGCCCAAAATATTAAAACTGTATAATTATTTTATTTTTTCTTGCTATGCAATGTTAGAAGATCAAAACTTTAACAATTTTACATGTTTATCATGTTATATGTAAACATAAACAAAATAATTTTAAGTTTCTTATATTTTTAAACAATCGTAATGATTTATTATTAATGCTCAAGTATTGACGTTTACTATGGATCTGTATTTGTTTGAAGTAATATTTGACGTGTTGTAAATAAAACCAAAATATTGTAAACATTTTAAATTTTACAATATTTTATAAATAGCTTATTCATTTGATTAATTCCTTATGTATCACATAAGTTATTAATCATTATTTTGTTTAATGTCTTATGATTAAGAAATTTTAAATTTCTAATGTTTATGTAAAAAATAAAATAAATTTTAAAACTACATGTTGTATACCATAAAATATATTAAATAATTATAGTTTAAATATGATTTTGAAATAGTCAAGATTATATTTTATTATTATATAAAGTATAGATAAAATATAATATAAGATCTATAACATTCATTATTGTTAAAAATATTTAAATAAACACTCAAACACACTGTATATTGTAGTAAAAATAATATTGAGTATTATCTATTTAAATAAAAATTATTTGTTATGTTTTTCAGTAATATTGACATTTTCTTGTTTTTTTTATGTACACAATTATTACAAAAATAAAATTTGTATAACATACAATAATTTTATATCATTAAGAGATGGTTGTCCTATAGTGGTAATAGCTTAGCTATATCTTTAGCTAATATCTTAGAACTTTAATGATAAATTAAAAGTTGTTTAATCTTTTATTGAACTTAATAAATAATTTGTTAAATTTAGTTGTGATATTTTCTTAAATAAAATGTAATTAGTTGTTAACTAGATTTATAATTCAAATAGTTTCTATTAAAATTATATTGAAAAATAATATTAAAAAAAGAAGTCCTAGGATAATGGGGACGAGTGCAGCCACTGTTATAGATACTTTAATGTATAAACCATTGCTTGCGAAAAAACGATTCTGAGCAGAGTTCAGTTGCTTGTGATGCTTTTTTAACGTGGCGGACAACCGTATAGTGCGTATGTACCCTAAAGTCCCCTCTGTAGATATAATATAACCTCCACCCGATGTGGGCTTCAATGGTACCAGAGCTTTGTTTATATTAACGAGGTCTTTATGACTCGACCTCGGTGCGTGATATTTACTATGGGGATAGAGGTAACCTTGGTCACCGATGCGTACTAATTGAGTCTCGCATATCTGATTGAAAACAAATAATATACTAATTAAGTCCCGAGTAAAAACGAAAAATCAGTGGTTGGAAATAGAGCGCTAATTGTAGTATCAATACAGTAGCACACTACTTTATTAATAATGATAAATGTAGTATCCCTTCAGTATTCACAATGTAGCGAAATACTATAATACGCTAAAAATTTCACAAGTAGCATAGCGAAAATTGTCGGTAGTAATTAAATGTTGAATGTTCTGTCATCAATTTCCAAATTTTAATTTGAGCAACTTCAAGCAACCTTAACCTATTTTATTAGGATTAACGCCAATCAAATTTTCACAAACTAGTATAATAATATATTATTATTATTATATATTTATTTATTAACGCTATTAGGGTACAAATACTGTAATAATTAATATGACGATTGAGACAAATATGAAAAATGATTAAATTTAACAGAAAAAAAAACCATTAAAAAAGAAACAAGGAAAAGAGAGAACAGAGAACTTAGTATAAACTGCATAATATTTTTGGTAACGTACGTGGAAAATATCAATATTATTAGCATTATTTAAGGTGCGTAGTGTACGGCCATTAAGGGCTGCAGAACCATAATTCGTTGTGTGAAAATTACATTTAAATGTCGTTAAATGGTGTTACTATTAAATCAATTTTACTAAGTACCTAAATTAAAAGCATCAATAGAACCTTTGAGTAACTTATAGATAAATGCTATACTAGAATTATGCGCCTATTAGATAGTGAAGCAATATTTAACTGGAGCCCACGGTGAAATAGAAGCGTAGATAGGAATTTTTTTTGGATCTTGCTTAATCTTTCAATGGAGTTATTATGGTAAGGTGACCAAATAATCGAATCATATTCAAGAACTGACCTAACGAGTGAATTGTTTAAGATAATACAAGTTTTAATATTAGAAAACTCATTTGTATTACGATTAATAAAACCAAGTAGGTGAAGTTTTTTTACAGATAAAGTTAATATGATCATTAAAAGAAAGATTTGAAGAAAACACAACACCAAGGTCTTTAATAATAGGAACAGATGAGAGAGGAAAGGAGTTAATTTAATAAGCTAAATTAATGCGGCATCGAGATCGAGTAAATTATATTATGTTACATTTTTTTAACATTTATAGATAAATTATTATTTAAACATCACGAATAAAAATTATCTGTAAACATTTCTGTAGTATCTCATAATCGGATATATTCCGATTATAACAGTTTTAAATAATTTTAAATTAGGTGATTTGCAATTAGGGGAGCAGTGAGAAACATTATTAATGCAAATATTAAATAACCAAGAAGATAAGTGTCCACCTTGGGGAACACCAAATGTAGATAACTGCTATTGGGGATGAATAATAAATATAGATCTTCAATATTTGAGTACGAGAGCTAAGGTATGAATCAAATCAGGATAATAGAGGATTCAAAATGATAACATTTCTCAATTTGGATAATAATAAATTATGATTAACGCTATCAAATGCCTTTGGAAGATCAGTATAGATTGCACCCATTTGCAAGTTTATGCGGTTTACCAATTGCCAAGTCATCCCAAAGTCAGCTATGGCCAATAGTTGAATCAGTACTTGGATTTAATAATGTGTTTATAATAGGAATTTATCATGGACATTGAAAGCCAGCCGATAGTTTTCAGTATCTAGAAGACTTTGGTAATGAAGTAAAATGTATTATTGAAAATGGTATTATATATGAAAAAATTAAGTATGATTGTGTGTTCAAATTAATATCGGCAGACTCTCCAGCAAAATCATTTATTGTAAATACAAAAGGTCATTCTGGTTATGTTAGCTGTACAAAGTGTCTACATATATGATACCTATGTAGAAAGAAGAATTTGTTTTTCTGATATACCCGGAGTAAAAAGAATTAATTAATTAAAGTAACAATGATTATAAAACAAAACTAGATCAATCGTTTCATTCTGGATCAAGCACTTTAGAAAATATACCTAAGTTAGGTCTAGTTAAAAATGTTCCCTTGGATTATTTACACTTAATTTGTATTGGAGTTATGAAAAAACTCTGGGCCTCTGGATCGTTTCAGTTTCAAGTTTGAAAGCTTTAATCAACATATAAAAAAATGATACGCAAGAACGAAAAACCATTTAAAGTGATACCAGAAGAAGAAGAAGAAGAATATATGAATTTGATCAAATCTAATTACATGAAAAATCTTACAACAATTCATCGTCAAATGATATAATGGTACATTAAAAATCATATATTGCTATGAAATACATACTTTCAAACAAATTGGCTACCTTGAATACTTATGCTGGAATGAACAAGGATAAAAAGGCATTGGAATACTATCAAATCCATAATATAATTTTAGGTAAATAATCTTAATCTAGCAGACAAAATTGAATTCAATTAATTAATTTCTTTAATAGTAAATTATATATATATTAGACATACTCTTACAGTTGCTCAATTAATGCAATGTGTATGTTATAATATATTCAATATGACCAAAATTGTAAATTGAACTTATTACCAGGAACTACCAATAGAGACATAATTAGACTATCATGTCATGGTTTGAACATGCCATTGATATATATAGAAATAAATATAAACGTTGTGTATGAAAATAACATTAATAAACCTAAACTTTAGCTTATTAAGTTTATAACTAACCATTATTGACGAAACTTTTTTTTTGTTACTTCTAAGTTAATAAATGTGTATATCTAATATTTATATTTACTAATTATACTTAATTATTATAAAATAATTTATTAAAACTTAAAAGTTACATATTATGTATTAAAGTGACGTGTAGAACTATACTATAGTATTCTGATTAATAAGTATATATGCTCTACACATAGAATATGTAAATATTTAAATGTATTAATAAACCAAATGTGTAAATCCTTTAAGTTTATTGACCTCATATAAAATATTAATATGCATTTTGCAATATTTTTTTAATATTACTTCTATTAAAATACTAATGTATAGCTTCAGTTAAATATTATTTTTATTCTTATTATTATTGCATCGTTTATAGTTTATTTAATATTTATAATATTATAATATATTAATAGTTATTATTTGTTTTATTTATGCCAATTACACATTTTAATTTGTATCGCTAATGTTTTTGATTAAATATTGTTAAAAAAATAAATATTAAAATTTTTAATTGCAAATACAATTAATCATTGGAATAATTACAGGTACCTAATGAATGAGTATTCTATTGGTTTTCAAAATGAAGTTTTTTAGTTTTCAAAAGGAAGTAATTTGCTTTCCAAAGGGATATATGTTGGTAATCACATGACAGTAAAAGAGTAAGGTGTTGGCTTTCGGTTGGATAAAAAAAATAAAAATAAATGATGTCTCATGGACATCCCAGTACGGCTAATTTCTGGACGTGGACATTAGAGTATTCATTTGACGTCACATGGACAGCTTTTCTAAATTGCCCATTGTCCTATAAGGACATACAGTGGTAGTCTGATGATTGACTTAGTACTGTTAGGATGTGCACCCACTTCAACAGAATCAAGAAGAAACGAATGAAAAGTTACTAAATTGGTGAAAGTAGATCTACATTGCCTAAAACCATGCTGTTCATTAATAAAAATATAAGAAATACAAAGTTCAAAGAGCCGATGTCTGCAGTGCCGGCCCTAGGGAAGTAGAGGGGGTAAGTGGTACAGTCGCATATTATGTATTCTGAATATTACTTTATCTATAAATAATCATAATAATATTGTCCCAATAGTAGGTACGTAAATTGAGATTTGCAAATTGAAAATTGCCTGTGTGGCCGTGTGGCTTTCTTTAGAACACGAGTTGTTATCGACGAGGGTAGAACACAATTTCGTACGGTCCATATCAGCGAACGGAATCGTGCACATTTTAAGATACATTCCGTTCAATTTTTACCTAAGATTTTAGTGTAGTGTTGCATGATTTTCATAACAGGGCTTATTCTGAAGCGCATTTATGCTTATTTTGAATATTTGATAATCAATTTTCGCGCAATTGTTTTTTTTTTTTTTAATTTATTGTTATATTAATAATATTAAATAGCATAAATAAACAAATAATAAATACTATTTGTAGTAAATAGTAATTACGTGTGGTGAACAATAAGGTATTACTAAACATGTTCAATCAACAAAATATTCGATTCAACAACATACAATAACATTTTTGTTAAATATTTGTAGTAAAAATGTGTATACAATTTATACTATTTAAGTATCAAATTTTGAACTTTTTAACAATAAATAATAAATGGCAACATTGCCCAGAGAATCGGGTTGTTTTTTTAGTTGTTTAGGTTTGTTTCGGGTTGTTTAGGTCAATTTGATAATCCATTGTTTGATCAAAATCATACGGAATCGTGCTTTACCGATCGACGAAAATCAAGATAGTAGGTACCAATTATAAATAGCTTAACACATTGTTATGGACTTGACAACACTTTAAACATATTTTATCAGCAATCGAATATGGTATTGCCGATTCTTTGAGTTAAAATGAAACAATTGACCTGTTTGCATAAAACAAAAAAGTACAAAAAAGACGTCCTAGGATAATGGGGACGAGTGCAGCTACTGTTATAGATAATCTGAACGTATAAACCAATTGCATAGACATTTTGCTTACGAAAAAACGATTCTGAGCGGAGTTCAGTTGACAGTGATGCTTTGTCAACAATATATATATTATTTTATAGTCAAATAATTAAATAGGCTTTATATGTTTTCTTTAATAATATTTGCTTCATATAATCATTAAAATTATTTTTCTTGTATATATGTAATTCTTCTAAAAATGAATTAATGTAAATGTTATTTAGGGTGTTCAATATAAAAGTTCATATTATAGTTATTTTTTAAATACATTTTCTTAAATAGAAATAATTTCAATTTAAATACTATTAAAAAAAATGAATAAATGTTAAATACCCAAATTAACATTTAAATTAATTAAGTTTTAGAAGAATTAATAATTCTTTTATTAATTAATTAAACAATTTTAATAATATGTTAAATGTAAAACCAATTTTAAAATAATTTCTTATATCAATACATTTTAGATAATAAATAATAACCAAATAATTTATATTTCTTAACATATATCTATGTAATAAGAACCCACTTTAAATAATCTTATCTTTACTATTAAAATAAATTATTTCTATGTAAAAAGACCAATTTGTATAATTTTAAATTATGAGTGTTGCGAAGAATTTATTAGTTTTACTAAGATGTTTATTTTTTTTATACTGTGTACACAAATTCTACCATAAATCTTGCTCAGTTATATACGCACGGCACCATTTTTGAAAGGGAATGTTGTCCAGATGGTATTATTAGGAAGTCATTTTTTGATTTTCCAAGTGGTTTTCATAATATTTGGGAAAAGTCAGAATGAAAATTAAGAAATTAATATAATAACTTATATATATATATATATATATATATATATATG